>CAVNZK010000042.1:1200000-1614896 GCA_963693345.1 Pieris melete | reverse complement strand
ATGTCACCAGAAAGAAACGCACACAATATTGTCAATGCTGGTTGATAACTTGCCTCACAATAGTTAGGCAAGTATAGTACTATAAAATTCTAAATAGCGGACGTAACTGTTGACAAATATAAATAACAAAAAGTATATATAAAAATACATCTAACGTAACCCGAGTAAATCTCAACAATGACTAATGAAAAAAATGTGAGGATCGGCCGAGTAAAATGAAAAATATGTATTTAGAATAATATATTAACTATATTTTAGGCAATAAAATAATATGTGTACTAAAAACTTTCGAATTTAGGCAGCCTCTAAATATGTTGTGTCATAATACAATTAAAACTTTAATGACTTAACCTCTCATAGAAATGCGGTTTGCATTTTCCTAAAGTTAATCGTAAATTTTTATAGACTCTTTCAAATGTTCGATCTATTTCCAGCGCTTAATCATTTGTGTTTTCTGAGTGCTTACTGCGTTTGATTAACCCGTATGAACTTTGTGAAAATCATGGCGGAAACAAGTTAAATTGATTTCTTTGACGCACTCAGTGTAGATTTTTATACAAAACGAGCTTTTTATTACCAATTAATGTGGTCCTAAGTAAAGAAGTGTGCATAAAACTTGTTTGTTTTCTTATGTCACGGTACGCGTTAAACAAAATAAGTAAATAGTTTATAACAATGGAAGAATATTTTGCCATCCCTTTAAAATATATTTCAACTTATTATAATATATTATATTACCTGATTTATTAAATAACAAATAAGATAGGTACAATATTTTGAAACAGATTAGCTAAAGGTTGACGTCAATACCACCACCCATGTTCACCCAAAGCTCACCAGTTGCACCACTTCATAGACGTTGTATTAGTTTAAATTTCTGAGCTATTTATGCTGCCTAGATAAAAACCTAGACAGATGTGGCAAAGTCGCTTAAAAGGACCCGACCTTCGACTATGAGAACTACCTTTAAAGCTTTAAAGCGTTATAAAGTATGATAAACTTAAATTATGAAATATCCCAAAGGAATACAACCCTCGGCGCGACACGTCATATCGACTTAACCACTTAACAGGGAGGATTTAAATTATAAATCAGGAGGGAGCGCACCTGCGTCGCCGGACTCCATGTAATGTATACCATATACTTTTTCCCGCGGTTACATTTACGTTAATGAATGTTTAAGGGCAATTCGTGTATGCGTGGTTATATAGAATGGGATTTTAATGGGCGATTCGTTTGACTGTATACAATAGTTCCATTTGTAATTACTAAACCATTTTAAAAGTGTTGAACTTACATGTAAGTTCTGACAATGTGAATAGCATGTTATAAAAAGTGTTGGATTGAATGAAAACACATTGAATTTTATGTTTATAAGTGTGTCTATACTCGTATATATAGTTAATAGTTAGTAGCCCACTAATAAAAAACAAAATCTTCGATAGCTTATGTTTCGCGTACTTTACATAAGAAGAACTTTATAATTTTAAATTAAACTAAAATATAAAATTGTATTCATCAAAATAATTTGGTAAAGTTGTAACTTTAACTCATAAAAAATATCAAGCTAAGTAAATTCCATAATATAAGTAAGGCGAGTATTCTACATCTTTTTATAGGTACTCAATCAAACAAAGTTATCTTTTATCTGCAAATGTACCGCTCACCAAATGTGCCCAAGCAAACACCTGAGACGAAAAATACAATAATCCTCGTAGCAATTTTATCGTACAAAAGAACTCATGGAACGGGTATAATTAAATGGGTTCTACAAATGTTAGTTATTGAACATAAAATATTATACAATAGTTTAATATCAGGATACCTGTTAAAAATAAGGACACTATATGTATCATACAGACAGCGATTAATTCATTAGGTTGGTGCGTGGTTTAAAAGATCTACTACCTCTAGTAAAAATAAATCACTTTAGTCAACAAATCAACTTAACAATTTTAGTGTTTATGATAAGGAAGGATAGGGTGCCAACTGGTACTGATTTTTTATCATGAAAATACGTGATTAATTTTGATATAAAAATTTAATTTGAGCTTATAAAATCAATATAATGTAATAACTTATATCATACGAATAATAATCATAAGTTGACATCACTTTAATCTATAGAACATACGAGTATATGCATTGGCACCTCATCCTTTTATGGATCTTAGCCTCGCAATGTTTTATGCAATTTTTTCATACGGAAGTATTAAATGTGATAAGATACATATAAACCTTGGTTGACGTGAATACTACCAAACCCTAGGTATGAGAATAAAAACTGTTATTAGACTAGATGTATAGATAGATAGATAAACTTATAAATTATTGAGACAATGGAACGTTTCAGCTTTTTTTTTCAGAAGCTCTCGTGTCATTGATTTTTGGGATGTTTGATGTACACATATTCAATTTTTAATTGCGCATATAACAATAAAACCTCTAACAAATAACTAAATATCAAACACATGCTCGTAAATGCTTGACATTCCTATTATGCATATATTTAAAATTATTTTGCATACTAATATTACCACGTGTTGTGTTTATATTATACTAGTAGACTCGGCCAAGCGTTGCTGTGGCTAAGATTTTTGTTATATTACATAGTAGTAAACTATTTAAGAGAAACGGCAGGAGAACACCAATCCACCATGCTTTTTTGGTGGTTATGCCATTAAATTGTAGCTTATCATTTTGTTCTATCATTAATAGTTTTCGCAGCGCACGCTATTGAAGGAAGTTTTTTGTTTATTTATTTACACCTTGAGTTAGATTATTCAAGTTTTAGTAAGCATCCCTATTTTTTTTTTAAATGAAATATAACCTATGTCACTCGGGAGTAGTGTAGCTTACCAACGGTGAAAGAACGTTTGAAATCGGTCCAGTAGTTTCGGAGCCTATTCATTTCAAACAAACAAAAAATCAAATCTTTGATCTTTATAATACTAATATTATAAAGAGGAAAGATTTGATTTTATAGATACATCTAAATACCCGCATTTAGGAAGATATGTCTATTATACTTTTGCTAATGTTTCCTAGATTACATGTATACGAAATTTGGAGTAACCAAACCTAATCCTTATCTTGGACGTAGCAATAAATTCATGTTAAATGCAAAACCGGAAACGATGCAAATTTATCGTTTCTTCTATCTAAACATTATTTATTTAAAGCCTCCACATCTAGTCTTACTTTTGGCAAGCAAGTATCGGTTTTTGGTTAACGAAATAGCAGCATTTGCATGCAAAGTACTGGAATCTATGCAAATCCGTTGCTCCAGGTCAACTGCAGTCTTCTGGGAGCTTACGAAGCCTGACATAGAATGCACATTAAGAAATCTTTAACTTATTAATGAATCTTATGGTTTAACGTCTTTATACAGTTACAATTTGAATTTCGAACCACTGTGTCGGTCATGGAATATATGTTGTGTTAACGAGTGAATGCGCTTTAAACATTTCCATTTACAGTTTCCAGAAGATTTTTTTTGTTTTGATATATATATATATATATATATCAAAACATAATGAGTATATATATATATATATATATATATATATACTCGTTCTAGTTTGTTTATAATTCCTTAATTTGTTTATTACCTACCGATGTGATAATCTTTTATTATCCAAAATTAAAATATTATAAAATTACATATCTTTACGGCAATATAAATACAAAACTGTTTATTCTAACTCATTTATCAGTGTACGGCAACAATAATTAGAATACTAATTATTTATGTCATAATTCTTCCATTATAAACATCCTTGCACTAAGAATTTATAGATATTTCACCACTAAGAGAATAAAATAAGGAAATTACAGTTTAATTAACATGTATTTTTCATGCTGTTTTCAATGCATCATTCAGTTTTAAGTGCTCACTGCATATTCATAGCTTAATTCATGTACATAGAACTGATTGATTATTAAAATACCGCGTTTATTAAGTAAGAAACCTATACAAAGCCCTATCGTTACTAAGCTTAAATATAATTTGAACATCTTAACACATCAAAGGAACGATTCTTCCCAACTTCACTTTCATATTTCGCGAAATAAGTATCTTGACAATGAGGAGGAAGTAACAAAGACCATTGAAAATTGTTATACGATCTATTGTGACAATATAAGAGGGTTGATTGACCCGAGGTGCCTTAATAAGCCATGTATTGGAAAATTTTCAGACCTCATTGCACAATAGAATGTTTTATCATAAACTGGCGACAAGGCTTCGTATTAGTACTAGAACATACTATGCCTAGATCTTTAGGCTTACGTACTGTTATTGTTAGATTTCAAACAAATTTTGATCTGATTTTTTTTTTATGATTGGACAATTCACACCAATTGAACTAGTCCCATGATAAGCTGGTGAAGCTTGTGTTATGGGTACTAGGCAACGGATATACATACATATTATAGATAGATAGACATATAAATACATATTTAACCACCCATGATCTAAGCATAACACCAAATGCTCATCACATGGATGTTTCTCTCAGCCGGGGATCGAACCCGGGATCCATGGATTTGCAGTCAGGAGTACGAACCACTAGACCAATGAGCCGTCGATTAAAATGAATTTGTCACGATTAAACAGATGGAAAGTATATGGTTAAGAGGTTTATATGGAAGAATTATACCTGCCATTATTCCTATTTATTACGATATAATATAAAATATCTAATATATAAAATTCTCGTGTCACAGTTTTCGTTGCCATACTCCTCCGAAACGGCTCGACCGATTCTCATGAAAATTTGTGTGCATATTGGGTATATCTGAGAATCGGACAACATCTATTTTTCATCCCCCTAAATGTTAGGGGTAGTCCACCCCTAAATTTTATTTTTTATTTTTTAGACAAAATTTTTAATTTATATTTTTTTATGATACATTAAAAAATACATACAACCCCTAACTGTCACCCCTTTACGATCAACCCCTATTTTTTATTATAAATGATATACATGGCAAAACGACGTGTGCCCGGTCAGCTAGTAATATATAAAATATCCTTCACGTATCCTCACAATATCCAATTCCATTTTATAAGAAATCGATATGATAATAATTGGTATTTGCGTGATAGGTCAGCAGGCTACTGAAAGTTGTCTTAAGAAATCTTTTTAAATATTTAGGGCTGCGATAATTATAGCTCTAGCTTACACGCGTGTATTTTGTTATTTATGACCTCGATATATAATAAAGCGGCTTACCCTTTATTAGTAGGAGAGACAACCATAAAAACTGTCCCAGTATCGCGACTGTAGACTTGTGATACAAGTTCTGTACTCGTAGCAAAAACTTTACGGTACTTTGTTTAAGAATTCAATACGGCTTTCTGGTAACGCTAACATTTTGGTTCTACGTAATGTTTGTGCTAATGGCTAAAAGTCCTTTTTTTCGATTGAACAATTAACACCAATTGACCTAGTCCCATGCTAAGCTGGTGGAGCTTGTCTTGTGGGTACTAAGCAACGGATATACATACATATTATACATAGATAGATCTAACACATATAAATACATATTTTAAACACCCAAGACCTAAGCACAAATCCAAATGCCCATCATATCGATGTTTGTCTCAGCCGGGGATCGAACCCGGGACCCATTGATTCGCAGTCAGGGGTACTAACCACTAGACCAATGAGCCGTCGTCGCTTATGGCGTAACAGGACAAAAATCTATCATTTAATAATTAGAAATATAATACGTATAAGTTTTAGGATGTATACGTAGGAGATAATAATAATAAAGTTCTAAAACTGAAATTTTGAAAAATTGAAATAAATTTGGTACAAATATTTATTTTTGGATATTGCGTTGTAAAATTGAAAGTTAAATTTTTATGTTTGACATCAATCCGAAATATCAGAGATTTCAGTTATTTAATTGGACTGGGTTTTCAAAAGCCATGCAAGCTTTTTTTCTTGGTATAAAAATATAGATTACTGTAGGTAGTTACTCAAATTATTTCTGAGACAATATTTGTTTTATATTTTATCTATAAGTAAGAGTGAATTATGATATTGATAATCAAGTCAACTGTGAATGTGGAACATGAAATGCAAGCAATAACGAGCGAACCCATTCTTAAAAAGCCGGCAACGCACTTGCGAGCCTTCTGTGAGTGTCCATGGGCGATTGTATTACTTAACATCGGGCCAGCGTCCTGTTCCATAAAAAAAATATTGCCCATATTCTTGGATCATTCTAACCAATATTTGTGAGTAGAGATTACACAGTACCAATTGTTTGACACACATATACTCAACGCTTAGACTTACCAGTCAGTGTTCATTTATAAAGTTCAAGTAGCGAAAATAATTAAATTAACTAGCAATTAGTTGCAACATTTAACTGTCGGTTAATATTAATTGGAGAGTAACTAATCAATACTTGAAGACTGTGAAAGCAGCGAACTAAACGCTCAAGAGATATAGACACAAAGAGTAATATCTCTCCCGTAATCTCAATATCATAATGGCGGTAGGATTGCAGTCGGAAAGGCTAACGTGTTGTCCATTATGGTGCACATTTTTTTACTGTCCATTGTTATTGACACTACAAACCACGACTTTATATATATTATATTTCCTAATAATATTTACGCTTTTATAATCGAACCTAAGACTAGTTAAATGTTGTGGCTTGAAGTTAGTGGCTTGAGCGTGCAACTCTTATCCCTGGTTCAATCCCCGGCTGTGCACCAATGGACTTTCGTTCGCATTTAACATTCACTCGAATGGTTAAGGAAAACATCATAAGGAAACTGACATGTCTTAGACCCAAAAAGTCGACGGCATGTGTCAGGCACTGGAGGCTGATCACCTACTTGCCTATTAGATTGAAAAATTATCATAAAACAGTTTCAGAAATCTGAGGCCAGACCTAACGAGGTTGTAGCGCCACTGATTTATTTTATTTTAAGACTAGTTAAATTAGAAAAATATTCTACTTAAAGGATTTATTATTTATTTACTAAGTTTCAGTAATACAGAAATACAGTACAATTAGTATAATTAAATAACGACAACTGGCGGACATCGCTTTTGAGCGATCTCTTCCAGGTAACCACTGTAAGAAAAAAAAATAGATAAGGTGAGCAAGAAGCGGAAGAAGACAATTAAAGATTATCCATTAATTTCCTCGCCATCGCAAGTGTTGCTTTACCTCTATAATCTAAATGTCAAATAATTCTCTCCGTCTAAAATCATAATTATTCTAGCCAATGCAAGGGTTGCTTAGCCTTATTCATCTGTAAAACCTTTCTTACCTTAAAAACTAATTAACAATTCTAGAATATGTACGATTAAACTTTAATATTCGTAAACCGGAAACAAATATAATCCCTAGTAAAGGATTTGTTAGAGCATTGTATGTTGAACAAATAAGAGTGCGTCGTCTAGTACAACGCATTTTATAAGCTTAAGCGAAAATGTAATATATATAGAATAATCGGCAACAGCTAACTAAAATGTACAAAAATTTGTAAAACACGAAATTATTATTAATTACTATGTTACTTAAACAGCATGTATCTAAAGTTTTTTGGAATTTATTAGTGCATTTATATTCAATGCTTATCATTGTATCAAATAATGGAACTACATAAAGAAGTATGCAAGTTGTGAATAGCATAAGTATGATATTTTTATCAATCAAAATGAATATATGTCATCATTCAAAAGTAGGAAAAGAATTGAAGAAAATAATATTTCTAAATGTTTAAAGTAAATTTTAACTTGCGAGCCAACTTTGAATCAACAACCCAGGGCCATCTAAAATAATATTCAAGTCGTTTAATTAAACGTAAACTTTATATCTTGGACCACAAGTTTCCAGTGGTTCTAACTCATGTCAAGCACCCATTTGTCCGTCACGGCGCCTCAAGAGCCTCGGGCTACGGAGCTTGACCAATTGACAGAGAATTTCACGTCTTGATATTCAGAGTTCGCTTTGTTTACTTGTGGTATGTGGTTTGGATCTAACTGTTATCGATTGTTATGCTTGGGCTGTTTTATTTCCTTAGATACTGGTTCAACATTGCGAATATTGATTAGTTCACCGGGAGTTTGAGATCTAATATGAAATATGTAAATGTAAGTTTAGTGTTTTATTCAAATTTTATTGAACGATAAAATTGATTGCCAGGAAGTAGAGCACTAAATTCATTCATATGTTATAACAAAAATTAACAGTATTAAATGTTGCCTAAGGCAAGTGACAATAGATGAATAAAATGAAAAAAATATATACTAAAAATATTACATATTGATTAAAAAAATATCTAAAATAATATTAAAATGGTAAATTACTTTAGTCACAATATGATGGAGATCCAAGAAAACATATGTGATTTATGAAACTTATCACAGACAGAAGAAGCGCGCCATTATTCATTTAGGAAGAAGGAATTGATAATTTTAATAATAAACTTTTAATATCGTTTCCTTGTTTTCAGAGAAACACAATTGTTTATTTGAATCAATTCCATACAAAATAAAGATATATACTCTTATATATGTATAAATCATATTAACGAATATTGTCTGTTTTGTTGCAGGTAAAATAATGTTGACGATATATTCACGTGTCAGACCAACATGTAACATCCTAACATGAACCCTTTTACCTTCGCAATATTCATCACCAGCCTCTTTTGGCTTAACCTGAGTGACGCTAAAATAGGTAAGTCAACTATTTTTATAATATTTAGGGTCGATTCGACCAAACTTCAATTTATAGACGAGTAACTATACCAAGAATAATCTATTCCATGATTTTAATCTCGAGTAAATCCATAGTCGTTTGTCCACGTAATCGATAGTATAATTGGGCTCGGAATAACAATACGCGAATAGCAAGAGAATGGTGAACAAAAATAAAACTCGGCAAATAAATGTTGTTCTACAACGGGACAGTGTAAGAGCATACATCATGTCAACTCGATTTTGCCGTATTATAGTGTGAAAAAGTAGCTTTTAGACAGGTGTCAAACGACAACAAAAAGTTTTTATTTCTTGTTTGTTTGAGGCTTTCGTCTAAAAAGGAACTTCTGTTGAGCCTAGTTGAATTTCATCCTAATATTATAGAAAATAAAAAATCTAAAATTAATAAATAAATAATAAATTGTTTAAACGTTTCATTATACAATGCTAGACTATTAATTTAGTGCGTTGCGTTGACTTGAAATTAAAACACAGAATACATATTTGTGAAATGACAGAAATCAGCTGATTGGACTGACTGACGCTATTAATTTATTCTAGGAATAGCTGTTATTCCGTGCGAAACGGCGGTATAGTAGCAATTCCCGAATAGGCCCACTATCCTAGAATTTGTAGATGGTAAAACGTAAAATTGATTTACTCTTGATTAACTGACGATTTATTCTAAGATTAAGATTTACTCTTGTTTGGTCGAATCAAACCTAAGTATGTTCAATCAGTTTGTAGTATCGGGAATAAAAAAGTATCGGGAAAGGATGCTTTGTTTATTGTTCCAAATTATTATTTTTTATTTAACAGATTAAATACAGTGCAGTTTTTAGTTAGATGATATCAAGTTTGTATCGCTTATTTCATAATGGATAAATCATCGGACAAAGAATTTTGTGTTCCGAGTCCCTGAAAATGTTACTATGAATTTATGAACACATGTTTGTGTGGTACAAAGCATTCAAAACCGGTTGAGATTTAATGGAAATTAACATCGCAAAAGTAAAGGAAATGGTGACCTCAAACTCCTCATTCAAGTTTGAGAGAGAAAGCCACTGAAACTTCTCAAGAGCTGTTCTGTACCATTTTTAATTGTAGTAAATAACCAAAAGCTCAACGAATACCCATAAACCTTGTTCACTTGATAACAAAAGCAAAGTTCTTTCTTTTTGCTACACTCAAATTACGAGAACTGACCTCGATACCGGAAAAACGTTTAAAAATGATTTGATGATTGATCGTTGGAGTAAGTATATCGTTTCCGAAGGATCATACTTTGAATGCGATAAAATAAATTTGGGTGCATAAATAATATTGAACTTTTACCGGCACTTTCTTGACAGAGTAGTAAATAAAAAGGTGACATTATTACCGAATTTTTTATAAAGTTAGTTTTCTTGAATATGCATAATTTTGTATAATTATAGTGATATTATTCATTTCACTTATGAATTTCGTGTAGCGGAATGTTAATATATACGTTGCCTAGTATTGATGTGAGACATTCTTATTGTCGATATTTTATTATGGCTTTTAAGATATTAGAATCCGAAAGATTTGATTGTGTTTTTTATCGCGGTAAACATTTTTACACAAAAGTAAATATTTTAGTCCACGTTTTACAATAAAGCTGTTAAAGATTTTTACTACAGAGCTGGTAAGTGAAAACTTGAGAGAAACATTAGGGATTAATGCTCCACATTCTAATGATGGCGCATTGGTATGCTTGAGATCAAGCGAGGAAGAACTTCCATTAACGATGACCCCTGTATGGAACGCCCGACATCGATAGTGTCTGAACAAATGATTAAAAAAGTTGAAAACAATGTCATGGCGGATCGTCTTGTCACTGTTTATTTTATAGCAGAAGTAACGAAGATTTCTATAAGTGTTATTAGTAATTCTATAAGTATCCATAACCATTTTGGGTATGAAAAATGTGTCAGCGCGGCAACCCAGGTCTTTCTGACGCGCAGAAACAAACGAGACTGGGAATTTTCCAAGGCTGTTAGAGTTTGTTACAACAAGGCCTTGAACAATTTTTAGCTCGATTTATAACTATGGACGAAACATGTCTTCACTATTATGACCCGGAAAAACAGTCAATTTTTTGGAACAGACCGTTGTCTAAGTAAAAATGTCTAACTAAAATATAAGACTATTACAACCACCGGTAAGATCATGATTTGTTTTTAATGGGGCACTCCATATCAATGATCAAATATCTTAATCCTGCAATCACTATTATGGGGTCTTTGTACGGAGTACAAATTAAAAATTTACGTGAGTTACGCAAACAACGGCGTGGCAAATCGCTAAAGTTTTGGTTACCAATAAAACACCGTTGAGTAAAAGTCCAGAGGTGTGATGCCTACTATTAAAAAAGCTGGTTTCGAATTAATGGAACTTCCCCAATATTCACTCTCATCTCTCGGTTAGAGAACATCTCAGGAGCATAAATTGGAATATGAAGCAGTATCGCCGTAGTGCCCAATTTTTCAGGAAACAAGAAGTTTTTTTTTTAAAAAAGCTTAATTTTTTTTTACTTTCTATATATACAATTGCGATGTTTAAATATCATATATCCTACCACTTGTATTGTTCATAGTTTGTGTAAATAATATGAAACTCTTTACAGGGTACTTCTGGCACATCACAGATCTTCATTACGACCCGTTTCACAACTCCCCAGAGTTCCATAGAGGTACGCTCGTTATTATGAAAATTTTGTTTTTAATTTTTAGTGTATCGCGGAAAGCGCAATAATTGTCCTTTGTTTGCAACAAAGTTCGTATGCGATGAATCATTTCACTGCAAGTACTAATATGAAAAGCGGGAGTTTTTCCTTTGTTTTAGTTGGAATCAAGTATTTGTGTAATCGAAATTAAAAATGTTTTTTATTAAATTTATTTTATCTCAACGATACAAACTAGTGTGTGTTGTACTACATAAATAGCTTGGTGTACTTAATCAGAATAATATAAGATGCAAATTATAATCGAATATCATGATCTTAAAAAGGGTTTAGATTTTCAATGGTATTAGACGTTGACTGAAACTTAAGTTACATTACTCTTATATTGATTTAGATATTAAAAATGCAGTTACATAATAGGTGTTATAAGGAAATAACATATTATAGCTACACTGATTCAATAAATAAGCACGGTAATTTATCAACAAACGCAATTGCGAGTGGTGGCAGTGTATACACCTGTTTTGAAGTCCTAGGAAAAACTTTTAGTTCTAACATTCCTCTTGATATTGAGTCAAGAGAGCGGCGGATGATATCGTTGATTGTGATGCGGTGAGAAAAACCACCTGCAGTCCGATAGCAGGAAAGAATGTGGTGCAAAATACAATGCCAAATTGATAATTGTAGGGTATAAATGAGAGTAATTGAAAGCAGGGGCTGAAAATTGGAGAGGATTTCGATTGACCACCCCGCTAAGGCCCAAGCCGAGGTCCGCTTGTCCGAAAAGTCTGTTTTTTTGCGCCACTCCTCTTAATTGCCCATATGTTTGGTAAATAATCCTCTATCCATAGAGTGAAAACTGAAACAATAATTTAAAAATACCGTCTCAAAGGTACGAGAATAAGTATAAAATGCAATTTTAAATATGTATATACGAATTTATTTTATTCACAATTGCCAATAACGTCAAAGGAACCGGTCTCTTTTATTAAAACAGAATTCATACGCTTATATTTACGCCAATGCTGATGAAAAACCAAAACAAGTTCCATATTTCAATAACTGACAATTCTTCGGAATTTAAATGTATAAACTTGTTCATTACGAAAATAAATTAATTTATATAATTTTGCAATTGCAAATAAGAGATAAATAAACATAATCGATTGGCTTTACAAACTATTTTACTACTACTTAGCCTCAAAGGTTTATTTTTTTTATTAAAACTAGTATTTTTTTAATGTTTACATGAACAACCAATTATATGCGACCATAAAAGCGGATAATATAGACCGATTTAAATTATAAACAATATTAAAAATTGGTTTTCATATTATGAGAAAGAAACTCAAATAAAATCAAAAATATATATTGAGTCATTGATCAACATAGACTAAGGTCGATATCAGCCTTGCGATTCTGTAACTCACTTTTCGAACTCTCTCTCTAAACAATAAACTACAAGCTCCCTCCTTATCAGAATGCCAAATCGTAAAATGACTGTTTCACGACTGATTTGAGCGCGACCGCCGCTGCGAAAACCGCTGTGAGAGTTCGAAAAGTGAGTTACAGAATCGCAAGGCTGAAGTATTTTTCATAATTAAACTTTTTTTTCATAATTAAATTTACTTTTCATAGTTATATAGATTAATACACCCTTGTTACGCCTAAAAACTGTAATACCACCATGAATAGTACGTACAATATAAATTTACATATAACTTGAAAACAATACATACATACAATTAACAACATCTTAAAACCTACCCGTAATAATTTTATTATCATCTCTACCAGGTTTCATTGTATTGAAATAACTTTATAGGATTATATACTTTCTCAACTGAACGTTTCGCATAGTGCAGTTAACGTTTGCGATTTAATAATACTTACACAATGTTACAGTCGTTAACATAAGTTTTGTACTTAGTATTTTCTGCTGTACTTCTAAACTCTTTGTTCCATAACAAGCCTAGAATCGCGTAAGTACCTGGAAAGTAAGAGAAATCGAGTATTTCATTTACAAACGGAACACAAATAGGAACAAAATATAATATAATAATTATCATAAATATTTCAATAACCATTTACCAAACTGAGATATTATAATACATTTGATATGATATATTAGACAATGCTCTGACAAGACTGATTCCTGTATAATTACACAAGTATTAAAATAATAGGAAAATTGTGGAAATTATCACTCTTGTTATTCATCGTATAATCCGATGACTATAAACTCCAAAATTCATATCGTATTGAAATCAGCAATGAATTCAGATTGAGACATTAATATTGATAGTGTCATCGCCGTCCAGTAATTATCGCGATATGGAATTAAAAATTTTCATATTTTAATTGTTTTGTCGCACTATAATTATCTTGTGAGAATAAATTTAAAACTACCTGAGCTGGTTACAAAATTGTCCTTATGTATTGTTTGTTCTTAATTTATCTGCCACGTCGGCGAGTCTATAAAAATAAATATTTTTTATTAATATGTAATTAGTTTTAGTTTTTATTTAGGATATTCACTAATATTTGAGTTGAATAAATATTTAAAAGAAATCCAATAACACAATTCTGCGCCTTCTGAAACGATAATTGTTTCGTCAAGTATGGAACCCAGGAGCTCCAAGATGACAACGGAGATGGTCACTCGAAGCATTGCTGACAGATTTTTAGTTATAAAAGCATTATTATCTTAAACAGGCTGCAAACATCGTGGTAACAATGACCACAACCACAGAAATGGCCGCCACCGGGACCACACATGTGACAGCTCATGGCTCCTCATACAAAGTGCTGTCTCGTTTATGGCGGAGAGACATCCAGACACCCTTGAGTTTGTGCTATGGACGGGGTAATTATTATATAACATTACAAAACACATACTATAATATCATTACAGGCTATTTGAAGGATACTATTAACCTTAAAAAAACACCGTCCGTATCACCGTTTCACAACTGTGCGATTCTTAAGGCAATTTCTGCCGCGCACCACCACTGTGGAACAAGCTTCCCACTGAAGTATTTCCGAACCAATTCGACTTAGGGTCCTTCAAGACAAGAGCGTACTAATTCTTAAAAGGCCGGCAGCGCGCTTGCGAGCCTTCTGGCAGTGCGAGTGTCCATTGGCGGCGGTACCACTTAACATCAGTAGAGTCCTGCCCGTCTGATTCCTGTAACAAAAAAAAATCTAGAAATAAGAATGAATAAATAAGTATTTATACAACACCGATAAATAAAATAAAATTAGTTAAATTAATACATAAATATAAATTTGTCACAAATGTGATGCACTGGCTTTGTTACACCGAGATAACCTTTTTAATTTAAAAAAAAAATACTTTAATAAAAAATTGTAGGGACATCCTATCATCATCTATGGAGCACCTCGGTGATGAAATCAGAATGGAAGCTGTGAGGAACGTAACTGATTTGCTAAGTCGGACATTTAGCAGTCAGTTTGTGTTCCCAGCTCTGGGTCATAACGACCCTCCACCTTCCAGAAGACTAATTGATATGTGGATGCAATGGCTGCCTTCTGATGCCTTGACCACATTTGAAACAGGTATGACCTCAACATATAAAAGTATATTTTTCAAATAATATAATTAATACGTCTTGTTTTATTCTAAAATAATAATAATAAAGGAATAGTAGTCAAAAAATCATAATTATAACGCGTAGCCGTCTACTTTATTTCCATATTACTAAATATTGTGTGATTGACTTTTATTATGTATTTTTTGCTTATAATAAATTCGATAAATATTTTTATTGTATATAAAATATAATTAATAATCCACGACGGCAAAGTCCAGATTATAGATTACATTATTTACTAAAATAAATATTCTGTATAAAAAATAATCCTGTATTATTTGTTATGATATTATAAGTATTTTTCAGGAGGCTATTACACGATTGAACAATCATATAGCAAGCTACGTATTGTGGTACTAAACAGTGTGCTGTGGGCTGGTGGGGCCGCCACCACTGATGGTCCCCATAGGGGAAGAGCTCAGTGGGAGTGGTTGGAACGCGTTTTAAGCAAGGCTAGAAGGAAAAACGAAATGGTATGTTTATTTTGGGCATCTGTGAGTTTTACGTGTCACCAATAAAAGAATAAGACATCGCCAATAATTTCAATTATTTAAGAGAAAATAAAATAAAACAATCCATAAAAATAGAATATAAGATACAGGTATCACTTATTCCACGTCATTAAATTTGTCTCGGTAGACATCCCTACTCATCGATAAGATAGAGGGTGTAGGCCGAAATAAAAAGCCGGCGTAAAAAACTCTCGGTACTCTTATAAAATAGCAAATCATCAAACAACACTTACTTTTTCGCCGTGTTGTGCCGGCTTATAGAATAGCACCTCCCCATCTCTACCCGTGGGTGTCGTAAAAGGCGACTAAGGGTTTTTTAAGGCGTAGGGCAGTGACGACCCCATCGCCCGCTGGTGGGATATTTGAACAATAACTATTTCCACCAGCGCAGTCAGTTAGTCCAAGTAGTGGGAGTGTCATGCTGCGTAAGCAGCCGATTGAGCCGACACGATCGGGGTAATACCACTCTCCCATTGGAAAAAAGCGTGAAGTGGCCCACGCAGGACGTGTGTCGCGTTTCGTTTTATATTGTGGGATTCCCGGAAGCTCATCCCCTTCCTCTCCGAATCATCATGGCAGCGTTATTTAATAGAACTTTTTTACCCCAGGAGGGTACCTGCACTTCTAGTACAGGAGAATCCGTCCCTGGGTGTACTCACTCAGGCTGTCCCGCGTATTCTGGGGGGGACAAAATACCGCTCAACTGCAGAGGCAAATCTAGAAATAAACTCACGGTAACACGATTTAACACAGACTTTACTAACATTAGGGGGCTTCAATCTAATTTAAATCCCGTCCACTTTCACCTCGAGACGGCTAAGCCGGCCTTATTGTTTCTAACGGAGACCAAGATAGTTCCCTCGTCTGTTGAACATTTGCACTATCCAGGCTATTGTCTTGAGCATAATTTTAGGCCACAAGCCGGTGTATGCGTTTACATTCGTGAGGATATAAATTTCCGTCGCCTCTTACATTTGGAAGAATCCGATCTTTCTACCTTGTGGGTACGCGTAGAATGTGCTGACCATCCCCGCATATACTGCTGCCTTTACAGGTCACACAGCGGCAACACCGAGGTCGATCGACTCATAGAACATGTCCAAACTGCACTCGATTCCCTTCTGTCTCTATCGCCTGCTGAAGTCGTTATATTGGGTGATTTCAATGCCCATCATTCTGAGTGGTTAAATTCTCGTACGACCGACTATTCGGGAAGAGGCTTCCATGATTTCGCTCTTGCATATGCTTTAACTCAACTGGTCACAACGCCTACGCGAATACCAGACCGAGCTGACCATCAGCCTTCGTTATTAGATCTTATGCTGACTTCTCACCCAGACTTCTATGAGGTTGCTGTGGATGCCCCACTTGGGTCCTCCGACCACTGCTTGGTGCGGACCGTTGTGCCAATTAGGCGTCGAACCCGCCCGCAGTTTTCGGAATGCCGTCGTGTCTGGCATTACAAATCGGCCAATTGGGATGACATGCGTCATTTCTTTGCAGCATACCCATGGTTGCAAGTCTGCTTCAAGGGTAGTGATCCTGACGCCAGCGCTGAATCTGTCGCCGATGTGGTGCTACAAGCAATGGAACTCTATATCCCTTACTCTATGGTCCCCATTCGTGGTAAATCTCGGCCATGGTTTGGCCACTCTTGCAAAGAGGCTTCCCGTCTTAAGCTAGAGTACTATAAAATCTGGGCTCACGCAATGGCCATAAAGGATCCCGATGTAGCTCTCCATAAAAAGAAATTTAATGCAGCTACCCGCACCCTTAAACGAGAAATTTTTAAAGCAAAATCGGAACATATTGGCAGAATTGGTGAAAAGCTCGCGAAATTGCCCTCTGGAACTCGAGCCTTTTGGTCATTGGCGAAGGCAACTCAGGGAAACTTTTGTCAGCCCTCTTTACCATCCTTGCGAAAGGTGGATGACTCGATGGCTCACTCGGCGAAAGAGAAAGCAGAGCTCCTTTGCTCTCTCTTTGCATCTAACTCCACGCTCAATGACTCAGGGACCTTACCGCCTACTATTCCGCATTGCGGGTTTTCTATGCCTGAAGTTCGATTCGAACAGATTGGTGTGCGGAAGGCCTTAATCTCCCTTGACACCCACAAGTCAAGTGGTCCTGACGGCATTCCCTCGATCGTTCTTAAGACTTGTGCTTCTGAGCTGACTCCGGTGCTTACACGGCTCTTTCGACTCTCGTACTCCTCGGGCGTAGTTCCAAGCTCATGGAAGACTGCGCATGTTCATCCCATTCCCAAAAAAGGTGACCGCTCTGAACCATCCAGCTACCGACCTATCGCAATCACTTCTTTATTTTCAAAGGTAATGGAGTCTATCATCAATAGGCAGCTCTTGCGATATCTGGAGGAGCACCAGCTAATTAGTGATCGTCAGTATGGCTTTCGCCGTGGCCGCTCGGCTGGTGATCTTCTTGCCTATCTAACTCATAGATGGGCCGAAGTTGTGGAAAGTAAGGGTGAGGCTTTGGCCGCCAGCTTGGATATAGCTAAGGCCTTTGATAGGGTTTGGCATAGGGCGCTTCTTTCGAAACTACCGTCATACGGTTTTCCCGATGACTTATGCCGATGGCTGGCAAATTTTCTTGTAGGACGTAGCATTAAAGTCCTAGTTGACGGAGCGTGCTCCAATCCTAGACCCATCAATGCAGGCGTTCCGCAAGGTTGTGTCCTTTCGCCGACCCTGTTCGTTCTGCATATCAATGACCTGTTGAATATCGACAACATTCATTGCTATGCAGACGACAGCACCATCGACACATTATATTCCGGCCATCCGAACATGTCTCGATCTGAGGTTGATGAGAGCCGTAACTTACTTGTTCTCGAAATTGAGTCGATTCTGGAGAAGGTTTCTGTGTGGGGTAGTAACAACCTTGTTAGGTTTAATCCTACAAAGACTCAGGTTTGTTCTTTTTCTGCCAAGAAAGATCCTTTTGTCGTGTCTCCTCAATTTGAAGGCGCTCTCCTTAGTTCGTCACACAGCCTCAGTATCCTTGGGGTTGGCATCTCGAAAGAAGTCCAATTTCGCAGTCATCTGGAAGAAAAAGCCAAACTGGCTTCCAAAAAGCTGGGTGTTTTGGGAAGGGCTAAGCAGTATTTCACTGAGGTGCAACGTATGCAGCTCTACAAAGCTCAAGTACGACCTCATATGGAATACTGCTCGCATCTCTGGGCCGGTGCTCCCAAATACCAGCTTCTTCCTTTTGACCAAATTCAGCGAAGGGCTTGTCGAATTGTCAATCTCCAATGTCTTACTGATCGGCTTGATTCTCTATCGCTACGCAGAGACATTGCGTCTCTTTGCGTTTTTTACAAAATTTATTACGGAGAGTGTTCGGAAGAATTGTTTGGGTTGATCCCTCCTGCCTCTTTCCAACACCGTACGAGCCGAATGACCTCCAAATTTCACCAGCATCATCTTGATGGTTGGAGGTCTTCCACGGTCCGCTTCACAAGGCATTTTCTTTTGCGAACTAGCGAACTGTGGAATCGGCTCCCGGGGGGGGTCTTCCCTCAGAGATACGACCTCCAAATGTTTAAGAAGAGAGCCTACTCCTCCCTCAAAGGCCGGCAACGCACCCACTAATAATGGGTGTCTATGGGCTGCGTAGACTGCCCTTTTTGGTCGTCCCGCAGCTCGTTTGCCCCCCTATTTAATAAAAAAAAAAAAAAAAAAAAATTTTAAAACAAATAATGCAAATTTATTAGAAGTAGCTAGTTAGTAGTTACAATAATACATAATGTATAGTAAGTGGTAGTATTTTACCTTCCTATAAAATTCCACTAGAGTTTCACATCAAATAATATGTACGAAATATTAAAACTTGAAATATATATGATACGGCTTTCTATTGAACAAACGAAACTACAAAAACATATATTTAACATTTTTCTCTATAAGTTACTTTTGTAAGCTACTACAAAGTCAGCACATTTTTGAAGTTATACTTCTTTAGGCGCGTTATGAAAAATTTATGAGAGTGAAATTTTACGATGCGCGCGCACCGTGACACAAAATTCAGTATGGGCGCCGAGCGTCCCCGAGCGAGATGGGAATAAGACAATCGGAAAGGATACTTGTAGTACCTTTTAAACAAATAAAGCAGTTTTAATTATTTTTTCAAAGAAATTTAGCAATGCTTTTTCACAAAGACCTATTTATACTTAGTTAAATGGTTATGAAACATACCTAGTTATTAAATTGAATTAATAATATAATATAATAATGATTATTATTAATATTAATTAATATTTGAATAATATACTAAATATTAAATATTGTAAAATTATTAACGTTTAATATTGATTATTAATTATTTAATATTTAAAAAAATAAAGAAAGCCAAAGAAGTATAACTTCTTACGCGTACATAAGTACACGCACCATTTTTTTTAAACTAGTTATAATACCTTTCGTTATTTTAGGTATATCTGGTCGCTCACGCTGGCCCAGGTGTCGAAGAGAGACACAACGCTGGAAGTTCTTCAGCGGCTGGAGGTGGCGAACTCACTCCAACAGCTAATTCCAATTTAGTTCGCATTATCAAAGCTTTCAGTGACGTCATCGCTGGGCAGTTTTATGGCCACCGCCATTCTGACACCTTTAGGCTTATGTATAATGAAGGTATGTTTCTCCAAACGTTGACAATCACAGTCTCAAGGTGGTCCATTAAATTATCTTTAATGGTAGATATGTGCAATTTGGCTACAAAATGAAATACCCGGTTAGTTATTAATGCACTAAAAGTGACTATAATTACTAACCTTATATTTATCTCCATTCATTCTTCATCTAAAACAGCTTCATTTTTCGATATATGTTAATAAACCATCGACTTATAAATGTCTAATCACGACGAAGCGTCTTGTGTTTTCATGAGGCATATCAGTTAATATCCTGAAATCTATCGGTCTGATTAGAAACTTCGCTATCTTTCAGCAGAGAATACTTGTTTGATAAAAATTGGCAATCACTTAGGTACTTTCAAAAAAAAAAACTAAAATAACATGGAAAATCTGTAGTTTATATTATACCTATTACATATCTAGGCTAAACTGTTTCATATTGTGAACCTAAGTATAGAAAAACATAAATATTTACTAAACAAATGATTGTTGTTAAGATTCCCCTAACTCTGCGAGTCGATCTAATGGCATGTCGACACCATGACAATATTATAAATTTGTTTTGCCATTTGTATTATTTCTGGCAAACATTTTTATAGTTCACCAAAAACAAGTATCTACTATAATAAAAAATAGGGGTTTCTCGTAAAGGGGTGACAATTGAGGGTTGTATGTATTTTTGTATGCTGCATAATGAAAAAATAAAAACAAAAAGTTATGTTTAAAAAATAAAAATTTAGAAGTGGGACCACCCTTAACTTTTAGGGGAATTATAAAAAGATGTTGTCCGAATATCAGACTTACTGAATATGAATAAAAATTTCATAAGAATCGGTCGAGCCGTTTCGGAGGAGTATGGGAACGAACATTGTGACACAAGAATTTAATAGACTCAAAATAGTAACGTGTTCGTTACCATGGTTACTATTTTTAACAGTAAAAACATCATAAAACCGTAGTTTATTTTTAACTTAAGTAAGGCTTTAACCCATCAAAAGCAAAAGGGCATTTTCATACACGTCAATCAAATGAGACATTGTCAACTGTCATTGCGTCTGGACACGAGTGACAAAATCATAGACTACATAAAAGTTAATAAACCTTAAGTTAAAAATATATGTACAATGCAATAAGGTTCGACTATTCCACACATTTTATTTACGTTATAAAGAATACGATACACTTTCAGTGCGTGCTTAACGACAACGTATAAAAAGTCAATAAAGCTTAATTACGCAATAAAGCCTTAGCATAATAATGAAGTTATAAGTCAGAAACAAAGTTAACCCCAAGCTTTACACGATTAAAAGTTACGAGTGCCTCAATTAATTTAATATAAGCCAGTTAAACTACTTAAAATCATCATTAATTTAACTTTACCGTCATTGTTTATTTTTTATAACAATTATTCAAACTATGAATGTATATTCTAAAACTAAAAAATATGTAAAGCAAATAGTCTTTAAGTGTTTACTTACTTTGAACTATGATCAGTCTCCCAATACCTTCTTAATTGTAACACTGCTGTTTGTTTAAAATGTAATATGGGAGAAATAAAGAATTATTATTTATTATTATTATTATCTGAAATAGTTCTGTGCCTATTAATGTGAGCTTGAGCATGATTTGCGGTCTTAAGTCTAGACTGCAAAGCTTTTTGGAAATCACCTGAAGGTCCTAGGTTCCCTTTCTAGTGAAACAAAAACTTAGGTGGCAAAGGCGCAAAAGGTTGACTTGCTGTGTATTTTGGAAATGTGTGTATTAAACCCTGATAAGAACTATAATTTATGATCAATTGCGCAAAAGATTTTTAATGAAATTCTATCTAATTTAGATATTATAAGTATTTTTTAAGGTTTTTAGTTTTAGATTCAAATAATGTTATTATTCAATTAATGATTTGAGTGTAACATTATTAATATTCATTTGATTTGCATGTGTTCTTTGTACATTTATTAAAATTTTCGATGATCATTAATCGTAAATCTTGGTTTAACAGTCTATTGATTTAAATCATATATTTTCCTTGTAAGTGATTTTGGAGTGAATTGGCAAATTTTCTCTGTTATTATGTTTTTAACATTGGTTACATAAGAATTTATTGAACAGGTCGTCCAGTGTCATGGGCGTTATTAGCGCCCTCAGTAACGCCGAGGGGCGCTGGGAGTACGTCTAATCCAGGCTTAAGGCTTTACAAATTTGATACAAATAATGGAAAGGTAAGTTTAATAATTCTATCAGTTAATCAGTTTCAGACGTAGTGATTAGAGGATTACCGTTTACTCTGTGGTCATAAATATTCATATAGGGTCACTGACCCAATAGATGACCAAGCACCAATACCTGACCAAAATGTACCAATATTAAAATTTTAATCAATTATGGCAATTTCCGATTGTAGTCGTAGTTTTTTTTACTAGAGCAACACTTTATCTGACATTTCATGCACGAAGATGTTTCCTATTGGTGGAAAAAAGTGATGTTTTTCTGGTGCAAAGATTGCGCCGCGTAAGTGCTCCCATTTTTGCTAAGACTTTAAATTTGTTCTTGCTTTGGTGATTCTAATCCATCTTCAATGTTTTTGATGTTAATTGATCAACTATACGTCAGAGTAGGTTATGGGTTATGTTTCTAGCTACCCCTAACAATTTTTATGACGTTTCTTGTGTAACACGGTTTTTTTAATGACGGTCATCTATTGGAACAACGAAAATGCAATATTGCCTAATGCTGACCAGTGTGGTCAGGTTATGGAACCGACTAAGTTCAACCTTTTTATTGGAATTATATAAATATCAAGCTCGGTAACTTATATATTTTATCCCAGCCTTGTATGTAATTTGATTCCAAAGGCTGACCAGGGCAATGTTTTCAATAAAACTTGAGTGGTCAAGCCTACGCTTTTAAGTACTAACCTAAAGCTGTCCACCTTGCATATTATCCTAAATACTATTTCATCGAAGTTGAGTCTTAAATTAGGCAATAGATTTAAAAAAGCTTAATCCTATATGCGACTAACTAGAAACTTCTAAAGGCTGACCAGGCTGGTGCTATGGATTTAACTTATGGTTAGGCTTTGTCCTTGAATACTGTAGTAATCTTTAGCTGGCCTTTTTAACTGGTGAGATAGGTGGTGGTTGCTGCTGGTGATGGCTTTTTGTATTCGTTCTTGTACATTCTTTGTGTACCAGATGTAGTAGTACGATCTCTATAGTACAATATTTACCTGATATGGAGGAAACTCCCACCAGATCTTATACTACACTCTCAAAATCTATTAAAGAGGTCTGAAACTCCAACCCGATCTTGCCTCGGTCACCTGAAAAGCTTTTTGAATGCTATCCTCCAAAAACAAAAACATCTCCGGCAGCTCAACAGCAATCCTCGAATTCTACAAGAAATCTCATTTTGGCTGAAAAGCAAAAACAAGTCAGTCCTGCTTTGGCAAACCAAATAATATGGCCCTCAGATTCTCCAATAAAAAAACCCAAAAAGGAACGGCTCCCATTCGCCACCACTTCAAGAACATGGCAAGATTATTGGTTGGCGAAAGAAAATGAAAAGGAGGAGCATAATAGAAATCCGAAAACGTGTACGCGAAAATAGCAAAGTCAAGAAAAGCAACCAAACTAAAAGAACAAAAAAAGCAATAAAGTCAGTTGAGTGCTGATAATAATAAAGAAAAATATAATATTTGTGTGACAAATCATAATTTTTTCTTTAAAAATACCTCTTGTAACAATATTATGGGTGATTTAGCAATTCGCCCTTTTGAATTTAGCCGTTTTTAAGTGGTCAGGTTTTGGTACATCTGATGGTCAGTTATTGGGGTGATGTGGTCAGCTTATGGTGTATTTTGAAATTTGAACTTTAAGCCGGTGTAAAAACATATATATATATATATTTTTTTTTTTTTTTTATAGAACGGGGGGCAAACGGGCAGGAGGCTCACCTGATGTTAAGTGATACCGCCGCCCATGAACACTCTCAATGCCCGAGGGTATAATATATATCTATATATTTATATATATAGATATATCTTTGCCTAGTTCATTTAATTACGTAATAAAGAATAATTATCCCAAAATTGTTATAGCTCAAATTAATAAAACTTTATTTATGGAACGTATTAGCAACGAATCCGCTTTACTGGTCAACCATTGGGTTAGCAACCCTAGTATATGGAAATTTAAAACTAAAAACAAATCTAAGTAAGGAAGCTTTGCTTTATTCTCTGTAGATATTGTAATTCTGTATTTTTTTAAATAAGTCTGCCCGTTGTACAGTCTTCGGACTATGTACGTCTACATATATTTGTATTCTATTTAAATTCTTGTTACACAAATGACTTCACCCTCAAAACATAACGTAACACATTATACAATAACTCTACAAATACATTAATTAGCTTACATAAAAGCGGGAATATATCGGTAGATTAGCAGTTAATAACAACATAATCCCGCCCTTAAAATGTTAATAGTAAATGAATTTTCGTACTTCCCGAACTAAGTACGCGATACCGCTTAATTTTACCTCTCCACCCCATTCGTGTTAGGAATTTTGTTGTTTGATCGCATTCAAAGCTCCTCTCAAACAACCTCACGCTGGAGTGCGAAATGTGTTTATATTAACACGCTGTCAAATTAACTATGATTATATTTAAGTGGCAATCAGTATATTTGCTTAGTGTTTACATACTTGTAATAATTTTATTTGTATAGAAGCTTTGACTATTTACATACAGTAAACGAAATGTATGTAGTTTTTAGGATTAGAAGTCATAATGCATTTTAATTTACTATTGTTGAATTTAAAAATACAGCAATATTCTAAGGCTTATGTAGGAAAGTGCAAAGAACGTTAAAAGTCTTAGAATAAAAAGTGTTTTATTCGTTATTTATATAGTTTTCAGCTGTCTTTAAATTCAACTTTTAAAAATTTATTATAATTTAAAGGAAACAAAAGACGTACCTACATATTATGCCGTGATGGCCTTTGAACTGTGTTTCTTCCATGACACGTCCCACTATTTAACCAATCCCGATTAAAGGAAAAGCACTATTGTTTTTACTTTTTCTTTTAACCCGAGTTAAGTTCGGTGGCGGTTGTTGTATGGGATGTTCAAACATTTATATTAAATAAAACACTTTGTTTAAAGCTGGGTAACAACTGGCTTTAATTGTAAAAAAACATGAGTTAAAACTAAGATAAAGAAGATTAACAAAAAAACGAACTTGACTTATTGAAGAGTTCGTAAATCTAAGTGCCACTTATGTTATTGGACATTATCGGAAACGAGAATGTTAAATTACAATTTATGAGTGTGGTATAAACTAGAGGGCTCATATAGTCTTCAAGTGTGCGATAATTGTTTACATTTTGTTTACGCTTTTAATTATTAAATTAAATATAAAACTTAAGTTATGTTAGGTTACATAACTCCGAAGAAACTAAGTCATATTTTCATTTCAGGTGTTGGATTATACCCAGTTCTACTTAGACGTAACTAACAAAAAAGGAGAATTGCATTGGGCCGTCGAATATAACTTAACACAGTATTATAATCTCCGGGACATCACTGCAGTATCATTGGATGCTTTATCGAAGAAAATAAGAAATTATAACGACCGAACGTACTTACACAAGTAAGATAATCATTGTTAATATAAATTTAAATGTTCTTTAACAATTTAAACCAAGTGTACGGCATTATTAATTAGCTTGCTGTCCATAGTTTAATTTTAATTCAGTACAGACAAAAAAAAATAAACTCATACAATGATAGGTGACGTTCTAGTTAATACTACCTAAGTTGACATCTGTCATATGTCAACTTGGTGCATCAATAGTAGATATGTCATGTCACGTCAACTAATCACAGACTTCATAACTATAAAATATCAATCTTCACACAGCTACTTGCTTGAACAAACGTAGGGAAAAAATACGTCGGTGAAATAAACTGGTTACAGATTTGTCAATTTTTTTTTTGTAACAATAAAGTTCATAAAAGAGAGTGCAGTGTGACTTTAGGGAATTACAATTTCTAGCATATACAATAATTATGGCTAGTAAGTAATATTATGTTGACTTAATTTTCTACAATACTAGTGAATAGCTCCAAACTAAGGTGTTGTTCATTAACAGTCTCAGTGTTAAATAATGTTTTGACACTATGTTCGTATGTCATAGTGTATGAATATTAAATCTACAGTGTTAACTTGTTAACTACAATTAAGTCTCAGTTGTATACTATTTTCAAAATAGATTTTAACTTGTACCAAAAAAATAATTAGGTACTAAGAAATTATAAGTGTAGACCCTATATTTTGCTGATTGCAACCTTCTTTAATTTTGTTAATATTAACCTTTATTTTCAGGTACTTAATGGCTCTCCACGTACGTCATGCACCAGATATATCAAACTGCGATACAGCCTGTGTCCACGTTCACTATTGCGCAATAACTCATGCCGAATTCCTTGATTTTCGCGCTTGTGTACGAAACCCAGCGTCCGCCCTTGCATCGCGCGCGCCGCATCTTTCATGTGCTATATTGCTTTATGCAATAGTCTTGCTGATTAGTTCGAGAAGGTACTAGAATGTATGAAGTATTCAACAATGTTCTTTTTATGATTTTTTGGAGCATTTAGGCTTTACAACATAATTGTTAATTGATCGTTATTGTGATGAAAAAAGATGTTAAAATGTAAAAAATTGCTGTAAAAATTTTGTCTTTTGCAATCATGTAATAACAGTTAGTATGTAAAAAATTTAAGAAAATATAAATCCTAATATAAATAGTTTTTTTTTTTCAATTATGATGCGATTATTTTATCTCCCTACGTTATTAATCAAACACATCTGTATGAATGTAAATATATCAATATGCGAATGGTTTATTGACAAGTAATAAGTATTTACATTGTTTAATTGAAAGTATTAATTCCCATTAATCCCACCTGATTTATTATATCAAATAAATCATGTATTGTGTAAAAATAATTGCAATTATTATTCTAAAAATATAAAGCACTAAGTGTGCGTATTTATCTGGTATTATTTTTTCATTAAATTCCCTCTAACCATGAGTAAAACACAAGAAACTTATACAAGATACTGGTCAAAAAAACCTGGATGTACAAAATAATGCATGCCACTATTCGCTTTCTGTAATATTGTGTTGATGACAGACGCAACGTATCAAATCAGGCAGTTCGTGAAGGGTGGATGTTTTAAAATCCATCTATATATGCATGTAAACATTATTAAACCCAAAAATTTAGCACTTATAAGAGATGCACTTGGAGTGAATTAAATATGGCTATTTAATATACAAAAATGTTGACAAGCGAAGAATGCATAGGAGTCATGAATAACCGCTACTGTGGTCAAATATTCCTGCATCTCATAATGGTTCCAAAATTGGCATTGTAAAGCAAAAATTTATATTTGCAGAAAGCATAACACAAAAACTAATTAGTGCAGGTTCAACTAAGCTTGACGCGGTATAATATTTTTTTAGCAAACAGCTTATGTTAAATCTCCCGGTTTGGTTGCTGGAAGGCTCGCGTGCGTTTTCACGAACTTTACTATAGTTTCCTCGAGTCATATACGTCAATACACTGGTAGTTTTTGACAGCTCGAATGTATTGATTTTTCATATGCTTTGTATAATTATCTACACGAATTCTATTCGGACGAGTTTCTTGCTACAGTTTTGTTTCAGAGAATCAAGTTTTCTATACAAAAATGTATCATGCTTCACGTATTGTGCCTGCTAGGGCATTCCATTTGATACCGTATAAACTAATTGTACGGAATTTTAATTTGGCTCCTGGTGAATTATTTCGTCCCAAAACGAAAGTAAATCTCATTAGTTACCTGGAGTTCATAAAACAACAACCCAACATTTGGCTTCATCATAAAAAGGCTAAATGTTTTCATAAAAAGTGTAATGTTAAAGCATTTTATAATAAGAATTTTCCTCGGTTTTATAAACATCGTTGACGGTTTTATAAACATGTTGAATCTCTAAGATAATTCTTATTAAGTTTTAGGGCTTATGTTTTTATGCTCTTATGATAAATTATTCACTTTAATTACACGGATTGAGTTTTAATCCTTTCGTTTCTGTCTTTCAAATTGTGTTTCTGCTGTTAAAGAAAGAGACATAATAGTTATAAAAATAGTAAGTACAGTCAAACCTGGGTAAGGGAGAACTGGATAAGTGAGAAAACTCTATAAGTGAGAGTAATAGCCGGGACCCGTCATTTTATGCTCCCAAAACCTCTATTAGCGAGAAACAGAAACCTCTGTAAGAGAGAGTCGTTTTTCCCTCATGCACCTCCGTAAGTGAGACTGCTACTTATCTTTACCTCTATAAGCGACAGTCGGGCTTTATTTATTTATATTATGTACTTTAAATGCGTTGGAGACGGTCCATCAGTAATTTAAATACGCGGCGCGGCGCTTGTTGATCAAGCAATATTCGACAAAATTTATGAGCTAGAGCAAAATACAAAAACAGAAACCCAAACGAAATTTACGGTTTTTTTTAAGTGTTCATTAGTTCTAAATAAAATAAAATACATATCTACATAATATGTTGTGCACATTATGTACATACCTTTATCATATTACATATTTACTACATTCGTACTTGCTCCTCCTAACCTCTATAAGAGAGAAACGCTACCATATACCTGCATTAGCGAGAAACTCGGGTTAGTGAGAAACCTCCATAAGCGAGAATGAGATTGTGCTCCCTGGAACTCTCGCTTATCCAGGTTTGACTGTACTAGTTTTAATATACCTATACTACATGTTGAATGTCGCATCAATATGAGATATATTTGATTCTAACGCTATAATAAATAAACATACTCTCCAGTATTAAATGTGTTGTACCTTTCTCATTTTAATCGTGATCGGTGATACTGAAAACAAATGAACATTATTTACCATTGTTCTTAGATTACCCAAAAACCATAATGGCTGAAAGCAAGCAAAGCTTAATTATGTAAACAATCTGCATTCATATCAGTTAAAGAAGCTTTATTTAAGTTTTACTAATTGAGCCTGAAATATGAGTAAGATCATAAAAAAAATATTGGTTGTTTGTAAAGTAGGTTTACGATCGAGATGTTTACATGATAACGTCTTATTGGTAATATAAGTTTT
Source organism: Pieris melete (assembly GCA_963693345.1). Taxonomy (NCBI): domain Eukaryota; kingdom Metazoa; phylum Arthropoda; class Insecta; order Lepidoptera; family Pieridae; genus Pieris; species Pieris melete. The sequence continues at coordinate 1,585,492 of CAVNZK010000042.1, read as the reverse complement.
TGGGAAGTAAGGAATTAATGAAGACAACAATTTTTTCAAATTTTAAATTACATCTATCGTTTTATTCACACTTTTGATGATAAATTTCGGGTGTAAAATGACAAGTTTACTTATTCGACTATGATATACATTTATCTTACAAAACCGCACGAGAAAATCTCCATTCGTTTGTATGCCGCTAGAGTGAGATGAGACGGGAGATCGGTCCGTCTCTCTCTCATTATACCTGCGATCGCGCTAGTGAGGTTTTGGTGTGACACAAGTTTCTGAACATGTCACCCGACTAAAACGATTTTAAAGTCGTTATCACGTCAAAAATTAATCTACCTTTGCACGTTTAACTAAATGTTGAACTTCATTGTTGAGTTTAGTACCGCGCACTATCAAGTTCGCGAAATTTGTATACGGATATTGAGAGTCATCAAAATTGGTTATAAAACATCGGGATCTCTATTGTCTCACGGTACTAATTTGAATTCAACACAGCAGAAACATAATTTGTCAGAAACTCATAAGTACTTAAGACAAAACACAAAGACCTTAGTTTTATAATCCTTTATGACTTTAGAAACCAAGAATTAATTTAAAGATTACATTTGTATTATTTGACTTGAGAGATAGAATATATATAAATTTTACATTATCATACTTTAAAGTCATAGTGTATCCATATATAATTTTACACATTAAGATTCTAGCTGTTATCTATAATTTTATTGTGATAATATGACTATTATGTACATATAGATTTTTAAGTCAAGCTGTATAATTGATATAGTAAAATGCTATGAACCATGTATTTTATTTTTTATTTTCACCCAATTCATCGTTAACTTTTCCGTAGAACACTTACACTTCTGAGAAAATAATCCTCATAATATAGAGTAATTTGATCCTAATTCCTATTGCACTTTTTTTTCTATAGTTAGAAGTTATACTTCTTTGGCGTAACAAGATAAAAATCTTTTTAAACATTTTGTTCTACGATTTGTAGAAAAAACGACACTAACATTAGAAAAGAATTACTCTCATCATTTTCCCTAACCCGCCTAAAGAAGTATAACTTCAAAAACCTACTTAGAGAGGGATCAAAGTATAGAAAGATGTATTTTACTATTAGTGCTCCTTGTATAAAATTCTTCGTAAATATTCTTTGGTACAATAATATCTATTGACACAATCTCTTCCTTTGGCTTTGTAGTAGAAAATAGTAATATATTATGGCATTTTTCAATAGGAATCTTACGAATATGCTGACACAAAATATATTCAACATTTGTAAAAGCAAGCTACTGTTACTAATCATTCGGATGCCCTTATAACGCTGTGAAATAGGTCATAGTAACCTTTTCTCAAAACCATTTTTGTTAGACCCCTCGAATTTGCAACACTCGAACATCTACAATGGAACCCTCAGGAAATACGTAGACCATTCCTAAATAGCCAAAAATCGTTATCCCACATATCGGAATATGGATAAGTGAAAAAAGGCTGGATAAAAGTTGGAAATTCTTTGTGGGCATTGGGAATAATATATACAAGGAATTTTGCTGACACCAGATATTGACGAAAAGTTTTCAAGCGACTTAAAGTAGGTGTAACGGGCGATCGGAGAACTAGGCGATCAAAGCATACACACAATATTTATTTTGATATAAAATAATTAGTGGCATAAAACTTTTGATACATGTTCAATGCGTGATGGTTTGAACGAACCTGATCTAACTAGTAGATTATATTATTCGTCAAAATCTCTTGAATTTTTTTATATTCTTTACTTATGACTTGTAATAAAAATAATATCATCAATACACACTATTTAGTACCTAACAACATTATAATATCATATATCTTTGGAGATGAAGACCGAAACAGTGCATGGTCATATTTCGTTATTGTTGATAAAGGTAAAACATTTGTTTTTGTTATTATTACGTTAAGATTCGACAAGAAGCATGATAATGGTTGCAGCTCCTTACGTTTTTTGCTAAAAAAATTGGCGATTTAAAAGAATGACGGAATGTTTATAGGCAATTATTCTCGTCTGTTCACCGGCCTTGATTTGAGAAATGCCAGTAAATGTAAATTTAGAATCATTTTCTGCTTATTATTTTCTTATTGACGTTCATGAGTGTTTTTATCATTTTACCTACATAAAAGCCATAGTAAAGAGCAAAAATAACGCTTAACTAATTTAAAAATGAAATCTTCTATTAGAATTTTTATTTTAATGAAAAATCTCGTACGTTCTTAATTACAAATTCAATAAACGGGGTATAAACAACAAACTGAATTTACCTGCGCTGCGCGCGCTCATCGAAGCACTTGATTTAATTATACTGAATAATATGAATGTACCTCTATTTATAGTAAGACAAGAATTTTTCTAAAAACTACATATTTATTCTGCAAAGGATATATGATATGATAATATTTTTAATTGTTGTCTGCAGTTTTTATTTAATAATTCGTCCTTATTAATTAACAATCTCACGATAATTTGAGCTACTTAAGGGAAAATCTGACGTGACGTCAATCAATTTCCCTGGTATCCAAAGTCACTTACAGGTTTTCCTACTTTTTGACATCACCACAAGGTAATTTATAAAGTTATGATACTCGACAGAGCTAAAATAAGAGAATTTAATTCGCCTTTGTATTCCTAATGGGCTTCCAAGTCACATCAACAGGAATAAAACCTTTGTGTTTGTCCTTTGGTATGTACATCTAATTAGAGTACAATGTATCTGTGGCCCCGTTGATTATATTACGTATTTTGGCTGACCCCTTGTGCTAATTAAATTTGCTGCAAAATTAATGGCATACGACCCGCGAGGCACTTTCCGTACGGCGTGAGCAAATTATGTTAATCTGTTATGATTTTTTCTATCCTTTTCTCGACAACAGTGGAATTGGATGTAAAAAGAATTATTAAGCTGGGGTCGGGTTTGCAATTTTGGTTCATTTTATTAGCACAAATGATTCTGATTTACAGCTTGGGAGTGTTTATAAAGATTATGTTTGTAAGACTATGAAAACGGAAACAAAAAATTACGTTTTTCGTTGTTTAGATATATACATCATTTCATTTAATAAAGATTGTTACGGTGTTATATTATATGTGACAAATCCAATCAAAGTCCTAATAATGTACATAATATACTAATTTGGTTAAACTTAATAAATAAAAACAATTTATAAGCTAATGTTTCCAAGCATATTTAACAGGCTATCTTGCCTTCCGCAGCATTATTTTAAAAACGGAATTGTATATTTTTTCATTCTGAAAGCAAACAAGCCCCAGGTATTTCTGTTTGTACAACATCAGACGTATCTTTTAAAGTGGAATACGAATAAACTGTAGCTAAATCGTTGCAAAGCACGCATATTTTATTTACTTTTCCAGTCACGGGAGCACCGCAGTGGCTGGACATAAAATCAAATTAGTGGACTAATAAAGCAAAGGCAATCCGCTTTTACAGAGCAATTTAATATGCCCACTGAATACTGCTAGCTGGCCGCCGCCCGGCGTACGCGGCGACTAATTGTTAATGAAAGTACGTAATGTAGTTTGTGGTTAGCTTGATTTTTTGCGCTGCATTGATTTTCAGGGTGCTATCTATTTTGCAGAGCATTCGTACTTGTCTGATTAATAAAGAGATTTTAGATTTGTCTTTATTATATTAAAAAATACCCGCCAAGTTGAGACTTTAAAAAATGATTCCTACTTTTCGCTCTATTTTATTTTGCTACATGCACTGTTCCTCAATTCCTACGTGGAGACAAATACATCGATCACACTAGCTGAAAATTCAGTCCTTGATATTCGCTAGGTTCGGGCGGAAACCTAAGGCTCGCACGATGCATGTGGTCATTAGGTACAGAATATTAATGGCTATAAATAGTACATTATTCCACGAATCCACTTTTAGCTTCACTTATTACGTTGGAAATGACGGATAAGTTTGAGACCCGTCGAAGACAACACGAAAAGGCTGATCACTATAAACAGAAATCATAAAGAAACGGATGTAGAAAAGGTCAACGATCGGTAAGGTGTATTAGTGAACTTTATTACTAAAGGGCATAAATTTAAAATTTTACTTACATTGTAAATTGTTAACGCAAACGTCAGAACCATGCAAATACATACATTATCTGTAAACACACAGTTTACACAACATATTCCTGTCAATATTTTAAATAAGGTTTGGATACTGAAATTCAATGGCAGAATAATTTAATTATCACGTGTGAATGATTAGTTATTTGTACGTAATTTTATTAATTATTATTCGAGATTTTTTATGTTGACTGTCAGCCAACATTGGTTATGAATTTTTATTAATTTCTAAAGCAAAATTTTGAATATATATAGTAATTTTGATTTGATTATAAAGCAATAGAGTATCTTAATGTGTTTAACAAATATGGATGAGTAACATGTAGTAATCAACATATTTACTATATTTACAGTTTAGATCGTGGAGACTTACAAATGTAACATCAAACATTAATTCCAATAAACTGTAGTCTAATTACAGTGTAATTATTACACGATTAAACACTCATAATATGTAAATGTAGACACGACAAGCGGAATACACAATATTGCTTGTAACAAAGGTAGGTACTAACAAAAATACCCAACCAAATACACGAGTGAGTTAATTTAAAGTTTTGCAAACAAAGTTCCTGTAATTTCAAAGAATTTTCAGCTTTCGATAAAATGTAGCTACAATATTAACAGGAACCAAAGCGAACAAATTCATGGTAGCCGGAACCGACTCCCGTGGCGCGTTTGTCACTTGGTTTTACTTTATTTTTTGATATTTTTCCCTTTTACACGGTAGCTAGGTATATTCAGCGGTCGAAATTTAACAACGCGTCGACTTTGAAATACGAATACTAGTATTTTTAGACACAATATTCAATAAATATAAAACCAACATTCACGCTTTCACTGGACTATGGATAGATAGTATAGTATAGTATAGTAGGCATTATAGTAAAAAAATATCTGCAACAATTCATAATTATTCTAAAATTGCAACATTATCAGAAGTTTTTTTATTAAAAATTTAGATAAAACGCACTCTTATGTTATTAAATCGGAGGATAAAATATTTTTTAATTCAAAAAAAAATGCATGCACAAATTATTTCACATCAAGTTTGTTAATTATAATATAATCAAATTAAAGCATTATTAGTTTCGTAATATAAATTACAAATCAAGCTTTTATCAATTCAATTCACACAATTAGAGATTTAATACTTGATTTAGAATTGTCCTTCATCTATTAGACAATTAGCACGGAATTTTGACATTTGACACATGACAGTGAGAATTTACAACACTAATAAATGTCATGTTATTATTACCGATTAAATGACACATAAAATAAAAGATTATAACAACGTATAGCTGTGTAATGTGTAAACAGGCTAACCAATGAATAAATAATGTTTTAATAAGCATGAATAAATACATTAAACAGGCATCATTCCATAAATACGTAGCAATAAGAGTTATAAATTTGCGGTAAACGGTATAACAGAATGTAACAACAACCTGAATCTACTAATTGCCATATTAACGTTTCATTATTTACTTAATTTCGTTTTGATATTCATGTCCAGCAGCCTACAGGAATTGGTGATTAACATAAATCCGTTAACAGACTCAAAAAAAAGGTTCGTAATTAGAAGATTTTTTATATTTCGTCGGGACGATTGGGTCGATTCGAAAATGTTTTAGCTATCTTTATTTTACTCAAAATATTGTAATTTACAAAAAGAATTGTGCAAAAATACGCAGTCTTTAATTTTTTGTTAACCATTTTTTCATTAAAGTATTCGGAGAATTTTTTAAAAGCATGTCTTATCACTCTCGCTATATTTATACAGCCAATCTTCGAAGCAAGATAAACATCTCATTCATAATAAATATTTTCGTTAAAGCTAAAACATGATTTCGATAATGGGAAATATCATTTTTCAATACGCCCAGAAGCTCTATTCCTTTCATGTTTTACAAGCCATGAATCCGATATGCTATCTCATTGGCAAATTTAGCGTAAACCATCAACACCGAACGTTTTATCGATAAACGAATTATCCGGTTTTGGCATGGATTTCTAGAAAAACTAATGAAGCACAGTTTTCTACGTCATACCGTTACGTAGTTGGGTTGATATATACACAAGTGTGGATCATCTTTGGTTTATAGAACAGAACAGCTCATTCCGCTTGACCGTAGTTTAGATTCGAATCGTCAACGACCAGTCACAGTGGCCTGATCCAATGGCGTTGCGTAGAGATGTGGGGTCACTCTGCACCTTCTACCGCATTTACCATAGACAGTGTTAAGAGTAGTTGTTCGGATTAATATCTGCAGTTGAATTTCATAATCGGACGTCAATGCAGCTTACAAATTACCACACGTTTCACCTCGGCGTCTTCGTACATTAACTGAGCGTTTCTTTGAGCAGTTTTTACCGCGCACCACCATTATGTTGAACCAGCTGCCTACTGAAGTATTTTCAAACGAATTCGACTTAATGTCCATTAAACGACCCTCGACCCAATTCTTAAAAGGCCGTCAACGCACTTGCGAGCCTTCTGCCCTCTTTTTTTGACCCGTGGACCATTATATTGCCACACTGGCAAGTGGATTCCTTAAAAAATAAGTAATATAAGAACAAGATTCAATTTATTCTGAGGGTTTATTTGTATAAATTAATGACATAACACATACGTTTTTGGCTAAATGTTTTTCTAACAGTACTGTTTTGCAAATTAAGTCGTACAAATTTCATCTGGAATATTTCTATTCAACCTCTTTCTTTGCTTTAAAATATATTTTAAGTGTGGCTATAATGATTGTAGGTATATAACGTGTTTATGATAATTATTATTTTAAAACCCTTGACACTTAATAACTTAAAATTTACTGCGTGAAATCTACAAGATTCACGCTGTGAATATTCTACAAGGTTTTTCTTGTGATTTAAAAATTTAATTTTGGAACGCAAAGAAAATTCATTATATTCAATTTCTTTTTATTTGAACAGTCAAAGTGCAAATCAGATCTTTTTTCCTTCAGATATTTAATAGGATCGAAACACAAATTAACTTCTAGTTGAACGCTTGATTGGATTCTCAAAGCGAATTTAATTAACCGGTTCTAGAATAATTTGTATTAATTATGACAGATATTATTGTTAATGATGTTAAAAACAAAATATATACTAAAATAGACCTTCTTGAAAAAATTTACACCTTCCAGAAATATTTATAATTTAATTGTTGCCACTGTTTTTAATGGTATAATTTAAAAAAACTTGTATGAATTTCATGGATTTAAAGAAGCAAAGTACAAAGTACGGTTGCTGATCTGTCTCTTTTCATCACATCTTAAACACAATTTGTCGGAAAGAGACGAGTGATTATTTTTGTCAAACATTAAGACCAATTTATCTTTTATACGTAATACACTTCATTAGTATGACCAGTCCTACCATTTACTAAATCCACACTTGATAAACCATGTTCGCATTGTTTATGCAATCCATATACATACATACACACATCTACTCTGCTAGGTCAATATGCTCTACGCTTGAGCGCGACGTAAATCTTCTTAGTTGGGCCATTAAAATTTATTAATTAATTGCTAAGTTACCGTACTCAGAAAAAGGAATTAACGGTTACTTAAGACGGTAAGATTCAAATGAAGAATAGCTGATATGCACCGTCATACATATCTAATGTAATTATAATTATTGAGGTACTAATAATAATAACCTTATAATAATCTTGGCCCCATAATGCATCTGCTTATTTTTATCATTTTATTTTTGACGTGACAACGCCCTATAAGTCGATGAACGCCGTCTGCACGCACGAAAAATCATGACTCATTGTCCCGTTACGCGCATTGTTCAGATACGCTCATTGTACGCTTTCGCCGCATCTACCCCTCTTCCACTCGATTGGCCTATGCGTCCGAGGATTCACTCCTTCTTTGCATCCATACAAAATATTTATAATTTAATAAAAATTATTCTATTTTATTCATAAAAGTATGCAATCATTTCATCAATGTTTCGTTATGACGTTGTCACGTTAAACCGTCTTTACAGACAATCATTTTTTTTATAGACTAAAGGGTTAGCCTTCTATTTGTTACTTGCGAACATAGAAAGAAAAATTCATTGTTGAAGCTTGAGAATCACTCCAGAATTCAGGAAAACCTAGCTCAATCAATCGTTATTGAGTACTATTTATTAGAGATAACCAGATGACCCTTAAAGATGTTCAACTTCTAAATAAAAATACGAAAAATGTAGAAAGAAATGCCTTTTATGCCCTTTAGGTATATTATAATATCAGAATTAAATTCAAGGAACATAGAACTTCTATAGAAATATATTCGTAATTCCGCATTAAATACATATAAAATCTATATTTTCTGTATTGTTTCATTACCTCTTAATTATTTCAAAAAATAATTCACTGTTAGATATTGCGTACGCTTAAACATGATAGCATAAATAATATATGGATCATGTCGTGGCCCAATCCTCGAGCTCGACAGTAAATAGCCGGCAATCCGTAGCGCGTCGCCACGTGCCGCGGCAACTTAATGGACTATTAACAAGAACCTTATCCAGAGAACCTATGCGACCCTGGTACTATTGACATAACATACACACGAATTTAATTATTTAATTAATACTTTTCAGGTTTACAGGAAAAGCTTCAGGTGTTTTAGGATCAGGTGTATGATCAGGTGATATGCTTTAGAAAATTATCTTGTTTATTCAGAAAACATACTAATTTAAAGTTCGAGCCATGCTTTGTAAGTTTTCTTTATATATATCGACACTCCCTTGTTCGGTAAATTAAAACATCACGAGGAACCGTATCTGAGATCCATCAATAGATGACAAGCACAGCTTAATCTCAATGAAACACACTCAGAACTGTTGTGTCCCTTTGCTACGGGATTTCATACAAGTTATCTTAAATTTGAACAAGCGATTTATATAATTTAATAAATAATAGACGTAAAGTACCTACACCCTTACTCCGAGTTCATTAAATCATAAAATTGGCCTGCAAGCTTCGCTTTTATCAAAGGATATCACCGTGGGGGTTTCTATTTATAATCAACTAATGAAATAAATTGTACTCGAGTTCCTATTAAAAGTGCTATTGCAATGTTTCTTATATTTTTTATGACACGTCGTCCCTATTATATAAATGGAATTTCGCACAAACACAGACAATTTTGGACACTATAACTTTCATGTAGATGAACTGTCATATATGCATTGGGGGATTTTATATCATTATCTATACTAAGTAAGCAAGTATATCTTTTAAGGTTGAATTACTATATTATATATACTCTGCATATTCTACCGCATTTGCCATGGGGAGTGTTGAGAGGAGTTGTTCGGAATAATACCTGCAGCTGAGTTTCATTATCGGACATCGAGGCAGAATACGAAATTCCACCGTTACATCGTAACAACTGAACGTTTTTTAAGGCAGTTTTTGCTGCACACCACCACTATGTGGAACTAGCTGCCCACTGAGGTATTTTCAAACCAATTAGGCTTAGGGTACTTCAAGAAAAGAGCGTACCAATTCTTTAAAGGCCGGCAACACACTTGTGAGCCCTCTGGCATTGAGAGTGTCCGGCGGTATCACTAAATATAATATCAATACATTTTTTATAGAACAGGGAGTTCTATAAAAAATATGGTAATTAAATGTGTACTAAACTAAAACAATATATGGCAAGGTAGTTTTATAGTCCACCATTGTTATACTAGTTACTAGTCACCAGTATTCTTTTAAACAATATTGCCCTCAAGTTAATTTCATTTTAATAAATATCTTAGGAGATATATAACGTTAAAATAACTCTACTATCAAATCATAGGTAATACAATTTCGATTAAATTAATCGAATTGAGAGAAATTTGGCAAAATAATTCAATTTTCAAACCATTAAAGACCAAAATGAGCCTTATTTATAACTGAAACAGTCTAGTTGAACTCATTTAAATACACTCTTTCGACTCTTACTGTCAAAGTATGTTTTGTGAAAAAAATAAACTCGATTACTTTTTCTTCAGTATAAAGTTACATCTCATTACTGCGTGACATTTACGTGGTGAAATTATCTAAAAAATATAAATTATACGAAAGATTTAAATTAATATTTGAAGAGCGAATATTAAACATTTCATTTATTAATTATCATCAAGCTTAGAGTTTCCTAGAACGAAACAAAACATACTTATGCAAATTGTAGTGAGTACATTGTAGAATGTTATTTTGGGACCATGTTTTAGTTAAGCCATTTTCATTTATCTTTCAGTTTTCGTATCTTTTAGAATAAATCAAATTTGAAACCGAGTTAAGTGGTTTTCGTACTAATATGAAAATTATATTTATTTATGAGTAGCATTCAATGTCATATTTAATCTCGTTTGACAAATAGAAAATTTATTGAATAAATTCTAAACTTTCTTAATTCCAATTTCTTATACCAAGAAATGTAATTTCATTCGATAGTTGAGACAAATTGAATTATTATGAAATCCTAGATTATAATTTTTAGGTTTCAAACTATTTTCACAAATTTGATGTATTTTATGTATATATTTCATCTAAAAATTAAATCTAAACGGTTATATATTATATCACTAGTTATTTACTATTGCTGTGAACTAAAAGTGGATTTTTTTAATATAATGGGGGGGCAAACGAGCTTGCGGGACGACCAAAAAGGGCAGTATTCGCAGCCCATAGTCACCCATTTTTAGTGGGTGCGTTGCCGGCCTTTGAGGGATGAGTATACTCGCCCTTTAAACATTTGGAGGTCGTATCTCTGAGGGAAGACCCGCACCGGGAATCGATTCCACAGTTCGCTAGTTCGCAAAAGAAGATAGATCTATTTATATATCATTTATCATTCTAATTAAATAAAGGTTTACATGTTAGTTTACTTAGTAACACAAATCCCTCAAGCAAGTACAGCGCGACCTGAATCTAGTTATTAATGAGATAAGTTTTAATTGTGCGCTGTGCACCTAGTGTTGTTACATAGACTTAGTCTTAAAGCGTGCATTTGGCGTGTATAAACAGGGGGTGAGTATGGCGTGTATGGGGGGGGGGCTTACAAACGACGAAGCAACCGTTTCTCCGTTCGATTGTGTATACGTAATAAGCCTATTATGTTCGCGTTAACACGTGACATTGTAGGATTATTACGTATATTTGGTTAATCACAATCGAACGCAGCATTTGTATTCATTTTATCTTGCGTTTTTCGTTTTACATTCTCACCACCTCACTACCCTAAACAAAGCCCGGCAACGTACCCACTATAATGTCCATGGGTTGCGATTACTGCCCATTTTGGGCGTCCCGTCAGAATGTTAAAAGACAAAACCATTGATGACGAAATGATGAATTGTGTTTGTGTGATGGGACTAGAGATGCTTATGCCCTAACTATAAACAATGATTAGTAAGTATGTATAAGAAAATCGCTAATATTTTTTTACAGCATGCACGTAGATATTAGAAAACCACCTTCACCGGGGAAGGCAAGGTCTCTTATTGACCTTACTTCGCTTACTCCAGTGAGCTTCCGTCCTGCCCTTCAGGCAATTTACCTCCCACGGACGGCCCACACTGAGGTCCGAGTCCTGGTAGTACTCTTTCTAGCATAGCTACGCCAACCAAAACAGTCCATTTTAAAAAATGTTGGCTTGAGTGATCGATCCAAGTAGAAGTCTTAACAAAGTTGACTGTATTATGCAACAAAATATGACATAAGCATTGTTGACATCACCAGCTTTCAAAATTTATCCGCGGGTCCAATTTTTGTTAATATTCAGGTGGTGCTTTCTAGTCATTGGTAGTCGGTCTCGTTTGCTGATTTGTCAACAATCAGTCCTTTTTCTTAACATGTGGGCAAGTTTATTGAATTAAATATTAAAAGGAAGCTCGATAGATGTTAATTGATACCTCCGCCTCACTTTGCTCACTCACTAACTTTGCCAAAGGGCTTTTAAGAATTAGTACACTCTTTTCCGAAAGGAGCCTAAGTCGAATTGGTTCGGAAATAATTCTACAAGCTGGCTACATATATTGGTGATGCGCGGCAAAAACTGCCTTACCACGCTCAGTTCAATTCAATTGAGGGCCCTTCAAGAAAAGAGCGTACCAATGATTGTAAGGCCGGCAACGCACTTGCGAGCCTTCTGGCAATTTCACTTTCCATGGGTATCTTATCATCAGGTGAGGCTCCTGCCCATTTGCCTCCTATTACATAAAAAAATAAAAAAGTTGTGAAACGATGGACGTGGTGGTCATACGGGTGGAAATTCGTGTTATGCCTTGAAGACCGATGATGAAATTCAGGCCCCTGTCTCTGTCTTTCTGTCGTTAGAGAACAATATTTATTTAATTAATTCCAAGTACTGCCTTTGATTTACTACCTTCCTTTCTCCACTTGTAGTCGTCGACCTCCCTGCGCCATTAAGATGCTCCCCCGTTCCTGTTACTACTCGTCTTTAAGCTTTTTCCCTACTCATTCCATTTACAATATTGTCTAGTAAAAATAATTGTCACTTTTGTTGCACACAAAATAATAAATGTTTTGCTAACACACTTACGTAGTTACATACTTAATAAATCATCTGTCAAAAAGGCTTGAATGTAACGACAAAAAATTGTGAAGAGTTCGTAATGCTGAAGTATAGTTTAAAAACAATTTTGTAACTTTTGAACGCATACCAATGAACTTTAAACTCGTACCAATTTTTGACTTCAAAAATTTCACGTTCTGCGAAAACTATTTGAGGTAAACTTAGTGAATCTTAAAATAGTTTACTTTAATTTCTCAATTTCTTTAATATTATTCATGGAAACATTTCATAGAATCTGCCTTCTCGATCATAATGAAAATAATAACACTAGAAAATATTAAATTTAGAGCCTAAAAGGCTTTTATAACAACAAAACAATGTACTTCTAATTTAATAATTTTCGTTGAAAACAAGTAAAATATTTAAAGAAAAACTTCTTGAGAAAACTAGTTCATTTTTTAATATAATTTGTCTCACGATACATATCTAGCCTAATTTCAGAGATTTAAGTAAATTTGTGAAAAATTTATAAAATATAAAAATGTCTAGTAACACTGTTTACTTCAGGAACTTCGTTTTTTGTGTCCACAGAAATTGATGATCAAATATTACCTCTGTCACTAAAACGAAGATAAATGATATTAACAATGAAAGAAAGGTGAAAGCGAGATTAGAAATTTCTAGCACAAAAAGTAAGTTACGATGTCAAACAAACACATAATTTTATATAAAGACGCAATCATTCCAGTGGGATCAGAGGCGAAATAACGCGGAGTTACGCCAGAGTTACGCATGTTATAGCTTGTTGAGACACACGGCCTGGAAATTTAGAAAACGGATGTGTGTGAACGAACTGTATACGAACGAAATACATTCTAACAGTAATTACTTACAATAACAGCCAAGAAGCATACATTAATCATCCACACAACTAAAATATCATTCAGTCTTTTTTCATCACAGCGTTAATACAACGTGACAAAATAAAATTAGAAAGACTTTAAAGTAGGTACTTAAAAGCAATAACACATGACAATAGTACTGAAAGTTTTTATTCAACAGTTTAGAAACTCTCTGCGGGGTAGGTATTACAATGCAAATCTTACAAAGAAATATGTGTTGCAGAACGAAGTTTCTTAGACTTCCTGAGCATATTTCGATAAAAAAGGTTACTTATCATCATATTTACTCGTATATCTTGGTTAATGTCATAGAACGATCACAAGACAAATACATAGACGCTACTTTGTAGTTTTTGTCCTTTATATTCCTGTTTCTATGAATGTCGCTATGATTAAATTACTTACGTAACGTTACTTTTACAACTTTTTACTATCTATTCGGAGAATCAGTGTATCTCAGTGGAATCGTCACAAAATTCCTTTGTCAGCGGATCTTAATGGTTGCTATTTGACACTAGACATTGACAAATATACGTCTCTCAACTTCCATTGCAGACCAGTTAACTGCTTGTTGTCTCTACTGTTATATCATTCTTGAACTTACATTAGAACTCTACAAAATATGTTATTAATTGAATTAAATACTAATGCATAGATCCAAAAACTTTTATCTTTGAATATCAAACCTACTTTTTTGTATAAGGTAATGAAGTACATATAATAAAACAGTATCTACGTTATATAAATTCAAAATGATTAATAATAACCAATACTAATTGTAACTCTAGCAAATTACATATCGAAATTAAAAATCAGATATAACGTAAATCATATAAAAGCTATTATTATACCGTGAATATTTTAAACTATAGAAAATGAAAGAATAAAGACATGCTCATTCAAGCAGATATTCCATTTGAGTGCTTGTCTAATCTATCTATATACTAGAATATAGAAGAAAGATCCTCCAAGAAACATTCATTCTGCTTCGTTATTTCCTTATATCTGCACTGAATGTGGGAACTTTTGGGACAGTATCGTGTGTTTCATTACGGTCAGTGGCCGGTCACTTGCGGGCAAAACTTTTACACACTATTTTTCTTCTAAACATCAATGGTTAGTTTGCACGAAACTACAATATTGTTTGGCACTTTTCGCTTGTAATGCCATGACTGGAGGAAGTTCATCGAAAGAGGCAATTAATTGTATGTCGCTTACGTTTTCGTAATGGTTCTAGAGCGATTGTTTTCATAGTAAGAAAAACCCTAACAACATTGCGATAGTTTAAAAGACTGTCATATGTTAAGATATAGTTAACAAGTTATGACCCCCGACGCAAAAAAGGACATTATAAATTTGACTAGTCTGACTATGGCATTATGGCTCCTAAGCGAACGGACCGGAACCTAAATCAGGACGGTTCTTAGCTATAATTTATGAAGATCTTTTCAGGCACTTGATAGTAATCAGCTCTTTTGATAGCTGCTTCAGAAACATCGCGCTAATTAATTTAATCTGATTATTTGCTTTTGTTTTTCTGTGTAGTAATTGAAATTGGCTACAGGTTATAAACAGAAATCAGATGACTTTACAATAAAAAAGCGCAAAGAATCTCGTACTTTGGCTACGCTTTTACTCGCTTTTACAGCGGGAAATGGAAAAGATTGTTCGTAATTGTTTGAACAGTAATATTAAGTATAAATATAAATAATAATAGTAATGGAGAATTAGCCCTATTGTTATATTTCATCATGATGTTTTCTTTCACTCAGCCAGTAAATGTAGCTTGGTAGTGGGCTGATAAATTTAAAAAAGCGTTGTTTAGTATTTATTGCGTACCGCATTAGGGGTAGAATTATTTTTAAATCAGTAATTACTAAGCAAAGAAAAGAACATACACTTACTTACATACCGTCGCTTTCACACCATAACATAACACAGCTGAATTAGATTTATCTTAGTTAAATGTATTGAATAATTTTTATTACTGTTTTCCTTTCTAAGCATCAAAAATGTTTGATTTACTTGACTTATATCTTTAATATAATTGTTTTTTGTTATAATTTAAGTTAACTGTAGGAGTACGAATTAAATAAAAAAATACTAAAATTTCTATATCAATACTTTTCTCTCTATTTTGGACGTGTATTTTTATAACATATTGGTAATTAAATTCACCGTAATTTCTATGTCTTTAGGAATACTTGGTACTATACTGTAGAAAATGAATTATATATAATGCGGAGTACTATATTAAATAAATAAAATGTAAGTTGCGTACTTAAAAATCGGCGCAGCCAGGTTCATACACAATTTCTGACAGATTCACATGCTTAACTACTAAGCCAACACACAACCCAGACCAGCAAAATAAAACAGTGGTATCAAATTGCGCGGCTGAATGCCGCAAAACCACAAATTTGTACCTTTCGCTAGTAATAGTCGTTTATTCCGACAAATGCAGGCCTCATAATTGTTTTATCGTAATTGCCGTTTTAATGTTAATGTACTTGTTATTTATTAAAATAGATTTGGATCCTACTGGGATCAAGTGCCCATGAAACCTCATAATATTTTGTATCTAAACAGGGTACAAAATATTATGTAGTAGAATGTATGCTAGTAACGCAATTTAAAAAAAAGCGTGTGGCACTCGGGGACTGCTGCGGTAAAGCTATTCCATAGCATTTTTTATCAACTTTTGTAAATATAATTGTTTATTTATGCAGTTTTTTTTCTTTGTTATTAATTCAATCTACCATTCTATCATCTATCAATCTACCATTTTCCGGTACGGAGTTTCTTGATTCGGTCGCCGCGCTCAAAGCCCGCGATAAAAGCTATGCTATAAAAAAATTAATCATTATTTGAATGATTGTAATATTGGAATTAATTTTACCTGTGATAATTTGGTTCCTACAACAGTTGGTTTACACATATACCATGTAGTCGCATGTCTGTGGTTGACTTACTAGAAAAATTTATCTTATGAATGTTCTTGAAGTCTAAAGTAGTATATGAATGTAACCCATATTTGAAATCACGAGAAAGATACTACAGTTGTTAAATGATTCGTTCATAAATATAATAACGGAAATAGCAATTTAATGGCAAAAGGAACAAAGAATTTTAAACATCGCCATAATCAATATCCCGCTTTGTAATAACAAATAAATTTCTTGAAAGGAAATTTCCATAATATATAATCGACAAAGAATCGCTTCCAGCTATTGTCTTTAAAATATCAATTTGTATAAACTAATAAACTATGAAGCCAAGCTATTTATAGGTTGCTGCCAGACATTTCCTTTTAAATGCAAAGTACTTCGATAGATTACAGAACAAAATATATTATAAATTCAAAAATTATTCCATCTAATAAGCATCTTGCCCTTTTTCATTTAAGTAAGTCAATTATAATTAGCATTTTATAACGTTTAATTTAACTTGGCATTTTGAAATGTTTTTTGTAAGGTAAGTTCCTTAAGTAGCTCATAGATATTTTTGTGTATTGGATTAACTTTTTTTAAAGCTTACACGCAAGTAAGTAATTTATTCCTTACCGAAATATACATAATCTATGCAGACAAATGTATATATATATTATATTTATGTAATGTATAATGTATATATAATATATATGCAGCAGTGTGGGCCTGGTTGCTTCAGCGTGTGACCCCCCTGAGATCATAGCTCAAAACCTTGTAGCAAAGCACCCGGTTAGACCGATGCTGAGTTTGTGGGAATGAGTTGCCAAGGGCCTTAGGTGTCTGAAATTAGAAGAAGCTTTTAATGGATTGGGATGTCAAAGATTTTCTCAAATAATGATCGTAGGTGAAATCTCTTATCATCAGCTATGGGAGCTATGCAATGAGGTGCCAATGGGCAGGTCTATAAAATGGGCCATACGCTCCGAAGATATCCAAGTCACATTGCCAAGAAAGCCCTCGACTGGAATCCTCAAGGCAAAAGGAAACGTGGCCGGCCAAAACAGACCTACCAGAAATATCCACCATATACCACTCTCTGCCCCACTTGGAGGACATAGCACTTTAAGTCAAGTGATTAGTGAGATGAGTAGCTGAAAGGTAGATAAAAGTTCACGTTATATTTAATATGTATTTCAGTATTCTCTATGGTTTTTCTTAGTCTGTGAATCCCACATCTTTCAATAAAAAAGTGGTATGTAGAGTAAACAAGTAACGCTATAATTGAAACTGACAACAAATGCTTCTCTAAATTAAGTTAGGAAGATGCTGCCAATATGAGTTGCCTCACGTACTAGATGATAAATTTCAGAAATTGTCGCCTTCATTTAAATAAGACCTCCCATGTGGCTCTCAAGTACGGTTCGTATAATTAAATTTTGAACATTAAAAGCAATAAAGTATCTTTATTATTTAGGCATATAGAGCTTAATCGTTTAGTAGTATTTATGTGAACAAGTATCGGTGTAGCACACCGTTTGACTTTGCTATTGTGTGATACAACTTGATAACAAATTAAAAAGTATATTAATTACTTCGTCATTTTCTATTAAAATAATTGTATTTCAATGTGTGTTGAAAACAAATTTTCAGTTTTTTCATTTTATTAAAATAATGTAATAATTAAATATGTATTTAGTAAAACAGATTAGTTTTAGTTTAAATTAGTATTAGTTTGTGTAATTTATTTCATAGGATATTTTTGCTTCGATCGATTTAAAGTTAAAGAAATTTCTACCAAATTATAAATTTCTTTGGTGAACATATATTTGGTGCAAAGGGTATAATATTCCTACAGTGGTAAATTAATCAAAGGGTTGCTGTGTCTTTATAACCGCCTGCAATTCGAGTAAATTAGTTTCATAATTAAATTATGATTTTAAGAAAATATATAGCAATTTTCAATATATAGAGCCACACATCAATAAACATACCACGGCAACTACACTTGCCTGAATGCTCTTCTGTCCACACTTTGCAATTAGTGTAAAGTTACAAGCAACAGAACAATAACGTCTCCCGTATATTTGGAACTGGATTTATAGACCTAAGACCGTATTCCGACATTCCAAAGCTCAAAGGTTCTATAAGGCTATATGCATGCCTCCTAAACAAACAATAATAAAGTGACGCTGTTAATCTTGCTTCGACTGTGACCACTTTATTAGATGCCGAGACACCGAGACACCTCTGTATAGAGAAATATACGCCTTCCGGGAGAAGTTTTTCCAACGATATACAATGCATGGAATGTGTAATTACAGTTAATATTTATATGTAAGTAACAAAATATTAATTATGTGTTTAAAAACATTTTATCGTAGTATTTTGGAATTAAATATTGCCAAGGTTACTCAGGGATAAAGTAGAATTCTCATGATGACTGGACGGCAGTTCACGATTGGGGACCTGCTATTGAGGGGCCTGGGACCATAGATGTTGATTGGGTCCTATGACGGATATACGCCCATTGGGTTGAATGGCGGCTTGTTGGAGGGCCTCACTAAACTCCCCCCTTAATAGCCGAGGGCTTTGAGTATACGACCTCCAAAGCCAGCCTGCGTAAAGCGCAATTTCACTTCCCTAAAAAAAATTTGGAAGTTGGTCCTGTAGTTTCACAGTTAATGCGTTACAAACATGATTATTATCTTATCATTTTATAGATATATCGATGATATTATCCTTGGTTAAAAAAATAAATACATACGGTATTAAGAATTTTATATATCGTATTTTTTCTTTCGATAATAATTTTCACATCGTTATTTGGCCATCAACCTACGATTAAAGGTTCATGTTTATAGTATTGTAATTACGGCTAACCATGCAACTGTTTTAAAATATCTGAAATCAAAAATGCTATAAAGAAAATGTTTATATCAATAAGCAAGAATTGTTTTTTTTACCAATGGTAAATTTATTTTATTTTTTATTAACACTTCCTTGCATATATATTAATATAGCACAATTGACATAAATTAATAAAAAGGAGAGTGATTGGCGGCATTATCGCTTTCGAGCGATCTCTTCCAGGTCAACCACTGTGAGAGAAGAGAAAAAAAAATCTCTCTTCCCAACAAAAAACTAACAGGCTTAAAACATTCCTAATAGAATTTTATTGACATAAATATAACATTTACATACGTCATACATATACTATTAACGCAAAACGGAATAGTAGATATTATGAATACTAAAACTAGAATAAAACATACGAATTACTTAATTTTCATTACCGGAAACGAGCTAATTCAAGAAGATTTGCTCGTTTCGTAACTGAACGATGCTTTTTATTTTATCTTTACCTACCTAATTACCAATGTAGTATCAATAACTTATAGTAAGAAATATAAAACAGATTAAAAAAAAAATCGTTTTATGTTTTAGATTAAACGTAAATGCTTTATTTTTAATTTTGTATTAATTGATACAATTAAATACAGAATAGCTTACTTTTTTAATAACAAAATTGTGTGTATTGTGTTATCAATATTCCTGTACATGTAGGCGAAAAATTTTGACTACGTTATAAAGTAAATTAAATATTGCTTCTAGTACTGTACATCTGCGTCCGACGCTTAAACTTACAAGGGAAAATTTATGGAAGGCACTTTAGTTGGTGCATAGGTGGAGTCGGTTAGGAATGCCCTGGACCTAACTTTCAGTTTGCACTACCTCAATGCTTTGTTTAATTTGGCGAATACTCCATTGACTAATCTTAATATATGTAAATTACGTGTCACGTTGTTTGTCCGCTATGAACTCCTACTGAACCGATTTCAATCAAATTTGCACACCGTGTGCGGTTTGATCTAACTTAAAAGATAGGAGAGCTTACATCTCAATGTATACTCGAAATGTTATTTTATTGTAAATATTTGTTTAATATTTGACACAATTCACATAAGCCACCTTTCACATAAGTTCTCCTACCGTTTCCCTTGAATAGATTACTGCTATGTTATTTAACAAAAACCTTAGCCACAACGACGTTTGGCCGGTCTGCTAGTAATGTAATATATTGACATGGTGCTAACGATTACGACTCAGTGTGGATTAATGGTTAGGAACGATTGTCTCTGAGGCCGTCCGTTTGAAACCGGCTTGTGCACCAATGGGCTTTATTCGTCGCTTTAAACATTCGCCCATAGGGGGAAGGACCTTATCAGCATCGTGGGTTGTGGTATATTAACTTTCTTTGAAAGCTGATCAGTTTTAGAGAAAGCATTGTTGGGTGCCTATCTCGAACCTAATTCGCTGTTTTGCTGATGATATTTTTTTTTACTGCTTTACCAAAATTTCTTGTAACTTTATTGTATGCTTATTTTATCTTATATTTATTTTAATTGTATTTTATTAATAATTTTTTTTGTAACACTTATGTTTACTTCAACTGTCATACATTTTAGATTTAGTAAAATATGCCGTAGATTTAGTACTATGTATGTGGTAAACTTTAATAAATAAATAAACCACGAAAAAAAACCTAGATCCATCCAATTTTAAACACGTAAAAATTTTGCCGCTATACAAATTTTGCGTCATACAAAATATTCATTACCAACTAAGCCATTGTAGTTTTATATGATTACCTAATGTTGTAAATTCCGTTTACCATAAGTACGCTCTTAAATAATTATGTTACGTTTTAAGTGGCTAAGTACAGTTGTTTGGGCTAGTCATAATTCAGCCTACGTCAGGCTCTTAACATTTATGTTCTAACTAGATAAATTATACACTTTGCTATTACACTAGTTACACTAGCTATTCAAGTATAATACCTGCTTCGTAACAGAATAATCGTTTATTCTGTTTTCAAAACCTGGGGACATAAAATGCTTTTACTTAGATAAATGTTTTCTATAGAACAGGGAGCACACGGGCAGGAGGCTCAAGTGATATCGCCGCCCATATACACTCTCAATGCCAGAGGGCTGCCGTGTGCGTTGCCGGCGTTTTAAATAAAATGACACAAAAATAAAATACAATTTGTTCATTTAGGCAAAACAATGTACTCCTATTAACGTGCGTAAACTTAATGGTTCTAAATATATATTTATTGACAGTTCAGAAGGGTACAGAATGGATGAGAATAAATTTTATTTTCAAACTCAATTTAAAATTAATCGCGATGTTTTTATTTTATAAGATGCTTGTAAAGAGCTGTAACCATTACATTGCTTTATCTGATATCTGGAAGCAATTAATCATAATAATAATTGACGCTAAGCCCCTATCACCAGTAGCTTCGTTAGTTCGTAGGCGAAAATACGTCACTAACAACGACGTAGTAGCCTGCCCCACATTTGGACGTTACAATAACAATAATTTAAGTAAATTTAGATAATACATGTTTAGTATAAGTATTACTTAATATCGAGCAGTATTTAAAATATTGGCATATTCCTATTAAATTATTGTTTGTCTTTATAAATGCCAAAGTTGTAATTGTATTAGAAAACGGATGGCTTATAACTTAATGTTCTGATTAAACATTACAGAAACTTAGAGCAGAAAAAAAAGAAAAATCATCAGCAAAACAGCGAAATTAGGTTCGAGAAAGGCACCCCACAATGCTTTCTCTAAAACCGATCAGCCCACTACCGAATATATCCAGCTCCGGATAAGCTGTGTTCAATTTGTTAAAATCGCGAAGAATTCGAACGAGAGGTAAATTATGAATTTAAAAAAAGATATTGGATATTAAAGTCGCAAATTGCTACTCACAAAGTTAATGAACTAATGATAATCACGGCATTGTAAACCTCAATACACACAAATTTTATGAAACCTTATAAATTTTCCAAAATCAAATTAGCGTTAAGAAAGTTTTACCAAATATTGAACGTTTACCAAGTTTATTGTGAAAGTTGAAAATTGTTCTGATTTATTCAATTCGATTTAATGTAATTCAAAATATTCTATCTTGTATTCGCAATTTGTAAATAAATATTATGTGTAAATCAACGAGCGATTCAAGTTCAAAGTTAAGGTTGGTAATTTTATTCACAAAAAATAAATATTTGTATGTAAAACAAACTTTTAAGAAACCTCTCGCTAAGGCCTATATAAATTATTGTTAATTGTTTCTCTTTCATGTATATGTTTTGTCCTGTAAACCCTATAGGGCAAAAGAGAGCCACGTTTCTACCTTTGTTTCTTTGACAGGTAAGTATGAAGGCAGACAGTTATTGTTTTACTGGGAATCAACTAAAGGACTAGGTTCACAAGCTATGTGAATTAATAACCAAAGACCATTAAGAAAATTTTACATTAGGGAAACTTGTTATTTACGACGTTTTAGTACCAGACCACATATTTAATGATCTTATAGTTGCTTTCCTCGTGTCGTGTGTATGCCCTTACTCACGTACGAGAGGAGCGTAAATAACCAAAAAAAAAACAAACGCGCATGAGTGCCTGTAAGTGTCAATGGGACCGCGGTGGCATTTAACATTTGAAGAACTTCCAGTATTGTATTTTGTTCATTTTCCCTTTTTTATCACTAAATGAATCAAATCTGAATAATATGTTCAGAACAAATGATAATTAATAAAATTCACAATAACAATAATTTCCTAATTACTTAAAATAGCGGCCAAATTTCAACGCAATGGGAGAATATGGCCGTAACGCCAGCTTTTAGTTTAAACGACCGATCAAATTGACCGAAACGCGGTTAATGGATTTGAGTATCGTCAAAGTTAGCGATTCTATAATGAAGACTTGAGATATTGTCTATTGTTTAATTTATAACTAGACCCATATTAAACCCCTTTTCGAGAAACTAACATTTCAGTTTATGATGTACAGAATACAGTTAAATATGGAACGCTCCCGAGTACAAAGGACATAATCTGGAATTGATATTTCTTGGTACGGCATTAAAACTCTTTTAAGATTATTTATAGCAAAGATAAAAATATATGTATATCCTTGTAGTTTAATATTATAAAATGTAATACAAATGTGTTTTGTCCACACATAAACCACTAGCGGCTTCACTCGTATATCTATTATTGCAACTACTCGTAGATCTTTAAAGAATGCGAGTTTGACATCCGATCCGATGTGCAAATAATTTATAGTTTGTAGCAATAATGATTTTAATGATATATTTTAGTTTATGTTAAGTTTAGTTATTTATTTCAATGTATATTATTTTATTATTAGTTTTAGTGATAATTATATGTTATATATAGTATGTTAATATTATAATATTTAAAAATAACATTCGAATAATAACAGAATTTATGTTACATTTAATGTAAGAGAATAATAATAAATATTTATTGATTTATATTTCTGTTATATATATATATTTTATCTAACACATTTAAAAATCTTAGTTATGGATAGAAGAATTGCAGATTAATAATTTATTTACAGAAAGTACATACATAAGAGGTATAATAGAACTACAAAATCAAAATGTCAAAATATAACTCAAATTAATTTAATAACATATTTAGAATATTCTTAACCTAGATAGTAATAATAATAATATAAATAATAATTAAAAAGTAATACATAGAAAATTAAAAGATTTTTTTAAAGTTTGGTCCCGGTCACCGGTACTAAAGTCAAATAGCATTTAATGATATAGGTAATACAATGTACACTTATGAACGTCAAAAAAAGAGATGTATA
This sequence comes from Pieris melete, assembly GCA_963693345.1. NCBI lineage: Eukaryota > Metazoa > Arthropoda > Insecta > Lepidoptera > Pieridae > Pieris > Pieris melete. The sequence continues at coordinate 1,561,275 of CAVNZK010000042.1, read as the reverse complement.
CGAAATGCCTCTAACTTTACATTTAGTGCCAGTTCTCAAATCAAGGCCGTAGAACGGAAGAGAAGAACTGGCAATAAACTCTCCGCCACTCTTTTTAATCGCTATGTTTTTTTTCTATCTACAAGGCGCCAATTATAATGAATAATAATTTTATTATTTAACAAGGTTATTTTATAACAATAGCTCAACATAAAGTTTCGTTTCATTTTAGTTCGAAGTCTTAACACAGCCATAATACATTTTAAAGGCTTCATTGTCAGTTTAGAAAAGTAATAAAGAAAATGGCGCAGTAATGTATGCCCCGCTTGGGGAAATGATACTTCACTATACTTTATATCCTGGCTGGGACCCCAATACCATCGTAGTTTTCAATTTACTATTAAATATATAAAAATACGTTTATAAAAGACTGTGGAAAAAAACTACGAAAGAAATATAACGTTAATAATTATTAAAGGGAAGTTGAGGCATCAACATTCAACAGGGAAAAAATTTCACCTTGTCGATGTCAATAAACAATCTAAATGAAGTAAATAATGATTTATGAGCGCTAATATCCCCTGTGCATAAAAAACAGAATTTAGACGAAGGTTTGCAAAGGGACAAAGTAATGGAGTTCCCTTGTACGGGTTGCCCTAAAGCGTAGAGTTTTGGGAAAATTCAACCCCTTGACGCGGCACATAAAACACTTAGTCCGAGATACAGCTTAGGTGCGGATTAAGATTATGATTTAAGTAGTTTTACTGGTAAAATGTTTACATTTAGCCTACGTAACTGGGATTTATATTAAATTTCTTCGAAGTCTGTTTCATATGTTACTAGCAGAAATCGTCCGTAATATAATGATTTTCTGCTTGAATAAAGCAATAACATTATATATTTAATATAATTCATAGAATCGTAACATTAGATATTAAAAAATATTAAAATCATAACTACCTCTCGGACTGTTTTCGCTTGCTTGTACTGTTTTTTTTATAGAAACGACATCTGAACCTACACCTTTGTCTTTTACTCACTCTTGTAAGCCGAACTTATCGAAACTATACATCATCTTCTGGTCTATGCGCCACTACACCTCCGCTCCTCACTAAACCACCGCTTCAGGTAAAAAGAAGGTGAAAGAGCTAAAAAACTTTCCCAAGTGGCATACCTCGAGTACCTTTTATCGCGTCTAAACACTTATAACATGCGATTTTGGATACGTCACACGTTCACCCGCCCAACTTCGTTTATCGTAAATTCGTTACTTTATTTGAAGTGAATTTTGTTTTTTACACAAGCTCTATGACTTATACTTGGATTTTAAAAAATGAAGAGGTTTTGGACAATTAAACCGGTATTAAATGTATACTTCAGGAGGATCAACCCCTTATTTATACAAAATAAATTAGTTTTTTAACTAATGCCAGCGTTAAAGTAACACTGCCACAGGGACCAAACGTTTTAATTTTTAATTATTATTGTAACTATGTTAGTAAAAAATATTGTAAATGACATTATAAGTTTAATAACTTATATAATATATAAGTTTAATAACTTATATAACATGTTACAAGAATTATGTTTCAGCATGCCGACCGCGGCTAATTTGTTTAACTCTTTTTCTTTCTCTCTTTGTGGCCTTGTTGGTGCGGATATAAATAAATAATTACACACTTTAGACTAAAACTAAAGAAATAATAAATGTAATAAAAGGTAAGATATAAAAATAAAGAATATTATACATAAGAGAGTACACATAAGCTAATTTAGATTTTATAAATAATATCTTAAATACGCAAACCGGCCGCGTTCTTTACAAGAAAATTTGCATTTTTGTAGAAGATAGTACAAATATATATTTCATAAAACATCTATCAGATACCTCATATAACTTAGTGCTGATGGGCCAACTCAAGCCAAATTCAATTGTCACGATACTGAAATTGCCTTGTAAGAATAGTTCATAAATCTTTTGCTTAGAATATGGGTGTTAGTGTCCGAATAGTATGCAGGTACATTAGCCGAGCCGTCACTCAACAAAGCTCAGCCAACAATGGGTGCAGCAGAAGATCGTCTCGACGCTAACAATGGTCGAGAATGTTAATTGCTGTCGTTTGCCGAGACATTGATAAATGTTGACGCTTGTCGGTGGAGGATTTGTAGTGCACTCACTGTGCAAGTAGACGCAGTAAGTAATTTAAATTCAAAATGTACGCCTACAATATTTATCTTTAGAGTTTATTGCCAGTCCATTTCTTCCGTTCTACGCCCTTGATTTGAGAACTGGCAGTAAATGTAAAATTAAAAGCATTTAACGTATATATTTTTTTGACGATCATAAGTGTACATTTCGTTACCTAAATGAATTTTTTTAATGTAAAATTTTTTTTTTTTGACTTTGACTTTATCATTACTATTTGCAAGCTAACGGCACAGTCGCCGAGCCGGAATCATTGGTAGGAATAAAAATAGCTTGTCAAACGTTTCCCAAGTTGCCCTGAGAGTACGTTGTAAAATAGGTTTTAATAAGGTTTTTGTACTGAAACTTTCACAATTAAAGATTGTGGTCAGAGACACGTTGCAGTTGTAAATATTATGGACTAGTGGTGTTGTCCTAGTGGCTTCAGAGTGGGTCTCTCATTCCTGGGGTCGTAAGTGCGAACCTCGCCTATGCACCAATGGACTTTATGTCTATATGTGCGTTTACCAACCGTTCGTAAAGTGAATACATGGCGAGGAAACTAGAACCCTTAGACGTGATAAGTGTCTGTCAGCCATAGAAGGCTATTCATCAACATGCCTATAAGGAAAAGCAAATGATCACGAAACAGATACAGAAATCTGCGGCCCAGACCTAATCTAGAGTCGTTATTAGCTAACGAGCTATTAGACCAGTTTTACATGTAACCTAAAAGCTTCTTTATGAGCAGTAAAATCTGACGTTGCCAAGCACAGTGTGTTCTAAGATTCACGGAGACTTGTCTTGAATTTAATCTTCGGAATATGGTGAGATTTGCCGCAAATATTTCACCGGCACCTACCTCAATAGCTTGACGTCTAAATGAAAACATAATTTTCGCAGCGACAATATTAATTTACATTAAATAATTACTTAATCTGAATAATAAATATGGTTTAGGTTATAAGCACGAAAATACTACATACGTACAACGTGGATGAATTGCGTTAGGTATCCATATAAAAATGTCAGAGTAAAATATGCTGATCCATTTTTTATTATTAAGATCATAATTTTTCGTGTGGATAAAAGTTTTATTCTCGTAGTCACCTTTAAATTGTTAATGTACTGACTTTTTTAAATGTTAATTTACTATTGCACATAATTTGTCTTTACATTTTTAGACAAACTAACTTAATTATTTTCCGAGTTTATAAAATTTTTCAGTACATAAACCTCATAAGGTTTGAAGTTAGTAAATAATTGCTTAGTAGTATTTTAATATTGAACTATAATTTATTTTGAAATTAAACTCTTTTGAAGGATATAAACGTGAACATTACTCGTATATGTCGTTTCTCATTGCTTCATAGCAATCGTAGACCCCATACACACTAAAAAGACATCAAGTTGGTTCTGGTTGACATCGATTGAAATGTTACATATCAACGCCATCTATTTCCAGAAAGTTCTTCATTATTTCGCTGGATTGTACAAATACCAACTTCTCGTCATTCGTTAATAGATGGTTGTAGTATCTAAGAACCTGAAACAATTATTGCTTTACCGGGAATCAAGTCCTAGACCTTTAGATTAAACCCCAAATAAGTAACCATCAGCTCGTAGCTTATTAGTACGTGGAGTAATTACCTCACCCTCTACTTAATTTGTACATAGAAATCTTAAATAAATATTATGATGTAGTGATACTGAAGTTGTTTACACTAGCGCTTGGATCTTAAATTCTTAACATAATATACGAAGTGAAGTGTTTGTTAAACAATTAATTTTACATCAGATTAAATTCCTCATCTCCACGTAATTGCAAAACACAATTTTAACAGCATTTAGAGCGCTCTAAGCCCAATCGTGATTCGAGAATAGATCGTTAAAACTAAAATCAATAAGGATTACATTTAATCGCTACTTAATCGCCTTTCAACATAGCGTTTACAGACTGAATTTGCCAGGTGAGCATAAGAAGCTTATTGTTTCACTGACATGAATGAAATAAATATATTCCGTGAGTTTTGTATTTACAAAGGCGTATTTTCGCCTTCGTTATGACGTGTGAAGCTGTATTGTCTTTTGTTTACGTATTATTCATAGTGTACTTTAACGGACATAAAATAAAATTTATTCCACAATTTACACACACTCAGTGCTTTTTAACAATCTGTGGTAATGCTTTAGTCTATGATAAAATCGTTGACCAAAGACAATATAAATTAGGATTTTGAACATAGATTGTCTGTGGAAGTATATTGGAAAACATTTGGAACATCGGGGATAGCACAACTAGTTTACCATAAAATCTTGAGACATAATTTTAAAATATCACTTTTATCGTCCTGATTTCATTATTACCACCTACTTGTGTACCAAGTAATTACTCAAATAGTTGCAGAAATGTGTCTAGTCTCCAACCTTTGATTATTTAGCATCTCATACATGTCACAATTAAAATTCTCAACGCGAGTGGCATTGGAAAAATGGAATTCATCGAAAGTTCAAAAATGAATTCTTTTTAAGTTCACAAATTCCCGGCGTCCATTGGGAGCCACGTCCCCCCGTTTAATCATCACACATGTAGTGGTGGCGCCCTCTAGCATTCAGCTGGAAAAGAGTTGAATTACCGCTAGTACTCTCGGGATTATTTCTTTGCCCCTACTATTGTAATATTTCAAAATCGTGAAGTACCGTAAAGTTAATGACGTTAAGAGTAATGTTTCTTCTCTTAAATTCAATCCCGGATCGACGTTTATATAATATTCTGCAAAATAGAAATAAAATAGTTTTTTAATACATTATAATTATTTCATAAATTTAGAAACAGAAGTTTTGCGTTGTCCAAGCTGTTCACCTTTTGAAACTTTGACTTTGTCAATGTTACATAAGCACTCTGACCTTATAAACTGTAAGTTTTGCACATATTATTTTCTAATATAAATCCTGGTTATATTCATATTCTTCTATGTACAAATTATCGTAAATTTTATTTAGTTTTTAGATGTTATCTCTGAAACTACAGATTTGAAAACCAATGTATGTAGCTAACATTCCGCTATATATATTGATGATTAAAATATTATTTCTTTTTGTGCTATTGCGTCTCCCATTTTTACGCGAGTGTCGCGCGGCTAGGACAATAGGAAATAATAGGTTAAAACCACATTTTCTTTTCCAATAGTATTGGTTAAGTAAAGCTAGAATTGCGAGAATTTTAAACTCGCCGTAAATGCTCCGGGTGGCAATGATCGTAAAGCATTCCACGGTATTGCTCACGGGATCCGATCCAAATCGAACTAAATAGTCCGCTCTGTGACTCGCACACTACACTGACACTGGATTAAAAACTACTTTCAATGAACTTTTTCATCTGTCCAACTGACATTTCTAGTATGGCAACATTTTCTGAAAATAGAAGAAATTTTTAATTGCGCTCTATTATTGAATCCCTCTAAGGAATTTCTTTAATTAGTTTTGAGATCCTAATTAGACATTTTACTATAGTATGTAGATAACATTTAAGGTAAACACCGCAACTATAATGCATGTAATTATATATTAAATAGCAATACACTTAACATTTTACTTATGTCAAACGAGATTGAAATGGTAATATTAAGGCTATACGGTGCCCGAAAAACTTAATACTTCAATAGTGTCTCGCTATTAAGGATAGCAAAGTCCAGGTCGTAGTATTATTAGACATAGGCAACATTTATTATTTTCTTTATAATAAATAATAGGCATAATATTTTGAATGACATAAATTAGGTAGTAATTTAGGCGAGTGTAGTCTCCAGATCTACCTTTAAAACAGATTTTTACTCGAAATTTTTAAACAAGTAGCTCTTACGGCAAAGAAAAACTAAGAATAAATATAGAGATTATTACGTTTCTCAAATACAACTGGCTGATTAGCGGTATTATTTATTTAAAAAGAAAAAACGAAACGAATTAAGAAATTTCATTATAAGCATAAAATACATTCACTTTGGCTTCATTTTACTGAATTTTCAGCGCTGTAAAAATTTGAAAAAAACATTATTTACCAAACACTTATATTCTTTGTTAATTGCATGAATTCCGAAAAATAAAAAATATACAACAAGCGAACAATTATTATTATTATATAGAAATATGCCACTTAAGCCTGAATTGCATCAAAGCCTCGAATGAATGAAAGCGTTTTGTGAAAAAACGTTTTGATTAAAAAACTGCACATAAAACTACTTTTGTGAATTCATTTCGAAGTGAAAAACACCCCACAATTGAATGTTTTCATTACTTTACTGAAATGATCCTTGATTTTTGCCTGAAATATGAAAAATAAATTTCATTGAGTTTCCTGTAATTAGTTAACAAAGACACATTTTATATGAGATATTAGCGGTCTAACTTTTTGTCGGGATTCAGAATAGTATACTGAAAACAGTATACACACATTTTTCATTTAAGTTATTAATTTCGTTGACGGGAGTCACTAAATGTTTCAAATGCTTTTCACGAGTAATTGTGAGCGAGATATTAAGTTAAATAAGTTTTATTTAAATTTTATCAGTGCCTTGCTGTTTCGCCAACGTTAATTCGGTAATACCGTGATGTTTATATAACCTCTCTTGGTTAATCTAACACATTTATTTAAGTATGAAGTAGTAGTTTCTAAGCCAAACAAAGAAACTCTCAGATTTTTTAAAGGAAAATGCGCTTACGCAGCCCGTATGTCGAGCTGAACGCAACTGGACTGTGGGGCTTGGTCTTCTCTAAAGCGCTCGGATATTCAGAAAGGTACCGAGATCCTACCCACTAAAAACAGATTAGCCCTTAAGATGAGCCCTTAGGGTTCACCAAGGCATTCAAGACAAGGGACCTAATCAGCTAGTACCAAGCTTGAGAGAACGCTATGTTAAATGACTCTGTCTAATAGGAAATTCCTCATATTGCGAAGCTTTTCATTACGAGTATCAGTTATTAGGACGAGGTATTAAACAGATTAGAACATCAAAAGAAAAAGTCAAAGAAATTTCTTTGACAAATATTGACAAAATCTCAGTTAACTTCCATAATACCAAATCAGTTTGACAGTTCTTTTTGTATTTTATTATTTTTCCTCAAATAGCACTTTTGTACATAACCCGCGATGTCAGGGCGGGTTGCTACCCGTATAAAAAGCTCTTTAAAAAGGAAATTTTATTTCCATTGTAATATAAAACACATTTTCCTTATAAAATTGATGAAGGAGACAGCTTAAAAGAACAACGCGAATAATTCATTTTCACCTATTGAATGATAAAAAGTAGGGTGCGTCAAAGAAAATCCATTCTCCCAATGATGAGAATTACGAAATTGAACATGGCGAATGAAACAATTATTTTTGGAACATTCTTCACTTTGTTGAACAAGTCTTAGTCTTTAAAAATATGTATTAATCCAATTTACATTATATGTAATAAATAATGTAAAACTGTTTGTTAGAAATTCGTGTTACCGTAATAAATATTACTTTCTACTTAAAAAATAAACAGGGAGAGAATTTAAGATTCAGTTTATATATAAAAATTAGTTACCTCTTCTAACTTCGTTTCTCCTTAATGTGATTTTACTTAGCGTACCTTTTTAGTACATACCAACATGGAATATTTTGCTATATGCTACCCCAGAGACTGTTCGGTTTTCCGGAATAAAAACTTTTTTTGCGATTTCTGTGAATTTTTTATATAAACCTTATATTAACAAATAGAAAATTGGGGTTGATCGTAGAGGGGTAAAAATTAAGGGTTGTATGTATTTTTGAATGTTGTATCATAAAAAAAATAAAAATAAAATTTTAGGGGTGGACCACCCTTAACATTTAGGGATTTAAAAGATCGATAGTAGCCGATTCTTAGACTTACTGAATATGCATAAAAAATTCATTAGAATCGGTCGAGCCGTTTCGGATGGGTATGGGAACGAACATTGTATCACGATAATTTTATATATTAGATATATATCAACCAAAGTAATGCATAGTACGGTCGTCGCCGTACATACGGATTAAATTACATTAATAAAATAAAACGTTATTTGACATTAGGGTAGGGTAAGTCGTGTAAACTATATAAATCGCAAGCAATTAAAAACCATTGCGCAATATTACAAATCTGCCAAAAACTACATACAACGATCATTAACGTGAATGAGTCCGGGGACAATTAAACAGTGCGATACAAATTTAACCGAACAACCTAAATTATCCTCATTTGGTACACGCTTAATATTCCTATCTATTTGTGATTATTTGAATGTCCAAATTAACTAACTTCTACAGTGTTACCGCGAAAGCCACACCACCATTTAAATTTCGTCGCAAATAGTAAAGCGGTGTAATTTTAGATTAGTTTGTTTTGCATGAGCATTAATAACGTATTGAATTTAATGGGAAGGTAATTTGTTTGTACAATCCTTTAAACAATGTTTATGTTAAATAAAAAAATTAATCAGTGGCGCCTCTTTAGGTCTTGGCCTCAGATTTATGAATCTGTTTCATGATCATTTTTAAATCTAATAGGCAAGTAGATGATCCAGTGCCTGACACACGCCGTCGACTTTTTGGGTGTTCGACAAGTCGGTTTCCTCACGATGTTTTCTTTCACCGTTCGAGCAAATGTTAAATGCGCACATAGAAAGAAAGTTCATTGGTGCACAGCCGGGGATCGAACCTACGACCTCAGGTATGAGAGTCGCTCGCTGAAGCAACTAGGCCAACACTGTTCTGTTTATGTTTACTGGTATGTTAAATGAAATATAGATTGGGACATTTTGCTATTATTACTTGCCTTTAGGAAGAAGTTTAAGTCTTGCTTACGTTTTTATTATTGTCGATTTATAACAAGCGGTCCGGACGAACTTTATTAATATAATAAAAATGATATAATATGTGGAATCTTCGTGGCTTAGTGAAAACGCCTGTTTTTTTTTTCTGACGAAAAAATATTTTATACATATTAACAGGTATTTACGTTACGTTTAAGTTAGTTACCGACATGTCTTAGACCCAAAAAAAAAGTCGACGGCGTGTGTCACGCACAGGAGGCTGATCACCTACTTGCCTGTTAGATAAAAAAATTTTATCATGACCAGACCTAAAAGAGGTTGTAGCCACTGATTCACTTTTTTTAGGTAAGTTATTAGACATGGAAGAGTCGCAGAAATGTGGCATCGTACCGATTAGGAAGCTAATTTTTAATAAAAATTGCGTAAATAAATCAAATTCTAAAACTGTCCTGCCTAAAAATTATGAAACACTAAGAAGACACACCGGCTCAGTGAATAGAAGCGATTAAAAAGAGTGGCGGAGAGTTTATTGCCAGTTCTTCTCTTCCGTTCTACGCCCTTGATTTGTGAACTAGCAGTAAATGTACAATTAGAAGCATTTAAAGTATATTTCTTTTTTGACGTTCATAACAATGAAATGACGTATATGAATACGTGATTTTTGACTTTTACAAAACGCCATCGGTTGTTTCTACTTTCACTGTTGGATTTTAACCCAGTGGGTAAGTTATAATTTTTGGCCCACAATATTCGTAAAGATTCCTCGTATTTTTTATTGGGAAGTAAAAGTATTGGAATTTTTATTACATCAACGAAATTGCATTATAAAAGTTTCATTTAACGCTAAGAGGGAATATAATCAGTACATAACACAGGATATAAGGGGAAGGAAAGCGCTTAAACTTTCATTACTTTCAACTTTACAGTGTCGTTAACTCATAAAGTGAGTATCACTTACCCATACTTTGTTGATTGACAGACTGCTTATTTGCAAGCACTTTGTTAAGGGATATTACTTTCGCAATATTAGTTTTACTAATTCAACGACGCTCTATCTTAGAGGATAATATTTCCAATATACTAATTCATTATAATAATCTAGTGACGCTACAACCTCGTATAGACCTTCGCTTCGGCTTGTATCCTTTTCTTTGATCATTTTTATTTTAAAGACGACTAGGTGATCACCCTTATGTATGACACATGTCGGTCTCGGTGTTTTCCTTCACAGTACGAGCGAGTGTTCGTTGCGCTCATGGACAGAAAGTCTGTTGGCGCACAGCAGGGGATCGAACCTACGACCTCAGGGATGAGAGTCGCACTCTAGCTATGTAGTAGGTCAACTCTCTCTTTTTAATCGGCAGCTCATAACTGAACGTCGCGGTCAGCAACGAAGTACCTAGAGCGGACTATCTGCTTCCACCGGTTTCTGTCCAGCGCCTCTCATATGACAGTGTACAGTTTTGAAGATGATGAGTCTATCACTAGTTCGGTTCATGTGGTTGGTGAACGGCCACGTGATTTTTTGCCTTCTGTGCTACCAACCACGATCAGTTTCTCCAAGTTCTCATCGCCTCTGCGTATTGTATGGCCGATATAGGTCAACACTGCTCTCTAATTAGACTAATTCATAGACAAATTAATTTATAAAGTTTTCTGAAAAGTATAAGTTAACAGATAATAATATGCAAAATCTATCAAGTACGCTTAGTCTTGAGAGATGCGTTTAGATTTTAATAGTCTGTGTTTAGTTTAATTCTTAAAAAACCTGTACAATTCCCGTAATTTATTTGATAGTAAAAGTTATTTGAATATTAAAATTAACGTTAATATAAATCTCAATAGAATGTAATCTTTAATCAAATTCGTTAAAGACTGATTGTCGTCAAGATCGTAAATATGAATAATTTGATTTCCCAATTTATTGCCCGTTGAAATAACAGCTGTGAATGACTTCTATTATGAATGGCTCGTTTGAATACATCGCTCTCGAGGCCCATGATTAATTCAGATATTCATCTTAAGACGATGTAGGCGGAGTTATATCACAAGTAAATCTAAATAGGCTTTTTAAAATGCTTCATAGTTTTTTTCTCTTCATGTTCTGGGTTTGTACAGAGGTATTTTAAAGTGGTTGACAATAGACAAGAGACAAGAAACAATATGATGTTGTTCTCCTCCCCTTAGGATATTCCATTATATTATTTATTTATGGGACAGAAGATATTTTTTTATGATCAGACGGGGGCTATTCTATTACATCTTCTATTATTAAATAATGACTCTAAGCTCTTAATTGATGTTTAATTAAATAATTTGAATACGTCAATAAATGGAATAACAATATGTCGAGAGCCATCATCGCACACTCTCCAAATTTGTTCAATTAACTTTGCCATAGTTATCAATTTGTGACTAAATTGTTATCAGAATAAGTTTTGTCTGTGCAAAAATTTTAGCTACATAATACAATTTTATAAATAAATATTCTTTGTATCAAATAAATTCGTTTTCGCTTATATGCATATTGCATAGGTTACATATTTCATTAAGTAGTTTTTACGAATATAGTTAATAAGAAGAAAATATGTCATATTATATGGTGAGTATCCATGAACACAACCATTAACCTTGCGAATACGTTTCCTTTTAAGAATTTTAGTTCAAGGACTCATTTACATACATACTACTAAGTCATATTCATTATGAAATACTTTTGTTTAAATAGAACAGGGAACCGGCAGTAATCTCACTCGCTGTTAAGTAATACCGCCGCCCATGGTAAACACCAGAGGGCACGCGAGTGCGTTACCGGCCGTTTAAAAATTGGTACGTTCTTGAAGGACCTTTCGCCTTGAATTAGTTGGCAAGTCTTAGACTGGCATTTGAGACAACGACGCGATGGTGCGCAGAAAAAAGTCTTAAAAGCGTAAATTGTATGTAGTGAATACAACATTTGTTTGTGACAACATCTAAGGTCTCATAAACAAAGTTTCAAGATCAACTGTGACACTACTATTACAAATGACAGTCATAAAGTCGCCGGGTAAGAGGTTATTACGCAAGCCATCAACCCATTCTCTCCTAATAGGATTCCCACACTTTATGTTTTTAGCACGATTTTATAATATCTCCGCTTTAGTGGCTCTGAAATATGTCTGCCCGTAATGTGCAGGCTATTTACAAATATGCGTAATATGTGTATTATGAGTAAGAATATTAAAAAAAAATATAGTGCGTGTACTAGTGTACACACGTAAGAAGTGAAACTTCTTTATGACCTTATTTTTCGAAAAATTATCTATATGCAACTTTACAGAAATTGGTTAAATAAAGTTAAATTAGATAAAGTTTAACAAAAGGCTTTTAATATCACAGACTTGAATACAAATAATACAATTATTTCATTTTACCTTATTACCACTAAGATTACAAAATTTCATAAATTGTAATATAATTTTTAGTATCATTGTTATAGTTATTATAAATTTTTGTTATTAATGGTTTAGAATCTCTTCGAATCAACCGTGGTAGGGACGAGAAAAAGACGCGCGTAACGGTCAAATGTGACACTGACGCGTAACCGAAACATGTGACGCGTAACCGAAAAATGTGACGTGTAACGAAAAAATGTTACACTAAATTTTTTTCCAACCCCGATAAAGAAGTTTCACTTCAAAAATATTAAACATTTCGCATTTGGATGTATAAAACGTTATTTTTTTCGTAGAAAACAAACTTTTTTTTAGTAATCTTAAACCAAATGTTATTCTCTTCCGTTTTCTGTAACGGATATAAACACAATTTTTGTCATAACTTTTGCATACAAAATACAATAATAGCAAAACATAATACAATATTAATTACTTTTATTGTCTGTGATAGTATAAACAGTCTCTCCGCTGCCCTTTCAACGTACTTAGTAAATAATGGCTTATATCCAAGAAACAAATGTCAAAGTAAACATTTTACAAAACACTTTTGAATCAATTGTTTAGTTAGTGACATTAGAATGCTATATTTTAATAAATAGCCGGACACATTAAAATTTGTATGTGGTAACCCTACTCAGTCTTTGTCACTTGGCGTCACGTGCTACACGTTACGGGGAACCTTGATAACTTTCACTCACTATTAGTACATTCATCCAATTTCAGCGATTTATAGCTTTCTGTGCCAAGTTATAAATGATAGGGAATATTAGGAAAAACTTATACAATTCGTCCCCTATATACGATGTCAAATTCATTACTTTTAGATTTTCGTTATTTGACATTTAAATTTTAATCAATGATCGCTAACGGTACAAACAATTAGTCATAGTATATAAGGGAGTATGCCCTGGTGTCCAGGGACTATTTTTCATCCACATTTTCTTGTATACATGTTGTATTTGGATTATTACTATCCATAATTGGCCTAGCCTGGGAAACAAACCTAGACCTTCCAACTTTAGGTGTGTATAATGCCTATACATATATAATGAAGTTTTTCTGCTTCATTTATTTATTAATTTACTTTCCGTTACATTTATAGAAAAACAAATAACAAATAGCAGAATTAAAAAAAAAGGATGCAACGGGCGGCCTTATCTCTAACAAGGATCTATTCCAGGCGACCCTAGTAAATAAAAAAAACTATAAAACGAATTATGCTATTGCTATAAAATAAAAACTAAAACGCTAATCTCACGGCTTCATGAATTGCGATGCAATACAAAATAATAAGAAATACATTTAATATTTAATAACGATTATTTGTGTTCGTTAAGTTTATCAATAATAAAATTAAACTACACAATTTGTCAAAATAAAAGATATATTTCATATATCTACAAGACATTAGAATATGTTAAAAAATAACTCGATTGAAGCATAGTAAAAGTGTAAAGCTAAAAGTAGATATTTAAAACGCGTCAATGTTTGTATCAAGTAATCTATCATTTATTCGTACGTCAGAAATCCATTACGGCTTCGAGTCGCCCGAAGCAAGTAGCTATTTTGCTTGCTTAGCAAATATAGTAATGGAAATGGCGCCTTGCTCCCACGTCACCTGACATGCTTCATACATAGAAATCGTATACTGAAGGAATATGTCAATGAGTCAATCTATTTATGATCTAATTTTAGCACACAAAAATATAGAGAATTTCCCAAAAGATCACGCAAGAAATAAACAGTGTTAAATATCAGAAATAATACGCTTCGAAAAATACAATTATGTCCAACAAAAATATGAGACAATATCAATAAGTCTGCTACCCACTGGCTGTGCCAATTAAAATTATACTTAAGTAATCAGCGTTGCAGCAATTATCTTTTGGTTGTAGGATTGAACCACAGCTAGGATTCGATTTTTCCATCTATCTGATGGTTCGAAATTACCGTGCCAATAAAAAATGATTATGCAGACCTTCCAAAATATCATGCTCATACCCATAAAGGCTGACGCACTCTTTAGAATACTAAATAAATATTTTATCTCCAGTCGAAAATTAAGTACTAAATTAATCTAATTTATAATGTTTAACTTAACTTAACCTAAAACGATACATCTTTTCATGATTTACTTTTCCTTGTCAAAGCCTCACGGGGGATCTGTTTAGGACATACATAAATTAATTAATGATTTAACTAAGTAGATTATGTGAGTAGTGGAGCGGCACATCTACCAACTCAAAACCGAGATCGAAATATTCCTAACTATTTATCAGTTACGAATTAATAGAAGAAAATATACGATTTTCCAATAATTTTAACTAATCTTGAACAGTGTTTTCCTCGTAGCTTCAGCGTGCGACTCTCATCCCTGAGGTCGTAGGTTCGACCCCGGCAGTGCACCAATGAACTTTCTTTCTATGTGCGCATTTAACATTGATTCAAACGGTGAAGGAAAACATCGTGAGGAAACCGGCTTGCCTTAGACTCAAAAAGTCGCCGGCGTGTGTCAGGCACAGATCACCTACTTGCCTATTAGATTGAAAAATGATAATGAAACAGATTTAGATATCTGTGGCCCAGAGCTAAAGAGGTTGTAGCGCCACTGTTTTTTTTAACTAATCTTATTTTTAATATTATATATACCAGGATATTTCATAAATTCAGTCAGTGATACCACAATAATAACAGAATTGTAAAACGATTGCTCTTAAATCGCATTTAGCTTACGACAGATAAATTGCTTGAACCCAAAGACAGGATCGTGACGTTCAATTCTAAAGAATATCTGGACCGTAAAATATCAAATGTTACTCACGTTAGCGCAAAAACTACATAGATATACATGGTGTTGGCTTAAATTTGATATCAGTTATCTGCTATGAAGATGAGTTATATGTGTGACCGAGTGAGTTAGAGGTAAAACAGACAAAGTGGACGGGTAATGAGAACTAAGCAGAAGAACGAGAAAGCACGACCAGAACATTGACAAAAAATCGATCCGCAGATAAATTATTGAAGATTATAACGTTACTGACGCCATAAATTAGTTTGTCGGCAGCATCCGTTTGATTTCGACATTAGAGTCTACTTTTTAAAGGCTTGTTTGACCACTTATTCGAATCTAGCGCCGCACTTGTATTGGCGATAAACAATTTCGGTGACAATTCGTGTACTCCTTCCGCAACCAAACCGAACGTTCGACTACAGAGTCAAACGGCAGTCATAGGAACGAGTGACTTTAAGGTAAAGTGGTTAAAAGTAATTATTGATTACTTTTGATAATAACGCCTATGGAATCATTATTATTATCGACCATCGATTGAATAGTCGTTAATTTATAGATCCAGCAACATTGTCAAATCAAATAAGCAAATGTTTTTTTATTTTAATTAATTTGACAAATTACGAGTTTCAGGTCTTCAAATTACAACTAATTATAAGTTTTCGTTATATTGGAACATACTGTATGAAGCGGTGTTGTGGTAGTAAATCGGCTTGGATACAAGGGGATTTTCCTTTTACGAGATTTACTGACGGGATTCGCATGTTCCTTTTGACCTCGAACTAACGCCTGAGAATTATTCTCCAAGTCATAAGTGAAATTTATGAACCAAGTACGAGGGAACTAAGAAAACTGGTCTTTTTTTTTCTTTTCCATGGCGCAGTCTTGCGATCATACCACCTAATCTTTCGTAGAAATTACAATTGATCTTTAAAATGTTGTTCTGTGTGACTGCTACAGTATTAATTAACCTGTTACTGAAAATATATTGAGGAAATTTCTCTATAATCTATGAGATATTTGCAAAATATGAAAAAGCTGTAACACATTTGGAAATTCTAAAACAGACTGGGCTTAACTACCCAAGAGCGGACGGACATCCATAGATATCGATATATCCTAGAACGGATCTAGCATTCGCATCCGAGTTCACTCAGTTAAAGTGAGTGGAACTTTATCGAAAGCCTTCTTTTGATGAATTACTTTCTCTATCCTGGTCGGCTAGTGTAATCCCCAAACTTCATCCACCACATTTCACAGTGAACAAAATTGAAACAATACAGAAGCATCATCACCAAAGGCTCTCGAAACCTTTTGATAGTTTAACTATATATACATTTACTACTTACTATTTATATATTTTTTTAAATATACCCCTTGCCGTGCGAGATCTTGAGTAGTCAGTGAATTTTATTAATTGTATAATTTAGGGATAGTTAAGTAGTTAATTTTTTTTTGTATATTTTGCTGTGTACGTAAGAAGTAGTAATGGTTTATTTATTTCTAAAATTGATTAGGGCATACAGGAAGAAACTTGGCCTGCTCTTATATATGTGATGTTGCGCTCAGCCTTTCTCTTGCACCATGAATAAAATCCAAAGACTTCAAAGATGAAAGCTCAAGCAGAACAAAGGTACATTATTGCCATATTATTTCACTTTTTAACAATTTTGTCAAAAAATACTTTTTTTTACTTCCAAAATGGATGTAAATATAGATTTGAGCGGTAATTAGTATTAATGCCTGCGTGAATATTCGCTTAATGTACCTATAATGGATATTTGAAGTTTTTTGTAATACGTTTTGTATACAATTATACATTGAATACATAAATATTACTGAAAGAAATATTGAAGTAACTATTTTGCTATCCAAATAGTTTTAGTAAAAAGGTAGAGTTTTCTCTGATAGGTGGAGGTGTTGATTAAGGCCAGCTTTGAGTCCCCGTAGGCGCTCATTATTTTTCTCATTAGGAGAGACCTGTCTGCTACGATTAAAGATGATGAGGAATTCTAAAGATGTATTCATAAAGGCAACTTAATGTCCGACATTTCTTTGCAAATACTACCTGGAAATGTATAATAGGACGGGTTTTTAAAACGTTTTTGGTTTGGATTTGCATTATTAAAGTATAAGTAGGTTGGATTTTAATAATTTTATTGACAGAAAATAATGTGGAACACTTTATAAATACAATTATATAGTATTGAATAAAGTCAGTAAATTAAATAATTAACAAAGTTATAAAAACGCTAGGTGATAATTATTACTTTTATACACATGAAATATCGTCATAAATATTTGCCAAATGTCATTGTTACATATTATTATTTAGTGAATTGTATGAACTCATCTTAATCGAACCTCCTCGTTAGGAGCTAGGTGGTGAACTGATGGACGGATTAAGCTTTATTCGAGCATTTATCTAAGGATCATGTTAATAAGTACCGATAAACGACCAACGAACCGTGAACCTACGGGCCAAAACATGCTTCGTTGTTCTGACAAAAGATTTTCTCTCAATAAATCTTAATAAACGAACGTTTACGAAAATAATCTTTTAGTTTAGACATTATTAATCTCATATTAATAATTGCACAATAATTTGCGCTATGGGCCCTGATTGCCAGCTTTTAAATAATAATAATAAATTCTCTTTTTTTAGCTTAAATTAGGGAATTTTTTTCTGCGTTATTTACTATTATTACCACTCATCAGCTCGTCCTCCTAACGCCTCACCTGCTTTCCTTTACCATGTGTCATTCATTTGTTTTCACTCCTACATTACTTTGTTCTACGTTCTTCTTTTTTTTCTATCGCTGGATAAATCTTGAAAATCCGGTAGGTTCTCTTGTCTTAATCCTAATACTCAAACCTTCACTTTAATCGTATGATGTTAAACTTGTTAGTTTTTTTAATAAAGAAGAAAAAAAGATACTATTTATTTTATTCTGCACTGGGAATCGATCTTCCAACAATTCATGATCCTTATTCATTAATCGTTGACTTCAAGTAACCTACACTTATCTTAATAATAATCAAGTACCACCTGCTATTAAAAATATAAAAAAGAGACAAGAAAGAAAAACGTAATTATAACTTATTACTTTATTACACATAATAAAAAAGTATGTTTAGTTAAAATATAAAGTCCTTGAGTCGTGAGTAGCTAGTCTATTCCATTTGACGTAGTAACGGTACTGGATGTAATAATTTCTAAAACAATATTAATATTTTTTTAATGAAACTACTGTTGCACTAGAGTCTAGACCAATACTTTCCGTTTCAGCAAAGGATAGGAGAAGCTGTTGCTTAAGATTAGTGAATGTATATAGTTTTGAATCTTAAGTGAAAATTTTGTTTTAAAGAAAGTGGTTATAAAGAAGAAAGATAAAATATATTAATGATCAATTGAAGTAGGCAGAATCTTAACTACCATCTGTCTACAAGTCAGCTTGGAGCGTACTGACGCTTCTTGAAGCATATGCATAAATCTGAGGCAATATATATATATTCTTAATGTGACAGCAGGCAAACGGGCACGAGGCTTATCTGATGTTAAGTGATACCGCCCATGGACACTCACATTGTCAGAAGGCTCACGAGTACGTTGCCGGCCTTTTGAGAATTGGTACGCACGTTTCTTGAAGAAAGAAGTCGCATTGGTTCCGAAATACTTCAGTGGGCTGGTTCCACATAGTAATGGTGCGCTGAATCTGCCTTAAGAAACGCTCAGTTGTGGAACGACTTTTAATTCTACTCTCACATTGTTATATTGCAAAGTGAATATCAAAAGCGTTGATAAATGTTTGGTACGTATGAAACCATATCAATCTACACTAATGTAACAAAATGCCCTAGGCTTATCATGTACGATACGTATACGTATTTGAGGATCAGAAAAATGGGACGACAGCCACGTGATGTGAATAATATTCGCAGGTTTTATCATCGCATAACGTCTTTGTTCGAGATAACGTCCTGCGAGTACAAGTAATATGTATTGTGTATACGGTATTGTATTTTTATTATTACGTAATTAGAGGAATAAAAATAATTATTCTTTTAATTCTCTAAGACTTCTAAAGGACAAATTCAAGGATTCAAGCGTTGTGTGATTTTTATTCCTTAATTAATAAATCTAGCGACGTCGCCTCTTCCATTAAACAGAGCGACGAAGAATAATATTGTTTAAGACGTTATATTTTTTATAATAATTATAAATTTTCATTTATATTTATATAAATTTCTGACACTAATGTCAAAAAAACAAATAAAAGGTTATAAGTTATATTAAATTTACGTATATAGTGACTATATATCTGAATAGTGAATATATATCTGATCTTACATATAACTTTTGCGTATTCTATTAGTTAAATTCTAAAACTGAAATTTTATACTATAATACCACCAATTTTTGCATCGCAGCGTAAGCGTCGTGTAGCAGAGGAAGGCATTTTACATTTAATGTATATTTTAAAGTTTAAATATAATAATAATAAAAAAAAAATCACAAATAGAAAAAAAGCCTGGACATACAGTAACCAATATTTAAGCCTTGACTTGTTTAAGCTATGGTGAAATATGCTTAAAAGAAGTATTAACAATATCCATAGAGCACACCCCACATACACACCCTTACTTTCACACCATCATACGGCACATCACAATTAGGTATTATGTATTTAATATTTTTTCCTTTCGTTAATATTTAAACATTTTTGTTTGTATAATGTATTCCACCTTTGGCTAAATGTTTAGTATTATTGATTTTGTTGTATATAATTTATGTTAGCTATAGGAATTTGATATAAACAAATTTAAAAAGTTTAGTCCCTGTAGCTGTGTACCTACTTTTAAGGCTTTTCTTCACTGTGTTGCAATAGTTATTCATTGAGCGAGGAAATCACAAGCTTTGGGGTCACCGGTACTATCTACTAGTCGCCAACTTAAATCTTTAATAAGCGCCTGTGTACTGTGTACTGTGCCCCACAGCACAAGAGGGAAACGAAATCAAAGTTGGAGGAACTCATATTTTTGCCGCTTATTATATTCCGATTCAATTCCGTATAATTATTCCATAATACAGGTCCCAAATTTACAAAGCTTCTTCTACTTAATATTATTTTTGTTAAAATGAGCTCCAGAACCCCGAATGCGTGAAATAAACCGTGAACTGTCCTTCAAAAGTTTGCATGCTGATTTTGATTCAGGCACATAAGATTAACCATTTTTGACCGTTGCATTGTAAAAAATGTGTAGTTTTCAATTTAATATTTCAGTTAAAACTTCAGCTAGATATGCCGGATACAGAATCCAATCCTTTTGTTTTTGGCATGTTCGTTATTGTGCTTCTATTCGTTTGATACTTTTTATATACATTTTTAAAGCTTCACAAATCCTCGTATCGTTAAAAACAATGTTTTTTTTTCTATTTTCATTCAGTTTAAGCCACTCTAGATTTGAGGTTGAAATCGATCCGATATATATAATATTCTGATCTACGTTATGTTAATGTTAACCAGAAAAAAATACAAACTCAGAAAATAACATTGCAACTGATTGGAGGAATGGCTATTGTTATTTTCCTTAACGAAGGAGGAATTACTCATTATCACGCCAGAAGTTACCGGAACTGCGTTTGAAGATAACTCCGTCCCTCCACTGAGCACTCAATACGAGCCAGATAAAGGCCACCATTATTTTTCTCATTAGTCGAGCGCGATCCACGCCTATTCCCTGCTTTCTAGGGATTGCCATCACTGTTTATTTCATTGCAGTGATTATCCTTTCATGAGTGGGACTAGCGAGTTTCAACAGTATTTTCCTTTATACTTATTTGTCGCTATGGTATTATTGTGAAAAACCAGGTATCCTAAAACCTAAGTACGGAGTATTCGCGCGACATTTGTAGGTGTGAAATAATAATATCCGACAAAAGTTAAACGTTCATTTAACCTCACCCATACGACACAGAGTTATTAATTCAAATTATGTATCTTTTACGTGATCATTTGCTTTTTCTGATAGGCACACCCCTGACACACGCTGTAGGCATGCCGGTCACCTCGCCATGTTTTCCTTAACCGGGCGAGTGTCCAATGCGCACATAGACAGAAAGCTCATTGGTGGCCAGCCGGGGATCGAATCTACGACCTCAGGGATGAGAGACGCACGTTTCGTACAGTCTCTTTAAATCAGACAAATTAAATGTTTTGCTGTATTATACCATTCTTAAAAATTTATGTTTATACAAAGTGATCTGACATCTGAGACATTTAAATTAAATTAATAAACAGCGTTATCTCTCCTTAAATAATCTTATCTAATAATAATAAACAAAGTGTTCAGGGGAATAGTCAATGCTTCCTGGTATATTAGCAACGACCTCCATCGGGACCATAATATAGAGGACGTCGCCACAATAATAAAAAAGACTGCTGGAGCCCACGAACATAGGCTCCAACATCACGTGAATGTCGAGGCTATTCAACTTCTTGACACCACGGGCCTAGTGAGAAGACTTAAAAGGACAAAACCATTTAAACTAGTGAATTAGTGTTAGTGCACGTCAGTACTAAATACACAGTGAGTGAAAGAAAAAAATAGGACACAAGAACAGAGTGTCTTCCCCTTAATGGAGACTGTAAGTAGTGTTATTGGACACTTTCTTATGTAAAAATCCTTAGTGGTAAATTAGGTTAGACTTTAATTACTTATTAGTCTTAAGTTAGGCTAGATTGTAAGGTTCCATGATGTCTTAGTAAAGACACATGTATAAAAATAAAAACTTTAGAGGTGTCAAGGGACACCCGGATGGAACGAAATTCCTTTCGATTAATTTATATGTTAATTGGTATCATAACACCGGTGTATTACAATAGCAAATAGCTAAAAAGTGTCGTGACAACTATTCGTAAAAAAAAATTCCGTCTAGCCCCCTTTCACAACGCGCGATAAGGAACTTCGTTCCAAAAACTAATAATAATAATACTTGTCTTATCTAATATTTCAATCAGATTTATTTTAATAAACCTTTAACGCGATATAATTACATAGACCAGTACTCATTTGTCCTGTATTCCTTAATGTAAGGAGTTTGGAAGTGAATATCGGGACAATTTGGTTTCAACTTCAACACTGTGTATATTGAAATGGTCTAGAACATAGCAAGTAATATAGCAAGCTTCGCTAGTTAGTAGTTAGTAATCTTGTATTGTGTTTCAGATGGCGAGACAATCGGCTGGCCGTTAGTCAAAGGCTGTTGAAATTGAATTGATTGACTAAACTACATGCCTTTCCCATTTGTATGTACTATGTTCAAGTCAACTAATGATACAATTACCTATTTACAATGAACCAGTGCCTCTGTAGACTAATGTCTAATGATGCTACGGTTTGTATATTTAAATAATACCCAGAAATGGTATAATAACAACCTCGAAGTTTTACACCTAGAAATGCAATGTATTATTTATTTAAATAAAGAAATCTCACGGGAGCTGCAATGCAAAATATACAAATACAAGAAAAAATTTAACGGTAAAGTTGCTTACAATTCTTTTTTTATTACTATTAGTGACCATATGTGCAATGAGTTTTAATTTTACCCTAGAATTAGTATATGTTTTATAAAAACGAAACAGATTCAAAATAGAATTTCAAAATGGAACAAGTTTATGAAGACAAATTACGTTTGTTTAATATTAGAATAGTCTGACCTTTCGTTCTTTTTAACCGACTATTTGTATTTTTTTGTGAATTAACTTTATTTATATCACCTAAACAAAATTCGCAAGAAGTATTCACTGTCCAGTACTAATCTTGGTGCTTCTCAAAACCCGGCTATACACCAATTGTTTTATCTTAGCGTAATTCTTTCGAACCCGACACGTCTTAGTCGCAAAAATAGACAGCGTGTATCATCACTTTTCGTTATAAGTATTCAAGCATATAAGTGACACTGATCAGATATAGAAATCTGAAACAAAGAAGCCGGTCCCGGGACTCTGTAACTCCCAAAAGCGGTGGCTATTAATTCATTGTTGGGGTTTGTAACGCGCGATATCAAGGACATTAGTGCTACTGTTATTGAAATAAATTATGAAAACAAAACCTTCATCTGAAATTACGGAGCACAGCCACGTACGTTAATATTTTAACGTCATGTGTTATTTAAAGTGTTTAAAACTCCACTCTTCCATGGTCAATTGATATTCATTAAAACGGTTTAAAATTAACAGCTGACCGGTAATGTTCGATTGAATTGTAAAACACTCGGCGATGCACATTGATTATCCTTGACGGTGCGTTTCGTTATTTTCTTTCGTTTTAAAATGTGAATGTTTTTCATACTTAATATTTATGTAATACGTTGGCGAGTATTCACATGCCTACAGCGTACAATAAGTAGTAGTAATTCGGTTTGATATTGGCAGCCGAGAACCGCGACGCAAATGGAAATGAATAGGCCATACACGAAGGTATCCCAATCATATTCCCAAGCTGGCGCTTGATTGAATTCCGCAAGGAAAGCGGTAGTGTGGCCGTCCCAGGCAAACCTATTGCCGTACAGTTGCAGATGAGGCAAAGAAAGACTTGGAGCGAGGTTAAATACGAGGCTCAAGACCTAACGCAATGTATCACTGTGTACACCCTCTGCCCTATCTAGTGGTTATAGGACATTAAGTTTGATCAACTTAGTTGTTTGACAGATTAATTAAAAGACTTATTGAATGAAAATCGATTAAAAAAATCTCTCATTTGTTTTTTTGGATCAAGAAATTATTTTAAAATACAGCCCTGCGATTCTGTAACTCACTTCACGAACTCACACAGCGGTTTTCGCATCGGCGGTCGCTCTCAAATCAGTCGTGAAGCAGTCATTTTATGATTTGGCATTCAGATAAACAATAAACTACAAGCTTCCACCTTTTCAGAGTGAGTGTGTGAGTTCGTGAAGTGAGTTACAGAATCGCAGGGCAGTACCGTTACCTTAGTAGTCAATGAAACTTATTTAAATCATTACATTGAAATAAGATACAAACTAAGTATTGGTCAGATTGTGGAATGAAGTGCAATTAAAATACAAAATAATAAATGAAATTTTGAAATAAAATAATCGCACCTTTAAAATAATATTGTTCATTTGTATTTTAACGTGATCTGTTTTCATTATTGATAGTGTTGCAATCTCATAATTGCATATTCAGCAATCCTATTTATATTTGAAAGAAAATTCCTCGTACATCGCTGAAACAGATAAACAACATTCTGTTAACTAGAGCATAACGTTTGCTATAATAAATTGCCCGTCTACTATATATATCCTGGACTATTCATATAAAATTATTTACAGAAACAATAAGCAGCATCTAACAATTGAAACAACAAAAGAACATTCTTGACGTTCTTGTATAAAATATTTTTAATTTAAACTACAATCAACTGCAGACGGCACAGTTTCGAATTGTCTGTGAGAAGGTTCATAACAATATTACAAACGTATAACAGCTTTCGTTCATTGTGAGACTAATGCGGACTTCGCTTTCCCATTTTTAATTTCCGAATTTTATTTTCGACTATTTTATCGTTTCTTTGGCGTGTCGAGATTGACATTTCTCTTGTGGCTTTCTGCTACCACTTATTAAAAAAACTCATTAATCAATCAATTTTAAATCATGTATACATATTGCAAGTAAGTTTAGCATATATAGTAAATTATTTTTGGTTATTACTATAAAAAGTATCTCACACAAATCATGTGAGCTTTATATAACAGCAAGTTTTACCATAAGCCAATGTACTCGTATATCAAAAATACCTTTATCCTTAGCAAGGCCGTTAAATACATAAATCTAAATATGACAAGATGTTATTGAAAAATTTCAATCACAAAATGAAATTATATCAATTAATTTCCATAAAGCGTAATTAGAAAATACTGAATATTCATCAATGCCCTAGAATTCTATCAATGTAAATTAGAAGTTAAGTTGCAATTAGTGATGCATGAATTTTATTAGATCTCGTCTCGAAGAAGCAATTTCAGACTATCGTCTTATCTGCCTTCCCAAGTTAATTCCTATTATTTATACAGTTTAAATTGCAAGCTCCATATTATTTGATTCTCAATTTGAAGACGAAGACCTAATTGATTTTATTACGAAGACTAGAAGATGAAGCGAATGAATAATCAATGGAACAGCTCGTGCCTAACAGAATTACTAGCTAAAATTACATTTCACACTGAAATAATACAACATTTATTGAAGCTTTAATCCACTTCTGCACTAAAAGAAGTATAACTCGTGCGCAGTGGCGTAGCTACCTAGGGGCTAGGCGGGGCAGTGCCCCGAGGCCCTCAAGCTCAGGGGGCCCTCAAATCCTTACAATCCAGAAATCTCGATCGAACTGAAATTTTGGAAATTTCTCCCATTTTCAAAATAAATATGACAGGTTGCTTATCCAGTAGCTTAGCATTTTTAAAGTATTTGTATATTTTTATTTGATAAAACCTAATCAGTTTACACAACAGGGGGCCCCATTTTTCAATTTGCCCCAGGGCCCTTGGTTGCCTAGCTACGCCACTGCTCGTGCGTTATACATCTGTGGTCATATCGTCGATTTTATATTGTTTTTGAAATGCATGAGTCACTCTTAAAACTCTTAAGGTGTGTCTTAAATTTTGAAGTATTTGTAAAATTTATTTTAGGTCTCAAAGCCTGATATTCCGGCCTACAGATTCTTAATTAGAATTAATCAGACTGTTAATCATTGAGTAATGTTCGGGGGACAGAACTGACTTTGAACTTGCAAACAACAGCAAGTCGGGTATATATATTATTTTTGGTTTTATTCAAAGCAAATTATATGTACCAGCCACAACTGGCACTACAGAGTGTCTGCAAGAACTACGAGTACAATTCAAAGCCCATTTATAACAAATATAAACAATGTACACAATTATTACAAAAACAAAGTTGTTAGTTTTATCAATATAACAAGAATAGGAATATTACAATTGGACGAACCTTGATCTATAATACAGCAAGGCACTATAATACAATATAATAAAAATCCACATCCCTCCAGATTTCTTTGAGTCATGGAAAATAATTTAAAATTGTTTGATAACTGTTTCGACTTAACAAAATAAATGTAGAGAAATGAAAAATTAATTACCATATTAATTTCAGTATTTACAAAATATGAAACACCTTTATGGAAGGCATGTGAAAATACGCATCGCAACGTTATTAATCGGTGGTTGGTATTAATTTTTAATTATTACGTTCATTTATGTTTTACTATTTGCAGGCATTAAATATTACTACGAGATAAAACCTCAGTTTAACTATGACATGTTATTTATTTGTAATAAATTTATGGTGTATTAATTTCCTTATTGGTCGAATAGTTAGATGCAAATCACGGTATCGGATTCAAATAGGTTGTTGCAAAGAAAACCTATGACGGTACCTCTAATGATTACATAAAGCTATTCGGCGGCTCGCGTAGTGCACCAATAGATTTTTATAGTGTACTAGCTGATCCGGCAAACATCGTTTTGCCATGAATATTATTTCTAGGGAACAATATTTTAGTTCAATAAAAATAACTATCTACTATAATAAAAAATAGGCTAGAGAGATCGAAGAGGGTTGAAAATTTAGGGTTGTATGTATTTTTTAATGCTGTATCATAACAAAATTAAACTATCTTAAAATTAAAAAATCGGTATGGACATTTAGGGGGATGAAAAATAGATGTTGTCCGATTCTCAGACATACCCAATATGCACACAAAATTTCATGAGAATCGGTCAGGCCGTTTCGGATGAGTTTAACCACAAACACCGCGACACGAGAATTTTATATATTAGATTTGAGCGCACAGAAAGAAAACTTTATTAGCGCACAGCGACAAAGCACAATTCTAACACTTTTAATATTTATTATAAATAAAGGGTAACTTAAAGCCGAAAAGTTGTTTAGCCATTGAGACCGCAGACTGTCCCATACAGCATAAGTTCAGACAGTGTTTGCAGCTTTTATAGTGAGCTTTTGCAACTTCAAGCTTATGACAGATGTGTAAACCCACATAAAACTTATACAGTAAGTTAAAGAAACAAGTTGGTTTGTGGCGAGATAACTTTTATTGAAGTATTTTAGCAGATAAGCATCATGGACATTTTCTTGTAATACCTCATTACATAGGTATTACATTAATATTATTGAAAAATTTCAATTTATATGTAAATAACAAAAATTTCCCATTTACAACAAATTGAGGATACATTTTAGATAAATGCAAATACATATATACCTACGGGACAGAATTATTATAGGTGACTTCAACTGTGTTTAAACCATAACTTATTCAAAATAAGAGGAGCCAATTGTTTGATTTTTAGTTATTCAAAAGTGAATACGTCGTATAAAGTCGAGATTCATTTAAATGAATCTCGACTATAACCAACCTATTATAACTTATCTAAGGAAATTCTGTTGCAATCTACTTTGTACTTCAAAGATTACCTATAATATTTCAAGATAGACAATATAAAAAAAGTAATAAACTTGCCAGGGCAATAAATTTTCAGTATTTAGAACGTTTTATAAATAAAACAAATATATGGGTTTTAGTTAATATAAATGTTGCATGATAAATATACAGGTATCGATTATTGTCGGATCGGATATAGTGGAGAAGCCTTCCGATATATTTCTCATGACTCATTCCGGTATCCGACGTCGGACCAGATCAGTGGAGAAAGGGCCTTACACGTCTTACCATCACCCAGCCGCAGAGGCTTGCCGAAGACAGTGTAGAGTGGAGAAAGTTGTGCGGCGCTACTTACACGACCTTCAGAAACGAAGAGTGCTACTGAAGAAGAAAATGTTTAATGACACGTACATAAACATCCACAAAGCGATTACGTACCTACTTAAAAGTACGTTGCCATACCTCTGTTGAAACATCTCTTCAGACAGCAGTACTTGAAGAAAATTGTTTCTATTTCAAATAAAATATTTAATAAATAAGAATTTTTTTAAGAAAAAATAACACTTGCTATCCGAGCTTAAATTTGAACTAAACATTTTTTATACACTTTTATTGCCCTCTCGTCTGTCTGACATAATTTTTAATAAATATTATATTTTAATTATAAAAACTAAAAGTTTCGTAGAATACTAGTTGAGTGTTGAAATTACTTTATAGTACTATTTTCTAGAAAGGATTCTTGTTTCAATTATAAACAGTGCAGCTTTGATTAATTTAATTAGCATTGCGAGTTTCAACTGTTTTGTTTGTTAAAGTAATAGATAATAAAACACCAAATTTATTCCTCAATAATACAGTCCCATACTTGTTAACAATGTTTGTTAACATAAATTGATGAGAACTATTGACTCATACGGTCAGCCCATGTCTTATATATAACATCCTCGTGTCACAATGTTCTTTTCCATACTACTCCGAAACGGCTCAACCGATTCTAATGAAACTTCTTGTGCATATTCAGAAAATATAAGAATCGGCTATTATCTACTTTTAAACCTCCTAGTTAACAAGGGGTGCCCTATCCAAATTTACTTTTTATGTTTTAGATTTCTTTTATGATACAGCATACAAAAATACATACAACCCTTAAATTTCAGCTCTGTATGATCAACCTCTATTTTTTATTATTGTAGATAGTTATTTTTATTGAACTAAAAATACATGGCAAAACAATCGTTTGCCGGGTCAGCTAGTTAGTCTATAATATTAAGACTTAAGAATATTACTGTCACTAAATAGTGTGTAATATTTAAATAAATACGCAACTATTTATACTATATAACTCGCCTGATGGTAGTTATGTAACCAATCATTAGTAAAGTATATGTTGTAGTTATTAATTAGAAGCGCAAACCAAGTGTTCGCAATCACCGTACACTTGTAGTCAATTAATTGTAAAACGTCAGTTCAGTAATAAATGTGCCCTTTAGTTTTTCCCACACTCATAAATTGTAACATTCTCATTTCCGATAATGTCCAATAGGTCCGACTACACTTATATTTAAGTGTCACTTAGATT
Organism: Pieris melete; assembly: GCA_963693345.1. Taxonomy (NCBI): domain Eukaryota; kingdom Metazoa; phylum Arthropoda; class Insecta; order Lepidoptera; family Pieridae; genus Pieris; species Pieris melete. Next base: position 1,531,978 of record CAVNZK010000042.1, on the reverse strand, counting down.
TAAGAACCCTTAAATCAGCCAAGGTAGTTTTTTCTTAGTCTAGCGTCGCAACCCCACTACCCCTTATTTTATGTTAGATCAAGTTTTGAACGATCAAAACCAGTTGACACCTAGCTTCAAATAAAGAGTTTCATTTAACATGCATTTGACTATCCCTCCAACAACCACCAACATTTTTTTATAGCACAGGGGCAAACAGCAGGCTCATGTGACGTTAAATCAAACCGCCACCCATGGACACTTTCAATGCCAGAGGGCTCGCAAGTCCGGTGCCGGCCTGAGTTGTTAAAATTTGACGGCGCTAAATGATTTGTAACCCATTTTTTTATATGATCTATTTCATTCTTCATATCGCTCTTGACTAGAGGCACTGAAGCATATCAGTGCCTTTACCCAGCAGTAATCTAAAAGGAAACTGTGAATACATACTGTGTATAATTTATTTAATAATAAAAACATACATTTCTAGGTTAAATATAAAAATCAGCAGGTGAAAAAAATAAAAGTGTTAGTATAAAAGCATTACTAAGAAATCACATAATAAAAGGCATTCCACAAAATAGCGTGAAAACTAGGAAAATTACATCTCATAATAAGTGCATCGGAGCACAGGGGCCATTTCGAATCGGCGGTAATAACAATAACCAGTGGCCAACGGCTCCCCATAAAAACGAATAGTAGACTGTGGTTTTCGTCTGGAATTAAATTCGTAACAGGCTAATATCGATACTGAAGCCGATACGTCTCTAACATTATTCAAGCATTTTATCGTCTGACGAATATAAAAATACATATTAATAATTATAATTATTTTCTTTTTTAAGTAGATGATCAGCCCTATATGTTCGATACACGTTGTCGATGTTTGGGTCAGCGTCATATCAGTTTCCTCACGATGTTAGATGCGCACAAACAATCAAAAATTCATTGGTGTAGGTACATCCTTAATTCGAACACACGATCAGGGTTGTGAGTCGCAAAATTAAGCTACCAGGCCACCACTGTTGTCATAAAATACACACTAGTCTGACTATTTATTATACCTACAGTAAATTACTAATGAAATAGTAATGTATCGGTTGTTTCAGCCTGTCGACGTTCACAGCTGGACATAGGCCTCTCCCCTAAATTTCCAGTACGATCGGTTCCCCACGCTCTGCATCCAACACCTTCCCTCATCAGGTCATCTGTCCACCTTGTGGGGGCCATCCCACGCTTCGCGGTCTAGTCGTCGGCCCCGGTTTTTGCCCTATCGGCCATCCGTTTTTCGGGCAATGTGCCCCCCCACCCATTGCCAAGCTTAGACGTCCTTTTTGCTTACATGACTTTAGTTCTTCTACGGATCTCTTCAATTCTATTTAGAGGAAATTCTTGTCATCCTTTTGCCAAACAAAGTTGGTTTGAACAATTTCATTGAATCGTTGAACAAAGAGAGATGTAACGACAATAATAATGCACATAGGATTGCGAAGTCGTTTAGCTTATGCGTGGAATTGGAAATCAGACATCGGAAAACCGTTGAATATAATGACTGGCATTGATTTTGAATAGAAACCGCATAAAGATATTCGAAGACCCTTACTAGATAATATGCATACTGTTGAGTATGACATAAGTCGTAAAGGTATTTTTTATCCAATGGCGCTACAACCTTTTCGGGCTGGCCTTCAGATTTATCAGTTTTGTGATCTGATTGCTTAATAGTCAAGTTAGTTAGGATAAGCCTTTTGTACTTAAGAATGGTGGAAGCTGACAATGACGGCCCCTGGAATGCCTTCAAGGCTTTTTGTGAGGCCGTCATGACTGAGAAAGAGAATGCGGAGCGTCAGCGCGAAAATAATTCTGATGCTCCGCCGGTAAGAAAACGACGACTGGGGCAGCGACGCCGTGCTTTCGCACGTCTGCCCTAAGTTAAGATACTGATGATTTGTTTGTGGGAGGAGTCACGTTGATATTGTGGCATTCGCGTTTGGCGGGGGTAAGGATAGGGCACAGCTGTTACCTGCCTCCGCCCTTTGGCGAGCCGAAGGCATCCGTCAGGTTTTAGTGGGTAGGTGTGTAAATATTATGTCTGAGTCCCACATAATCCCTGCTGGTGTAAAATTCAGCAGGGATATGCGTAAAAGCATTTCCTGACGTTAAAAAAAAAAAAAAAACACTTGACGTCGGCTTCTCAGGCTGGTTTTCTCACGATGGGAGCGCAATGGGCACATTTATCTCACTCGGGGACGTAAGTCGCATGCTGGAACCACTAAGCCAACACTGCTGTGACCCTTCTTTGGCCTAGCATTTCTGCATCGGTTTCATTGTATCATCATCACGTTTAAAGGAAACTGAATAAGATCTGCCACAATCGCCAATTTAAAAAATCTCGTATTCGCGTAAATCATAAACAAAAGTTTTAAGTTTTGATGTCAGATCCTGAGACTCAGGGTCGAGACATCGTATCTCAAAAACCAAACAAGATTATCTTAGCGAGACTATGACCGAAACTTACCGTAATTGGAATTCTTTGAGTTCAAACACATGACAAGGAATCATGGTTAACCAGTTAAGTGGCTGGAAATACTTATTTGCATTTAAATGTACGAACACTCAAAATGTGTAAACGTAAAATAATAAATTGTTAAACACCATTGTATTTAAACACGTTCTAATCACTTTTTTACCTGATTTTCTGTACGATCTCCTATGTATTGAATAATTCTATTTCACCCTAACTTTTAATTAAATAAAGCATTAATTTTCCTTCGTTTTTCCTTCGTTATTTATTGACGTAAATTATAGTTACATGATTTATTTGGATGCCATTCTATATACGTCAGTTTTGTACATTAAAAATCATTAATGTAAATAACCGTACTAAATTAAGTTACTAAACAGATAAGTTATTAACTAACAAAACATTTTTGAAGTTATACTTCTTTAGGCGCGTTATGAAAAATTTATGAGAGTGAAATTTTACGATGCGCGCGCACCTGTGACACAAAATTGTGAGTGTGATTATAGCGTGCGCGAGCGAGATAGGAATAAGACAATCTACAAGTAAAAATAAATAGAATATGCGTGAAGTTCGTATGCCAAGAATGTATGTATGAAGAAGTAATGATTAATTTAAAATTACAGACCGAAATACATACAATAAAAAATTTTATCAATAAAAATGGCTCTCACTGCTGCTTCACGCAGTGTATTTTGAGATGAGGGCACTGTTGGTAGTGAGGGCAGGGTCTCTTCATCATCATCAGAGATAGGTTCCTCTTCTAAATCAATGGTAAGCTACAACATACATCTTAGTGTTTGGTAGAGATGTTCTAAATATATAATAATATAATTTATATTTATAATATATTTTAACTTAATAGAATTTATTATTATTCTCTTACACTTAATGTAAGAGAATAATAATTGTTTTCTTTTCCAAAAACTATTTATAATAATGCCAAAGAAGTATAACTTCTTACGCGCGTACATATGTAAGTACACGCACCCTTTTTTTTCATATTATATCAATTTAAAAGCTAAAAGTACCATCAATGCCCAATGCTTCCTTTCGTTAGTCGAGCTTAAGTTTCATATCTGGGTAGAATTATATATTCAAATAAAATTATTTATTTGCCATTTAAAGTATTTTAATATCTACTTTTATTTCTACTTAATTAGAATCTAGAAAAGGTTAATGGTTGGTGGACTCAGTTTCCGCACTTACACTCTCACTAGGTCCGTTGTGCGTAAAGTCCTGGCTAACTAAGCCAGCCTAGTTCCTTCCAGATAAACAGAAGTCTCTTGGACACTTCGTAGGCTTCACGGAGCGACCTCAGTTCTCCGAGGATTTCTGTACCTCGTTTAGCCACAGCCAGGACAGGAATATGTAGGTGCTCCTTTGCGCTGAAACAGCCTCTGTACATGGGGATGTCTGTCGCGCCTAGGACAAAAAGATGTTTAAAAGAGATAATACCCCGTAATTGTCCCTATCATTGTTTTGAGATTAGTTCTGTTGAGGCTTAGAAGTCGCTTTGTCATTTTTGTCACTTGTCTTTGGACTGTCTGCAGTCCGCGTTTTGCGACCATCGATGATAATGGATAAATGGAGTTCTGTAGATCTTTCGTGTTCGCACTTACACAATTAGAATCTATAACATGATTACTTAATATAATAAATAAATGAAACGAAAATAACCACAGGGCAAACTCATTTAATCAAAAGAACTTAAAAGTTAGTTCGATTTTCTAAAAGTTGAGCACAGTACTCGTATCACTTAGCTAATGAGTCGTGAGGTAGTTCAATAAATCTCAGAACCTGAGTTAAACAAACACCTGTTTTTGTAAAGTTAGGACCGCAGCTTTTGCACGCTCATTTTATAACTTCACCTATTACTGTGCCTCTGTTAAGAAAGCTTGTAATAGAAAATCATACATTTTGAAGTAACTTAAGCATTAGCCTAATTATTAGTGAATTTTTGTAAGTATATCCAATTGTTTTAGAGTTATTAGTGAGTAGGTCTCGGATTTATCTGATCAAGTCTATGTCAATGGTCTAAGCGCGTGGAAAGGACAAGAAGAATTCTTCACCACTCTTTTAGATAATTCCGATATAGATATCGGTCTAAAATGGTCTTTTTATTAGTTTTTTTTTTTGTTCGTTTTGTTTTGCCTTAATAACTATATATATTATGTATTTTTTCACTTCTTGCTTACCGTATCTAATTTATTAAATCATCGATAGAGGTCGTGCGTGCGTGCGTTTGAACGACCGATTTTGTAACACTACTAAATCACTTAGATTTATCAATACCACCAAATTTTCAACATTAATTTAATGTATAACATTAATTTTTGTTTCAGTTATGGAGCATATATTTTTTTCTTAAACGTATAAAACAGGTACGATGTTTCAAGTACATCTCAATAGTCTCGGTGATCGAACAAAAATCTAAAATGCGTAATAAAACATAAATGAAAACTATTTTAACATTGAAATAAAAAGTGGAAATTTACTGTAATATTCCTAGCGTGTAGGTAAGTCGTATCTCCATGCCTTTGTTAACCTTCTTGAATACATAAGTTATATGTTGCTTCAACCTTACATTTGAAGTACAAAAGACATTTCTTTGCTTGTAAATGCTTAGAACTAAATATAATCTCAACTTAAATCTGTATTGTTACTGTGACGCGTCACTCTGAATAAAGTTTCCTTACCCCACACACTACACCCTTGCTTACAATAGCATTGTTATTTATTCACAGGTAACACATTGTATGGTTAAGAATTAAAAAAATAGGTAGGTACATGACACAGATTTACATGACCTTAAACGGATGAGAAGTATTGGCAATTTCATAAAATCAGTTTTATAAAAAAACGATCATGGCCCTCTGAGGCAAGTCTGATGTTAAGTCATACCACAACCCATGGACACTCTTATTCTACGCTCACGAGTTTCACCGGCTTTCAAGCGGTGCCCTATTATCTGACGGAACGGGCGTATTGGTTTGGCGGTAGGTTGAAATACCTTGAGGGGCAGCTGGTTACACAAAGTTGGGTGCGCATCAGAAAGTGTGTTAGGAAACGCTCAGTTGGTGAACGAACTCTTTCCGCCAATTTTTTACCGCAAGTTTTTTGTTTTACTAGATGCTTGCCACATGACATCTTAAAATTATGAATAATAACTAAGTTTGTGTACTCTTTTCTCGAAATTTGTATCAATATAAGCAGTAATTCTAAAACGTTTTCTTGTTGTAAACTATGTATCTATGTACATAAATACACGAAAAGTAACCAAAAAAGGGTGCGTGTACTTATGTACGCGCGTAAGAAGTTACACTTCTTTGTCATTATTAAAAATACTTTTTGATTGCATGCAAATAATTAATTTCAATTAAATAATCAAAGACTGGAAAAGGAGTCATCAGTTCAGTTTATATTTGAAAATAAAATAAATCAATATTTATTATTATTCTCTTACATTAAGTGTAACATAAATTCTATTATTATTCGAATGTTGTTTTTAAATTATGTCCAATGCCGTAGCCAACTTCATTCGGTTAATTGTTTAAGTTAGAATAAGTATATGGAATAAATAAAATAAATAAATTTTGTGTCACGGTACGCGCGCATCGTAAAATTTCACTCTCATCAATTTTTCATAACGCGCCTAAAGAAGTATAACTTAAAAAATTAAACTATCTAATTCAAGCGTAACAATGACATTTTGCACACCCTGCGCGGCAAAATTAGTTAAGTTGCCTTCGTTGACAAATGACAATCTCGTGACTTATGTGAAAATAAACAGATGAAGGTGACTGGCTGGATATAGAAAGACGGTCGACAATCTGGTTGCGGTTGCCTACTATAAGCGAGTTATAGACTGGTCAACCCAGCTTATATAACTCACACATAACATTATATGCAATAAGTTTTAAGCATTTTAAAGAGTTCTAGTGAGATGTATGGGCAAAACGTTCCAATGAGAGAAAACTCCTAAATTTCGTGGCTCATTAAAATTTGCAGATATTCTAGAAAGGCACGGTATTTAAGCCGGCAAGTTGAATCTAAAAGTATGCCTTTGAGAAACTAAATGGAATCTGGCTCAGCTATTTTCATGTGACCTAAAAATAGTCTTATACTAAGAAAAGGTAAAACTTTTTACCGTGTCCTTTGTTATGAAGTACATTGTGACCACTCACTCTTGAACTTGTGTCCTTTGAAAAAATAAATTCTACCGTTTATCCCATTTCTTTGTAATACCCCGGTTTTCTACGAATTTATGTTCACAATTTTATTCAAAAAAATATTTAATCTTTGTGGACCAGTTATAGTTTCTACATGTAAGTTATAACACGTAGCATACGTACGCAACGATTTCGGGGATGCTGGAAACACAGAATATTTCCTAAGGTGTCTCGCGAAAAAATTAAGAGCAAAAGCCTGTCAGACTCATACAAACTTAGCATATCTTCCGTAAATTATGAAATGTCACAGCTTAACCTTAACTCAAAGTTTCAAGTTTAAAACAATACTGTGGAGATAGAAACTTTGTGAGAGCTTCCCTATACTCGCGAAGTGTGCACGATCTTTACAACGTACGTTTTATCATGGATAATTTGTTTTATATAATTTTAATTGTCCTTAAATTTGCCTGAAAGAGATCGTTTGAAAGCGGTGATGCCACCCGTTGCCTTATTGTTTAATTATTATAACTTATGCTGATGTATGCAAAGAACTGAAAATAAATCATTAATTTTCGAATAGAGAATCAAAAAATAAAATAAGAATAACTTTATTTGACGGAAAAACAATTACATTTTGTACTTACATTCTAAAGGTAGTAACTTTAGAAATTAAACTATACATCTATTGTTAATATGCACTCCATAACACTCTTCTAGCTGTACATGCACAATTATTTAATAACATCGTAAAACAACATTATAATGATCTAATGAAACTATACCTGCTTACTGTTAAGCACACCAATCATTGTTTGAAATAATTTCAGACAAATTAAATTTTTTTATTAATTAATTATTTAAACTTTTTTTCTTGTCAAAATAGTTGTTAATTATATAGTGCAAATGAACACATTCATTAGAAGTTCATCTATATACATATATCTGTTTAGATACTGGATCGTATCGTAACATCTAAGGCTCTACCAAGAATAAACAAAACTTGTCGTCCACTTACAGAAGTCACAGGGAAACTTGAATCGTGTACCTACTTAAGTCTGAACTAACTTTATACATCCAACTGCCATATTAATAAATGGTCTAAGCAATTCCGCTTTTATTTAAGTCTATTGTCTCTAGTCGTGAATAAACTATAAAGAATTGGTTTGTGTATAGTGATGTCTTCATAGGATAAATTTGCAACCAAGTATCGTTAAACGAAACGAAACGAAACTAGATTAAACGTCATTATGAAACACATCTGTGTCGAATATTCATATGACAAATAATTTCAAACTGTAAGATTTTTTATTCAAAAGGATTTTTTCTACTTTAAAAAATAGTTTAATATTACATAATATTAAACTAATAGCTGTTGTAAGCAAATAGACAGAGACATTTATTTAAACGTAAAACTAATGATCTGTTTCCATAAATTATAAGTGGGTTCTATGCTTTCGAACATTAGCAGGCTGGGTTCGAAGTTCGAACCCAAAACCTCTGTCATACCATCTAAGCCTAATCTAAGCCAAATTTTACATGTAGTGTTCTTCACAGATAGCTACAGTGCCACAGGACATAATTATTCTAGATTACCACTCTCAATCTCTTTGATGCCGCGAAAGATTAACAAATCGTAACTAAAATAAAATAATCGTTAATATGTCATATTAAAATCACTTTTTAGACTTATACAAAATAATTGAAACTCACTATAAAGCACATGCACTAGCCATTATAATGAGAAAGTTTTATCTATAATTTTGTTAAAAAGTTTTCCCTCGTTTTAGAGTTGATATTATTCTAGAATCTAGGCACTTGTCAACGTCAACATGGCTAATTGAAGTTAACGTGTTTCGCTTCGTAGCTGCTTAGGCACTAAGTAGCATACTAAGTGCTCTAAGATGGATCGATGGCTACATATTAATACCTACTCACTAGCTGCACTTAAATTGTTTTGTAAATACTTTAGGTAAAGATTATAGGTGGTATGTTTAATAGTAGTAATTTTATGGCAGCGGCGGTGACTAAAAGGCTAGTTTACGTTATCTACAATTCAGGGCGTAGACAATAGAAAAAGTATTTTTTTGATGATTTATGTAGCGACGTTTTACTGTTGTAAAATTTGATACTGCCTATGTTCCGTTTTAAGATCTGACTCAATTAAAAACCGACACAGAGTTAAATAAATAAAAAAATGGCTGCCCATTTAAAATGAATTTAATATGGATATTGTTATGTTATTTTGAATAAATTTTCAAATCACACGGATTTATTTAAGTTTCTTGAACAAATTTTAAAAGATATAAATCAAAAATTCCGTTATGAACTAAAATTCGCGAGAGTTCTGAAATTCTAGTCATAAGGCTAAACTTACGACTGTCAATTCCACAGAAAAGTTAAAAACTTCTTTCATAAAACTCATTATTATCGAAGCCTTTGTTAGATGAATCGAGAAAATAGAAAAGAAATTATAGCGATCTTCAAATGAACACTTTAAATTAGAGAATCTTTTTGAAATATACGCTGTGGTCGAACATAACTCACATTTATTGGAACGATAAGGTACGAACAAAGAACGTTTGTGACGTAAATCAAAAAATTATTGTTACATTATAATATTCCAAAAACTATAATATGAACAGAAATCACATAGTAAATCATTTTGCGGTTTATTTCACGAAATGAGCTATGAATTTATTGTTATTTTTCTCTCACGCGATGAAATGAAATAAATTATGACGATTGAAATAATTTATTAAACAAGTATTGTTTATTGATATTTTTGTCATATTAATAATGTGGTTTAATCAATTATGCGTTGTGTTTCTGGAAACTGAACACTGGTAAGTATATTAATATTATTCAGACCTTTTTAGGTCTGCGCCTCAGATTTCTGTATTTGTTTCATGATCATTTGTTAATCTAATAGGTAAGTAGGTGATGAGCCTTGTGTGCCTGACCAGGCAAGCCGGTTTCCTCGCGATGTTTCACCTCGCGTTCACTGTTCACCGGTCGAGCCAATGTTAAATGCGCACATAGAAAGAAAGTCCATTAGTGCACAGCCGAGGATCGAACCTACGACCTCAGGGATGACAGTCGCACGCTGAGGCCACTAGGACAACACTATATGATAGTATTATTTACTATCGATTTTCTTATACTGCATATTCACCTAATGCCTGAACGCCGCCGATATTCACGCGACACTTACCACTAAGTATGGTTCCAATACGCTTTTGGAAATCGGGAATCGAAGCGTATTAATAAATATAAAAATGGAAGAAATAATCCCTAATGCGCAAGGTTCCAACGCACCAATTCTCAGGGTTGAGAATTGCACTAACCGCTCACCGAAGGCTATCATTTTATATAAGTAGGTATCGAGGGAATTGCGAAACATATAAGCACAGTATATTGTATAAAAAGGCTATAAATCCTTTAATTTGTCACCGACTGGCGCTAATGCGGATGAATGGTCTGAGAGAGCGCTAAATTAAACTCTCGGAATAATGAAGTGGACGCATTCGTCTTCATTTGAGGATTCACGGCTTATTAGATACATATTAAGTCGTCCGCGAACTTTAGGGTCACTTGACAGTTTCCTAGTTACGTTGTTTGACAGTTTTGGGTCTGTGATATCGGAGCATGAACCCTGAAACGACTTTTATGGGAATCTGCAATTCAGGTAAGTTTGGTATAAGGGTTGAAAACGACAATTATAATTTACATTTTTAATAAAAACTTTCAAATATAACAATGTTTATATTATTCCTAGACTAGAAACCAGCAGCAAATCCGTTACTCCGCACATCCCAGGCTCCTTCTAATACACCATTTGTATGTCGAACTAGAGCACCAGCTTGTCCCACCATTTCAGTAAACGCAGGCAACATTGCCATAACATGACCTCTATCCTTTAAATAATTTATGGTTTCTTGTGAAAATCTATTTTCAAGACGCAATATACTCGTAGGATCCATAGTAAGTGGTCCATATGCCCATCGTGGGTCGTAAACAGATTGTTGTAAATTTTTTCCTTGAACCACATATCTGTGAAAAATTGCTGTTTGAGTTTGGGGTTGGCCATCTCCACCACGAGTTCCGTATAGCATAACTCTTCCATCGTTCAGTATTGCAGCAGCTGGGTTAAGGGTGTGAAAAGGTTTTTTTCCCGGTTCTATAAATCTTAAACTGCCCGGATTTAAATTAAATGAAACACCTCTATTCTGCCACAAAATACCAGTCTTAGGTAGCACTACGCCACTTCCATATTCGTGGAATATACTTTGTATAAAAGAGACTGAAAATCCTTCTTTATCCATAATACCCATCCAAATTGTGTCACCTGGTCCATCTCCATTTCCTTCGGATGAAGCCCGTTCTAGATCTATGCGACTTGCCATTTCAGAGATATTACTTTTCGAAAGCAATGATTGAGCAGAAACAGTCATATATCTAGGATCAGTTACGTATGTATCACGCAATTGAAATGCCTGCTTTGTCGCTTCAACAGCGGCATGAATAAATTCACCTTCATGTTTTCCATCAATGTGTAAGTCGTCTAACATACCAAGTATGGATAGCGAAAGTATCCCTTGTGTAGGTGGTGGCAAGTTTAATAACTCACCATAAGAATGTTTCAGCCTCAAAGGTCTACATCGTGTAGTATTATAATTAAAATGGTCGGATTCTGTTATAGGCATACCGAGAGTTTGCATATCTTCGACTATTGATTGAGCTACAGTGCCACGATAGAAACTATCCAATCCGTTATTTGCAAGATCTTTAAAAGTGTTTGCTAAGTTTTTCTGATACAAAAGATCCCCAGTTTTTAAAACTCTACCATCAGGATAAAATACATCTTTGAAGTCTTGAGTAAAATTTGTTAGCCTCGTCTTAAATATTTCATTTGCTTTTGCCTGGCTTGATGAAATTGGAAAACCGTGTTCAGAGTAGGCTATGGCGTCTGATAGAAGATTAGCGACAGGCATCGGTTGATAACCAGATTCTGTTAGATATCTCAATGCCGCTTCCCAGCCTGCAACTGTTCCCGCTACTGTAATTGCAGACTTTGGACCTTTGTCTGGAATTTTATTAATACCTTGAAAAAAGTTCAGATCAGCTAGACTTCCTGCCGGACCAGACGCATCAATAGCTACAGGGTCACCATTTGGTGGGATAATCAGCCAGAAACTATCACCTCCTATACTATTCATATGAGGGTACACAACGGATATTGTCGCTGCAGCGGCAACCATTGCTTCAATAGCTGTCCCGCCCTGACGTAATATCATTATGGCAGTTTGAGTAGCCAGGTGATGTGGTGTAACCACCATGGCATTTGGTGCCATAACACTTACGTCCATGTCTCCTTCACTCTGTAACAATCGAATTAATAATCAAAATTCTACATAAAATACTATCTCTAATAGATGAGTAAATATCAACTAACTTATAGGGAAAAAATAAAAAAAATCACCTGCCTTCCATATTCCAACATAAGATAAAGATAAACATATAACTAGAAATTAATAAAAAATAAATCAGTGGCGCTACAACCTTTTTTAGGTCTGGGCCTCAGATTTCTGTATCTGTTACATTATCATTTGTCAATCTAATCGGCAAGTACGTAATCAGCCTCCTGTGCCGTCACACACGCCGTTGACTTTTCTTTGGGCCTAAGATGGTCTCACGATGTATCCCTTCACCGTTCGAGCGAATGTTATATTCTGCACACATAGAAAGAAAGTCCATTGGTGCACAGCCGGGAATCGAACCCACGACCTCACACACATTCAACATACTTGCATACTAGTTCTTACATACACAATAATATAATGTGAAACTGACAATATAAATTAAAATTTAAACGTTTCAGGTAAACGTTTTTATACTTTGCACCATACTCTAATATTTTTTGATAAAAGCATTTCATTATATACTAACTGCTTCTAGGAAATAAAAAGATTTATTCAATACAAAGTACCAAATTAATTGTTCAACTTCTATAAATGCATTTGAATACTTACATAAAAATAAATAAATACATATTATTCTAGATTATGAAACTTAACTTTTATAAATATTAAAAACAGTCATATTATTTGGATACTTCAAACATAAAAATATGTTTTGCTAAGATATAAGCAACGCCATCTGTTAAAAAATGAATGAACCACTAGAAAAGTAGACTGTGACAACAACCATATTGTTGTCACATTCGTAGTCCTCGGCCGCGCTAATCATCCTAGTACTATTACTTTAAATGATAATGACGTGGTATAGGTATATATATTATGGCAATAGTTTTAACTTTATGCCAGTTTCTAGTAAAATATGACGTGGTATACAAATATACAATGCATAAAATACTTTTTTAAAACCTTACCCTAATAAAAAATACTACGTTAATTTAAAGTTTACAAATAGCATTAATTAAATTATTACAAGAGTTATAGGTACGGGAAGTTGATTCTATTAAATTAATTGAAAACGGAGAAATTTTAATAAAAATAAATAATCAAAATTGTAGTCAAATTTTTCACACTTAGTTATAATATTTTTAAAATATATATACAACTGTAAAAGCAGTAACATATTATTAATATATACCTTAATTTTATAATCGACCATAATGTTTAATACACAATTAAGTAATATAATTCACACTAAACTTTGATTTGTTAACAATTTTTTTATTAATTCTTAGAGTACCTACCTATTTTATTTTTGATTATAATTACTGGAACGTACCTACTTATATTTTTATTCAGGTTTGAATATTATAATAATTTACCAATCCTTATTTCAATAATTTTGATATATATTTATTCGTCTCAACATTACCGTCTATTTAATTTTTTTAAATTGAAAGTGAACCATTCATTTAAAAATATAATCTGTAGAAATCTTATAAACAATCTTAAAACTGTGACATATTATTAATGTATATCACACTAGTCAGATTAACTAAGTGTAATAGGGTCGAATAAAATGAGATCATATTAATGATATTCAAAGTGATAATCTATTTTCAATCTGCTATTAAGAACTAAGTACCTATCGTAGTTAAGATTAACAAAAATAAGGTCGGTCATTCACATTCGCTAGACTTCACCTCGGATAAAATGCAAGACACAGACAGATTGCCTTTTTTTGCTGTTTTACGGCCTATATATCGGTTGGTGTCGCTATACTTTGAATTTCCATACTACTATTCGTATGAACGAACAATATGTTGAACTAGATGTTTCGCGTTTAGTGTTGCCACTTATAAAATACAGGATTTAAGGATTTTGAGCAAGTTTCGACATGTCAAGTGACTAATGACTATTGATACATAAACATAATTGTAAATTTAATTGACAGCCTGAAATAAAGTAAAATCTATAATTTATTACTTGAAGTTAACTTAGGTTTTAATGAATTCAAACATTCAAACATTCTGTAAATAAGTTCATGTTCATCAGATCCAGGTTAAATTAATCAGAAAATGGAGGATTGAGTCCACTGTCATTGGTAAAAAAATATATACCACGAGCTAAAGAATAAATATTATGAACGACGTTAGATCTGGCAGGTGAAAGCGCAAATAAATCTGAAAACAAATCTTAATTAATATTAATGGAGAACAAAAAGCCCGATGCAACAGTGAAAGTACTAAGTCGATATTTTATTTTAACTATCGACAAGTTAACATTGCTATTAATTAATCGATAATTTTGTGTTCTTGCACAACACTACTTGCGAGTAGTTTCAATTTGGCATTTTGCATTTCTGGATTTTGCAACACCCGGCGGTCGGTGTTTGATCATGAGTATACTGCGTGAACAACTAAAATAGATTCGTATTATTTTCTGTTGTTGTGACGTAATATCAAGGCAAACGAACTTTACACCGATACTAAGTTATAATATTTTCTATCGAAACCCAAGAATTATTGTGTAGTGACAAAAATCACTGTAATGTTTAAATTTTTGTCTAATTCCTTGATTACGCAGGCCAGCTGTCAAGAGGTGGGTAAGTTTATTTTAATTTTGCGGATTTTTCTATAAAAATGAACTTCTGTTTGGTGGATCTTTTTACATACAATTTATTAAGGAATTAGTTTCCATTTACAGAAACATTGTCCTTGGTAGTTTGCCCTTGAAATTGTCTGTCTGTCGGCCAATGTTGGCACTCACTGGTTGCCTATTTCATGTAAATTATGAGCAGTCGTGCAGTATATATTATATAGTATACTATTTGTATTATTTGATTAATAAATTAAACACAGTGCTATTCCACTAAGTAGTTGTTATTAGATAATACATCCTAACCTTTATGACCTTAGACATGCAATAAATCTATTGATGCGTTGTTCGAAATTTAAAAGACTTAGCAAAGTTATTTGTTACTAAATTAATTAAACATAATTTTTTCGATAAAACGAAAAATTAACTATCAGTTTTTTATTTACTTCAAATTAATCTCCATGAATGATGAAAATATTCGATATCTGTGTATTTTTCTGAAGTAAATTTGATAATAATTCTTATCTCTTACGTTAATTTATTTAAAAGATAACTTTAGTCTGATTCAAGTTTTTACTTCAAAATGTCGTCACGTCGGGTAAAGTTTTTAAAATTATTGCGTTATTGCCATATTTAATTTTTGTATGTGACGAATAATGAATATCTTAGTGGTTTTAAAATAATATTGTCATGTGTTGAACTTGTGAAACATAAATATCAAGTTATGAGGTTATGTTCAAAGTATTGCGTATTTATATTTTGGTACAGTTTCCCACAAAAACTTATCTTCTTCTAAAAAAAGAATGGTTGTGTTCGAGTGTATTTCTTCTTTCATAGCTTTTAATAATTAAAATCCATGAATAATAATATGTAATTAATAAATATCAAGTAGTGTTTGGTATAATTTGTTTAGCAGAGTCATTGTTGTGGGACAAAGAGTTGCATTTAAAATTGCGATTGATTTTACTGAGTTACATGCCAGAATGTGTTTATACATTATCAATTGCCTTGATTCTAAATATTTTTATTTTTTGTATGGTTATGATCATGTGAAGACACAGTGACTGATAGGTTATCAGTGACCCTGTTTGATGTTTCTATGTAACATAAAGGGCAAAAAACATTGCATTAATTGCTTATTGTTCAATCCACATCACAATACATTTATACACAATACACTATGTAGAGATTTAGTTGGTAAAACTTTTCCTGCAATATTATGAATGTTTCTATTTAAAAGTGGATTTTTCTTTCATCATTCATATATTATCAAAGTAACTATAATTAGCATTAATAAGCTACTAATAATGTATGACACAATTCCTGAATATGTATAATATTATTAATGTAATACTCACAGTTAACAGCAATTTGGAATGGTTACAATATCAAAATTTAAATTTAGAATGGTAGATATTATAAGTTGTATTATGTTTTTATAATAACAGTATTTATACAAGATATGCTAATTATAGTCATTAATTGCTAAGATAACTTTTAAAGCCAAGCTCGTTCAAGTCTATACGCTTATGTTTATTATTTAAGATGGTACTGCTGAAAAACTTTTAATTATTTTCTATGTTTTTGTGAAATTTTGTTATGCTACAATTAATTAATCTTAATGCTTGTTACAGGGGGCTGGGTATTTGAAAAGAGCCGATTCAGATCGTCTTCGAGAGATTTTCTTGAAATATGCCAGTGTAGATAAAAATGGTGAAAAATATATCACCAGTGAAGATTTTGTCAGGAAATTCCTTGGACTCTTCAATGAAGGTAAATATATAATGTAAATTTTTAATAGAACCTTAAATTGGTAGAGAAGTCTTTAGCTTACTTTTTATTTAGCCATTTAATATGTAGTTTATAGTATTTCATAATATTTATTGACTTTGTCATGTTTCCGCTGTATTAATTTGTATGTGTTTCAAGTTGGTACTTGAATTTTATATTTTGTACCTTGTATTTTATGTATTTTTTCTATGGCTCTGTATATATCAAGTGAAGCTCACATAAAATCAATGTTTGGATGCCAGTAAGCAGGAATAAATGTCACCTCTATACACTTGTAATAGTCAGTTAAAATAGGTTTTAATATATCAATATATTGTATGTTATCAAATGGATATTATTTTCATTAAATTCTTTCATTGGATTTAAATTTATAATTGCAATATTTTCTAGATGACTACAACAAAGAGTCAGTCCAGCTCATTGCTGGCATTGTGGATATGGACAAGGATGGCTTCATCTCATTCTCCGAGTTCCAGGCATTTGAGGGACTATTATGTGTTCCCGATGCACTGTACAAAACTGCCTTTCAACTTTTTGATACTAATGGAAATGGCCTCGTTACATTTGGTAAGAAGTTGTTTTGTGCAATCTAATCACTGAAGTGTATGGAAGGGGCTAATAATTCGCTAAAACAAATATTTCTATTTGTGTTAGTGTACAACAGCTTGATCTTAACTATTATACTGTACACTTTGTAATATGTATTTTATTATGTTGAAATAATTTAAAATACATAATTGAGTTGAGCCCATTATAATATGCCCATTCCTTAAGGAACACCGCCAAAATATTAAAGTTATTTATTTAAGTTAAGTTATTACCATAAATAATTGCTTTTATTTCACTATAACTTTAAAACAATTACTATATAACTCGAAAATTACTACATATTTAGAAAAAAATATTGGTTTGTAAAGTAGGTTTACGATCGAGATGTTTACGTGATAACGTCTTATTGGTGATATAAGTTTTTGGGAAGTAAGGAATTAATGAAGATAACAATTTTTCAAATTTTAAATTACATCTATCGTTTTATTCACACTTTTGATGATAAATTTCGGGTGTAAAATGACAAGTTTACTTATTCGACTATGATATACATTTTTCTTACAAAACTTAACCGCACGAGAAAATCTCCATTCGTTTGTATGCCGCTAGAGTGAGACGGGACGGGAGATCGGTCCGTCTCTCTCTCGTTATACCTGCGATCGCGCTCGTGAGGTTTTGGTGTGACACAAGTTTCTGAACATGTTACCCGACTAAAACGATTTTAAAGACGTTATCACGTCAAAACAATAATATAACACAATTAGAGTAAAGGTCCATTTCCATTCAGTTTGTATTTTTTTTCTTCAATAATTTTTTACTGTTATTTTCAGATGAGTTTGCTGATGTCATGAAAAAGACGGCTTTGTATAAGAAATTGCCCTTCAATATGGAGAGCACTTTCGTACGACTGTACTTTGGAAAGGTAAAAATTTATAATTTACGTAGAATAAAGATATCCTCGGGTTTAAAAAAAAATGTGTTTTGCGAAAACTCTCGAAGCCAAAAATGAGAAAACATTAAAACAGCATCCGCGGCCACCGATATATAACGCTGTCAGTCCTAAACTGCTGAATCGCTTTTAATAGTATATGCTTACGACAAAAACCTTGAATATGTGGATTTTTAGACACGTTTTTGCTGATATCCAGTATTTCAATTTAAAAAACTAGTGTTTGATATACCTTTTGTTAATTAATATCAATAAACATTAACTTTATCTAATACATTACACATATTGTTCACTTACCGTAAAATGTCGAATAACACTATTATAATTTACAGTTTATGATTAATATTATTACCATAATATACGTTATATTGCTTGAACGTGTGTCGTAGAAAAAAAATACATATTACGCGCGTGAAATCGTGTGGAAGTCTACTCTAATTTCCTGTGCCATTGCCGCTATTATCAAATTTTACGAAATATCACTCCATTTATCTTTATTCAAAAATGTTTAATTTTATACGCGACAGCGTCTTTCAGGTTTATTTAAAGTGATACAGATAGATATCGAAGAACTATTTTGATTATTATTATTATTACTAACAAAACACACACACACAGAAACAAAATAACAATAATCAAAGAAAATAAAGATGAGAGATAACGATTTTTTACTTATAAAGAAGATTAGAGGTACGTCTTAAAGCTCACACGTGCTGTGGTTGTAATTGGCCCTTGCTCAGCATTATGCTGAGGAGCAGACTGTGCCACAGCGATTAGATTGTCTTTTAATGAAGTCATAAGGATTTTAGGAGAGCCAGCCTATTGTTAATAAATGAGCTAATCTTATGAAAAAATATGATAATTATTGAAATACAGCTTTATAGATAACATCAAAAAATATATGTTTAAAGATTATATGAAAAAAAAATGAAACAAATGGCAAACCCTTAAATTTACAATTTTAATTAGGCGAATTTAAAAAAACCACTACATGCACTCGAAACGAGTTAATGATGTAATTAATTTGCATTAGTGTAGTACTTTCGTAGCAACAAATGCTATATTGTAAATATTAATAAATATTTCTTTCGTCGTAATTACGCCATAGTTTATATAGATTTTTAGATATCTCTTTAAACAGTCCTCAGTAAATACAGCACACCAATATTGAATATTCCAGGACAAGAAGCGCCTAGTAACGTACCCTGAGTTCAGTCAGTTCCTTCACGACTTCCACGAGGAGTATGGCGTGGAAGCGTTCAAGAAACGCGATATCAATGGCAGCGGATTCATCAGCGCTGGAGACTTCAAGGATATCATGCTGTCGGTCAAAAACCACCTTCTCACCAAGGAGATGAAAACTAAAGTTATTGAGGTATGTGAGCGAATACTTCTTTTGACCCAATTTTTGTGATTTAGATGGCGTTGAAAAGTATGAAAATTGGTTGTTGTTAGCTCGGTTGATTTCTTCAAATTTTATAAAAACACTTAAACTTTGAGTACCTACTCAGGTAATTTACTCGGAAAGCTTCTTAAATTAATTTAATGTTATCCAAATTTATCCAATTTTGCATTGATTTATGTATAGATGCTGGGTGAATCACGCCTGATAAATATACCAACTTGCGCAGACACCTTGAGTTGACGTTTATTTCAGTTTTTTTAATCTATAAAGTCGGGGGAAAACAATTCGATAAGATTTTTGTACTAGGTCTCGTTAATATGGCACAGATTAATTAAAATTATGTTTATTGACAATCTTAAATTATCACTAATAAAAACTTTTTAAATATATCAAGCCTAAATTTTAAAAAAAATTAGTTTGGCTAAGCATTTGTAGCATAACACTTTATACTTATTTAAATATTAAATGTATTTCTATGTGTTTCTATAATAATCAAACAAAGTGTGAATTTGCGGTTTTTATTCTATTGTCATGTTACAGCAATAAAATATAACTCGAAGTAATAACTTTTATCATATATTCGATATCAAAATGTTATCTATTATATAAATTCATATATTGATACATAGTGTAAAATTATGTCACTTCCCGCTGTCAGCACGTTTTTCAGATACTTAAGCGAGTATTCGAATCTTACATTTAGATATGTATTTTAATTCTTACATATTTCTGTAATACGTAAATTTGCACATCATATATATAAACGAAAAACGTCATAATTCAAAGTAAAAATAAATTTACTACTACGACAATTCAAACATTTTCAGGACTACGGGCAATTTATGTCATTATTGATCGTGACTGGTTTTAACTGGTTAGATTACATTTTGTATTTCTACTGATAGCGAATGATATTCAATTGTAAGAATCAATTATTTAGGCAGATAAGATTATTTTAAAGAACACATCCGAATAGGTATTACTTGGTTAAATGTATTGATTTTTTCCTTACGTTAATATATAAACCTTAGTATATTTATCATGTATCGATCTTTGGTTATAACTTTGTATAATTTTTTTTAATATATAATTTATAGTAGCTGTAGGATTAGGATATAAATTAAGGAAAAAGCTAACTTTCCGCACATGACTCTTGTGCTAACTCTATGTAATTTTTTTAACGAGAAGATGAGATTAAGTATAATAAGTACTTGCCTACTGAGGTGTTCAGCCTTTTGTGCCTGACACACACCATCGGCTTCGACTGAAGCCACTATAATATCTAATACATATACGCTATTTATCTTGAATAGATGTGACGTTGCCGCACTTACCTATAACCTTTATATTAAATTCTAGAACAGAAAGTTGTTCAACAGATCACTAAAAAAGAAAATGCACCGGTTTATCATTTGTTTTCGTTAAAATTACAAATATGGATAAAATAACAATAGAAAATATATGATATGGAACATTTGAGTTTACTTCACTTAATACGAAAGTATAAATTAAGTGATCATGTCTACTATAAAACTTTTCCGCCATTTTTGTTAAAATTCATAATATCGTATACATTCCAGGCGTCAGGCTTTCCTCAAGGCGAGAGAAAAATCAGTTTTCCATATTACATGGCATTCAATTCCCTTCTTAACAACATGGAACTGATCAAACGAGTGTACTTGAACGCAACGAACGGACATCGAACTCTGGAAGTTACGAAGGAGGAGTTTCTTCATTCAGCACAAATGATGAGCCAGATCACACCTCTAGAAGTAGATATATTGTTCACCTTGTGTGACCTGATACATCATAGCAATGGGTGAGTTAATTTTAGATCAATAAAACAAAAATGATTTGAAATAGTCTCGTATTGTACTTGACTAGACAACGGTATAATGATGCTATAAACGATATAAAAATAATCATTACTGTAAGGAAACATGTTTATTGGGAAGAATACAGATACATCACTACAGTTGGGTCGGGTCCTCACTCTCTGACCTCCTATAGCGATAATAGTGAGATTATGTTCCGTGCTTTTGAGTGACGTATTGAGTGACGTAGTTCAGAACGAGTTAGTTCACACACACCCATGTTAACTCATGTTTAAGGTGGCACAATCTAGGGGCCGTTCGAGTGTTACGTAAGCACTATAGGGTGAGGGGTAGGGATGTCTTTGATTTTCTTATGTAGTTACGTCAACTGTCACACATATTACCCACGCGTGTCTATGCTTAATAGCGAAATGCATTTTTCGATTCCTACAAAAATCAATACGTTTATGTACTATTATTTTTTAGAGCTTTGCTTACTTTTGCTGACAAGAGGGGGGGGGGTTTGCTATCAAATGACGTGTTTGACTCTGTTAAAGTATATATAATTGACAGGACAACAGCATTATAATGTTTAATATGATACGTTACTTTGATTAGATTAAATCCCAAATCACAAAAACACTATGTTTTAAACTGTGTATAACTAATGAGTGCCTTAATCATAAGTTACGATAATATGATAATGAAGTAACAATAAACATGTTTAAAATCTAACCCATATCTTTATCTAATCTTATAAATTAGGAGTTTAACCTAATCAGAAATACCAATGTAAAAAGCATGAATGGCGACGGAGGCGCAAAACGATCGGCACAATAAGTAAAAAAAATTGCAATACGGCATGTGTAGGGCTCCTTAGAATAAGCAACAATACGAAACCGTTCGTGATAAACACTTACCTTAAATAATTATTGAATTAAACTATTATAGGAGACATGGAATGTCTTTCAAACTATATAGATTGCTAGCTGTGCATTGCTGTTTTACCGTTGATTGCGTCGTAGTGACGTAATAATAGTCTTCTTCAATAGACGGACTATCTAGCACAAAAAAATTAAATTCAACCGTAGACTGATAGCGCGTATAACCAAGCTTAAGAAGCTGCAAAAAATAATAAATCCCGTTTTTACAATTATTGGTCCTTCGCTATCATTGATTTTAGATAAAAAACCCGTGGTGCTGAAAATACCCTCATTTTCAAATTGTTTCTTCATCAACTAATAACCGAGTAACATGACTTGATATGTACATTTATTTATATATATATATCACGCTACGATCACGTACTCCTACGGTGAAGGAAAACATCGTGAGGAAACCGAAGCATGCCTTAGGGCGTAGACTGAAAAAGTCGTTTGTCGTACGAATGATCTTACATTTTACATGTTACTATATTGCAGACCTTAAAGGTTGCAGCGCAACTTGTTTTTGTATAGATATATGAACAAATCATTCTTACAAATGTATGTATGTCTGTGTATGCTATGTACTTTCAATATTTATGAAATTCAATATTAATGAGTACATAATCCTCGGTACATACTAGATTTTTTTGTCAAATATTATCATTCATTCACCTCTGATGACCTTTAAGAATTCCAATGTCAATGGAAGGCGTCACCGACTACCCATATAGATAAACGTGATAAAACTTATCTTTTTTTATCTGAAATTTTACACACGGCGTAATATGAAGTACCTTAGTCAAGATTGTTCGAAAGATTATAAAGATTCCTATCGGTCGGTCTTACTCGTAATCGTATGCTCAATTAAAAAGTGTTTTTTTTTTTAATTTATTTTTAACAGGATTGGGTCATTGTTATACAACATTTGGGGTTGAACTCTCAATGATAAAAGCACAGCACAGGGGTTCGAACTTAACAACCTCAGGAATGAGAAACGCACATATATGTGCGAAAGCCCGCAAAAGCTTGTCACATATTCGTCAAATTTTAATATTACATATATAAAAATCATTGAAAAAAATTGTTTTGTAATTTTCATAGTGATTTAGCAAAAAACATATTGGCATCATTTCCTACAAATCAATAAACTATAGGCGCTATAAAATAAATACCCCATACGAGGGTAACGGCGAAAATAGTTAATTTAAAAAAATGTAACCCAACTATACACTAATATACAATACTTTATTTTTAAACTACAGATTACAATAAAATATGATATAAAATGATTTATGTGAAAGAATAATTTTTTACATTACGATACGTATTTTGTGCATAGCCCTACGACAGTATCAACATCGCTGGTGCAGTCTGACACAAATGCAACAAGACATTCAGGGTTCGATGCCTGTGTGAAAAAAGTTTGTTAAAAGCTTAAAAGTGCACATTTTAATAACTTCCACGCATTAGAGAATGGTCATTGAAAATCCATGATGAATGGAAAAACGTTTTGTGGTGAAGACTTAAATCCGTCATAAACTGAGAAATTGATAGCATGGATTAGTTCTTCATTAATTCACTGTCCCACTTATTTTCTGTTTAGTTATTATTTAGCGCAAAGAAGGTCTTTTGCGTCTAACCAATGATTTCATTACTTCTATAAGAAGGTAATGGTACAATTGTTATGAGCAATAAATAGGGAATTTATAATATGTCTGAACATGCGTAGAATGCCGGTAATGAGTGTATAACATCGTGGCCAGATTTTGAATTTAGCTGTTATTTTTATTAATGATTTTTCATTTAATATAGAGGCGAGAATATATGACGAAACGACGGCTCGTTCCGTTTAATAGTGAATGGTTAACATCATCTCTTGTCCAATACGCGTTGACACATTAGATGATGCTTCATAATATTAGTTCTGTCGTACATTCTCGTCCCCCTAAATAAAACTATCCAATCATTTGACATCCCTTGGTTCCGATATTTAGAAAATCCGAGAAAATCGCCCGTTAATACGTTCGTAAACATTTATTTTTTTAACAGACGCATAGTATACAACGACTTGAACACGATAACCCCAGAACAGTACTTCAAGCAAGTGACCAATCGTGTAGCTGAGATCAAGGCTGTGTCGGTAAGTAAAACCTTATTTATGCCCGAAATTTGTTTATTATAATATAAACTTTAGGTTATCGCAATCATCGCTGTGTAGAAAACTATGATTCGGAAACATCACTAACTGATCGCTATGTATTCTCTTTTCAATGCTCCAAGGAGGAGGTAAATAACTTAAGGCCTTTTCGATTTGTAAACTTGTTTGGAGGCATCCTGGTGAGTACAACACTGAAGTTATGATGTTTCTTTCTTTTCTTGTGAGATTTCAGTGCTGTTCTATATACAGTTGGTTATGAATGTTTATATTCAAGAAGTCTAGTAAGTTGGGCACTGAAATCTCACAACTTTCCCATTCTAGACCAGTCATTATAGACATTCGAAATCGAAAATTTGATAATAATTCCAAAAGTTTTCAAACTTCGGTCAAGTGAATGGTACATTGGGACGACAATAAATCTCATTTTGCAACCTTGTCCGCAGTCCGGAACATTGTTAAAATTGCAATTAAATTAAAAATAATATTAATTTTTGCTGTATGGTCGTGAAAAAAATTCCAAAAGTTCTGCAAACTTGGGGAAGTTTTCGATATAATATTTCATATCACGTATAAAATTTGCAACCAACCTAAGTGTACGGAACATTTTTTGTTATTTATTTTATTTTCGATATATCTGTCAAATTTGCAGAACTTTTGGAACGTTTTCCTTTAGTTTAATAAAGAAAAACATTAATTTTTAATAACAAAAAATGTTCCGTACACTTAAATTGGTTGCAAATTTGACACGTGATGTAAAATAATATATTTAACACCACTCCAACTTTGCAGAACTTTTAGAATTTTGGTCTCAAGAACTGAGCAAATTATCATTTATTGCATTTTTAACAATGTTCCGGACCGCAGAGCAGGTTGCAAAATTTTATAGTTTGTTTTAATACCACTCCCGACCTTACATCAAAATTTGAAAACTTTTGGAATTATAATGAATTAATTGTTTTGACTGACTGGACTATTCTTCAGCGATGAGAATTAAGACTATTTTCTTATTTAATTACCGAAATTGCAACGAATGGACATAACTTTAGCTTGTCTTGTGATCATAAAATTCAGCAGGCTGCGGCAGTCGCAAAGTATTTTTGACTAGGGGCCGGGTCGTACTGTTACTATCAATAATGAACTTATAATTGGTAAAAAATAGCCAATCTTGGATAAGAATAAGGTTTCTTTGCAAACCATGCCATCTATGGTTAGCATAAGCCAACTTGACACATCGGTGTTCATCTGTTTTAAATTAGTGTAATCCAATTAGGGATACTGCATTGCGATTCTGTAACTCACTTTTCGAACTCACACAGCGGTTTTCACAGCGGCGGTCGCGCTCAAATCAGTCGTTAAGCTGTATTCTACCAATTGTGACTTGAAATCGCTGTTGAGAGTTACAGAGTACTGATATACTTATCAGAATCCATGAGATATTTAACAGGATTCTTCACATCATTAGTATGCTAACATTATTTAGTTAAAACAAACAATTTTATGCGATCCAACCTAAAAAAACAAAAGAATCGTTAAATCTCCAGCTCTTTTATTTACATTACTTTGATGCATGAAAAATGCTAAGAATGCTATGGTGACGCGTCCCAGTCCCCACTATACTTACAACACTTGCAGCATCTTGTTTGGGTTAGAATGTTACACATCTTATGAATTCCTAAGCTCATAACGGTATGTCCGAAACATCATAAAATTATCTATAGTACCTTTGTTCTTTTCACCGCTGAAAATCTCAGTTCTTTTCGGTAAAACGTTGGTACTGTACGGCAAGTACACGTACAGAATAAAGAGGTATTTTTAAAGCTGAAGATAAAATTAAATGCATGGATATAATTAAACCATAGTAGATTGAAACCAATGATTTCGCTATACCTGCTATTTTTCACATACACCAAAAATCTTGTCCATTTAGTCTTTTTCACAAGCTATTTTACACTCGGTATTTGTATAAATATTTAAGCTTGCAAAATCCATACGATGCACGTTTTCCTGTGAACTATGCGTTGAGACAAGTTTTGGCCTGGCCCGAGATCAATATCAATTATTATTGTTACGAGTAGTAGTTTCTTTGTTCTTTGTTCTTTCTTCTTTTTATATTTATTGTACTTAACTGATTCTTTGACGTTGTGCCTTCTGTAAACCAACGCCTTATCATCGCTATTTGGTAATGATGGAGCAGCAACATCGATGAGGAACAACAAAATTTTAATGTACCATCTTTTATTTCTACCCATACTTCTGTGGAGTAAATGTTTTGTTCTTTAGTAGATCAATAGTAATAAATGTTGATGGTTCTTTGTATATACTCTACTCGTACCAATTACGAATTATATCTTAATTATAGAACCAAATTTGGTATAATATTATAGATACTTGATGTATCGTCTGTGGCAATGCATATTTCACCTACTATAGTCTTCTGTACTTAATTGTATGCAATAAGTTGTCTATGCTTGTTTCAGAGCCCCGAAGAAAGAAGTGTACTAATTCAAATATTGGAGAGCACCTACAGATTCACACTCGGTTCATTTGCCGGTGGTGAGTATTAAAAAAATTGTAAACCTATTATAGAAATTTATTGTTTGAAAAGGTATTACGACAAATAAATTATTTAGTAGGTTAATTTACCTATCAGAACTTGCACTTATATATTAAAATACGTACCAGTAAAAAGGATTTCATAGTGAATCATCTAAAAATCATTTGACTAATATTTGACAATATCAGGAAGTTACCAAGCGTAGCTGTTTATTTGGTATCCGCTGGACGTATAATGAACTCGCCTAAGATAGGTATTTAACATAATACTCATCACATCAAAAAAAAAAGTATAATAGCAAGTCAAGATATAAAAAAATATAAAAAATATAAAAAAAAGTGCGTGCGTACTGCGTAGAAAGTACACGTGTCAGAAGTGAATCTTCTTTGGCAAACTAATTTTAATTCTTGTTCATATTTATACAAATCTAAAACTTTAGGTTTCCGAATGAATGAATTTAATTGTCATTAAAATATTAAGTGTCGAAAATTAATACAAATAATTTTTAATTTACACTTCGTCATTTGAGATTTCAATAAATTATTTTGCATAAAATACTAATATTTCATAAATTCTCTTTGCAAAATTTTAATTTTGAAAATATTATTTATATAAGGTAATTCACCCTTCTCACTCTCTCAATCGGTCTCAATCTCTCTCTCTCTTTCGACAAAAATGCTGCACATCTTCGTGACGTTCCGTAAAATTTTTAACCTCATGCGCCTTAGAAGTTTCACTACAATAATGACAGTATTGATTAAACACAAAATTGCAGGAATAAATTTCTCATATAAAACTGGTTTGGGTGATTATCTAACGAACGATTTGTAATTTTTAATAAAATTTTATAGCTTTGGGAGCTACAGCCGTCTACCCAATAGATCTTGTTAAGACCCGTATGCAGAATCAGCGCACGGGTTCCTTCATTGGGGAAGTGGCGTATCGTAACTCCTGGGATTGCTTCAAGAAGGTCATCAGGCACGAAGGTTTCTCTGGACTGTACCGAGGTCTAGTTCCCCAGCTGATCGGGGTCGCTCCAGAAAAAGCTATTAAGTTGACAGTGAGTAACGCAGTCTTCATAAAAATTGATGCTGTCCGTTTTCAGAAAAACGTATTCACGTCAGAAAAAGACTAATAAAAGTAGGTTACTAAAAAGGTTTATGTCAATCTATCGAGATATAATCTCACAAAACGCATAAAAATTATGCTAAAATTATTATTATTACATTTTATAAGATTTCGAGAAAATATCCGTATATAATACGTCGTAGGATTTAGACGCGTAACGCTGAGTATTTTTTTTTAAATTTATCTTCTTTAACTTATGGCTAGTAAAAAAAAATTAATTGCTTAGAATAGCCAAAAAACATTTTTCTATCAGGGGCCGTTCAAATTAGTTAGCAGATTTACTGCAATTTATCCCCCTTCCAGCCTTCCTTTTGTCAGACAAAGTACTCTCAATATTAATAGTACATAAACTTAAAAAGTATTATTTTTTTTGTAGGAATCCTCGTATATGCATTTCCTTTTCAAGCATAGACATTGTGTGGGTAATATGTGTAAAAAAGTAAATAATTACTGTTGACGTAATCACCAAACAAGAAAATCCCCCTCCCCTTATAGTGCTTACGTAATACTTGAACGTCCCCTCATCTATGGTCCTAGTCTATTGCTATATTGTGAAAATGTAGCTAATAAATTTAATTTTTTTTTCAGGTAAATGACTTAGTTCGAGACAAATGTATGGATAAGAATGGAAACCTAACATTGTTGGCTGAAATTATTGCTGGAGCTTGTGTAAGTTTATTTTTTTCACACATTTTGTTATAAACAAATTCAGCTTGTTTTCAAAAATAACTGAACGTGAGCATGTTCAGTTATTTTACTAAGAAAACACTTTTTTAACGGATTTGAACCTTTGTGTCACCGTGACCACACCAACAGGTGTTTACGCACGCGAAACGTCGGTTAAATTTAAAATTATGTTAAATTATAATAAAACATAACTTCAAATCCGTTAAAAAAGTGTTTTTCTATGGGTTTATTATTATTATAGGATTTTTGAGCATACACTATTTATATTATGTATTTTAATACTTTTTAGGCTGGTGGTTCGCAAGTAGTGTTTACAAATCCATTAGAAATTGTAAAAATTCGTCTACAAGTAGCGGGTGAAATCGCCGGTGCCAGCAAAGTACGGGCTTGGAGTGTTGTCAAAGACCTCGGTCTTTTTGGCCTCTACAAGGGCGCTAAAGCCTGTCTGCTCCGTGATGTTCCCTTCAGCGCTATTTATTTCCCTGCGTATGCGCATTGCAAGGTATCGTTTTTATGTAAATATATCTCCTGTCTTGTCTCGATATAATTATTAGATTTGAAAGGAAAACCTCCCAAATTATAGATATATGTTGTATTTTATTACTACATAAAATACATATTCATTTCACTTTGTTTAGTTTCAGTTTTGTTATTTTAAAATGACTTTCTGAATAATATTTCGTATAACTTTGATTTAGGCTCATTTCGCTGATGAGAACGGCTACAACCACCCGTTGACTCTGCTAGCGGCCGGAGCTCTTGCGGGCGTGCCCGCTGCCTCGCTCGTCACGCCCGCTGACGTCATCAAGACACGACTACAGGTGCGAAATAATAATTATATTATTATTACGAAGACTGGTTGACTGAAATGTTTTTCGATTTTTCTACAACTTAGATACGTTTTCAGCAAACTAAAATATGATCCGACCGTTTCAAGAGAGACTCTATCACAGGCCAATTTTTTGAATTTACATACACAAGTTACCTGAAGCATTTTTATAAGTAAACTCTTGAACGGCGTTTATCCCATATACTAGCTCGTAATATTATTTTTTAATACAGTTGCTCAAAAAGTGGCGTATTGCAGGGACGTATAGCGTTCGGGATGTGGGCTATTACACACTCGTGCTTTTTCTTTACCTTTTCCGAACTAGTGCGTTTTCTTTCCCAACTGTCAAATTAATGTCTATTAAAAAGAAAAAACAAACCACGAAGTTTTTACTAAAAAAAATCATAGAAGTTTTTATGACTCATGCAAATATTTCAAAAAAGAAGCTAATAATTTGTTTCAATATCAGATTTAATGATTTGATTCAATGAGTTAGGTTAGGTTTCATTTCATTTCATCTTATTAAATTTCATATCAATAAAAAAATTCTACTGAAGACTTGGCTGTATGGGCAGCCCCTTTTCCCTTTGCCTACCCAGAACGGGTGAAGAAAAAAAATCTCTGCTTATATTATTTTACAGTTGGCGCCATTTTCCAAAAATGTTCTTTGCGAGTTTAGTTGTTTGTTATATTATATATTAAATATACATGAACAATCATACGAAATTAATAATAGTTTGTCTCAAACAGTAAATATGCAACCTAAAACTTTCCCAGTTCGTAAAAAAACTGTACCAATTTAAATGTATATGTGAATTATAACTTTTTTAAGAAATAAATGATTAGTTAGTTGAGTTTATTGTGTTTTTAATATTTTATTAAATTGTTAAATTTTTTCGGAACTGTATTAAAAATAGTCGTTCAGTACACGTGCGGAACCGTCATTGCAACTTGTTCCGACTGTCAACCCTCACCTTCGGCTGCGCCTCGGCTCGGGTAGACATTTGTCGGAACTCTTTGCAATGACAGGCTTTCCGCACTCGTAATGAAATATACTATACCCTACTCCAGTAGCTAGCCTGCAATGTCTCTCAATATTGATCAGTTTCATATTACGTGATATTTCTAGAATTTATAAGAACTGTGATGTTAAAATCTCAATAAACATTGTTTTTGCCCACTTATGCAAATGACCCTTAGATAGGCTCTTCCGATTTCTGAGGAAACCCCCTAGAAATTCTACCTATCCAGATATACAAGGGAACTGTTGAGTTGCAATTAGGGGGCGTCCATAAATTACGTGAGATGTTTTTTAAATTTTTTTTTTCAATCAGAAAAAAAATTGCGTGATATTTGCCGAGACCCCCCCTCACTCCAACGTAAGATTAAATGAGATTTGACTTGATCCCCTCCCCCCCTTAAACACCTCAGGTAATTTATGGACGCCCCCTTACCATATAAATATCTATTTATAGTCTCCGACTTACGTCCTTAGTGGGCAGTAACTCCTTAGTGATTTTTTTTCTAAGTTGTCTATTCTCTAGCCTCATGAATGCTATGTTAAAAAAAATTATACTTTATATAATCTGCTAAATCTTTAACAAAATTTTTTTTTTTAGGTGGTAGCTCGATCGGGTCAGACGACATATAGCGGTGTTATAGATGCGACAAGGAAAATATGGGCTGAAGAAGGTGCCAGAGCTTTCTGGAAGGGTGCAGTGGGTAAGTGTCAATATACATTTATTTTACACACACAATTTTAATTTACTTAAAATATCAAAATATAGAAATCAGGACAGCAATAATTTTAAATGATATTTTATTTTTACCAAATATCGCACATTAATAAAATATGAGACAAAACTTTAGCTTTTATACCTTTACGTTATTAATAGATGGACACTGTCGCGTGACCGTTGACTATGTAACGAAGCGCGGCCATCGTTTATTTATTTACCAACTTAATACACTTTATTATTATTAAAGCTTTATTAATTATTAGTTGTGTTAGTATAAGTTCAAATTAAGTTCTTTTTAATTACTGGTCTAGTGTATTTTTCCATTTCTCTTCGTCTTGTGCAACATTTCATCCAGTTTTCCCCTGCTGGTTCTATTATGTCATCTGTCCATCATTTCTTTTGTCGTTCTATATATCTCTTTCCAGTAGGTCCAGTGCCCATCATTTATCCCGCGATCTAGAAAATATACTTACAATCCTATAAATTTTAATTGAACATATAATCACCTCATTTAAAGATTTGTCCCCACTTTAGATATTTGCTTTTCTATAAATTGGCTTAGCTGAGGTGGAATTCCAGTTTTTTAAGTCGAACTAATATATTTTTTAGCGCGTGTGTTCCGTTCGTCGCCTCAGTTCGCCGTCACGTTGGTCACGTATGAAATATTACAGCGTCTCTTCTATGTCGACTTCGGTGGAAGGTAAGTTTTTTTTTCTTTATAACTTTAGATCAACCACAGAAGGACATTGTTCGATACCACTGAGTAAGTTTTATGTCTGACATAGACAATAATCCAATATGGCTACAACCCTCTTGGCCTCCGCTTGCATCCGTTTTTTTTTACTATTCCAGCGAGAGTTCGATACGCACAGCAAACGAATTCCATTTTGTTATTAGATTATCATGTGAATAAATTTTTATTCTATAAGAATTATCAATTACATACCTAATTAACGTTAAATTAAATGTTAATATTTGAACCTACTAATTTCTAAAACAGTAAATAAATTGTTCCTGAGAAAGTTCACTCCACCGGTTTTAAATGAATATAAAAATATACATACTTCATATATACCTAATTATAATTTACAGTCGACCAGCC
Organism: Pieris melete; assembly: GCA_963693345.1. Taxonomy (NCBI): domain Eukaryota; kingdom Metazoa; phylum Arthropoda; class Insecta; order Lepidoptera; family Pieridae; genus Pieris; species Pieris melete. Next base: position 1,499,663 of record CAVNZK010000042.1, on the reverse strand, counting down.
GGATCTGAGCTAACAGTGTCCACTTCAGTGGAAGAAGCAAAGAAGAAGCCGCATCATATCGGAGGTTACCAAGTAGCGACGCCTATTCTCACCGGCCTAGAGACTAAATTCGGAATCTCACTGCCGAGATTTTCCTACCCCAAGGCGCAGTAAATTCAAATGAAGTCTTAGCTTCGAAATGCATTGGGTCTACCATGGCAAGTTCCAAAAATTTTTACGTGGGGACATGTGATACGCATACCCCAGTTGGGTTTTAATTCACTGAAACCCGACGGCGCCACTAGCCCGACTAGTGAACAGCGTAGGCTGTCCGCATCCAGCTACGCGATCAGCAGTCGAAATCACTGCCCCCACGGCCATAAGGGAGCGTTCAAGTATTACGTCACGCAATTTTTGGAGATTGACAACCCCCCCCCGTACGTTTTTCTGTACCCAATAATAAAACGTTTCGTGACCACCAAGTAAAAGTTATTTATGTGGTGTGAAAATAATATTAACAAAATGCTTAATTCAATGTAAAAAGAGAGCCTATTCCTCCCTCAAAGGCCGGCAACGCACCCACTAAAAATGGGTGTCTATGGGCTGCGTAGACTGCCCTTTTAGGTCCCGCAAGCTCGTTTGCCCCCCTATTATATAAAACACACATACATACACACACACCCCCCATTCGTTACGTAATACTTGATCGCTTCCTAATGTGACAAAACCTCTGTCTCGGGCCTACAAGACAACACAACGTTCTAATTAGGGATGCATCGATACGCTTTTTTGCCGATACGATACCGATGCCGATACACTTATAGGAATATCGTCGATACCGATTCCGATACCGATACCAACGCTTATTGAATTAAAATTAAATTAAGGTAAAATATATCAAGTTAAATTAAAGTAATTTTTATTAAAAAAATATATATACACAAAATAGACACAAACTTTGAATAATTTTAAAGGTTTTGTTACTAAAATTAAGAATTAAGGAGTAATAATTAAATTAGAATAAAATAAATAACTGTTAATAATTAAAATTAACAATGATAACATTGTTGTAATTCTGTATTTTATTAAATTTGCAGCAGTTAAATTGCCAACTAAATGATCTTCAAATCTATTCATATATATCGTTCAATAAAGAATATATCGTTCAATAAAGTCTCAATGATCTCCCGCAAGCCATAATATCTAATAACTATGCGCTGGCAAAGATAGTTGACTCGAGTGAAAATTTTGATCTACTAATCAATCCAACAAGAGTTTTTCGTACTAACTACTAACTGACGTGAGACTGACGTGATCGTAAATTATCGTGATTCATGTGCACTTTTTATTTTTCGACTTGTAGACTTTTGTAGATGTAAACTTTTTTTAGTTTATATGTAAAATGTATTTTTGCCCTCCTTTTCATTTAATTATGTAAAATTTTTATATTGTAATGCAACAAAGTGTTAATAAATAAATAGTGTTCAGCGAAATGAAATACATATATAGATAAATAATAATGCTTTGTCCCCAAGCGAATAATAGAGACAACAAACTGAAAAAACGCGGGAATTTCTCGGGCAACAATAGTCCGTGGCTCGTTTGCAACAAACTAGATCATACAAAATGCGCGTTTACATTATTTTTTTAAAGGGTGACATTTGAAAAGTATCGGTGAATCGGCAATGAAAATATCGCCGATGCCGATATATCGGCAAACGCAAAGTATCGCCGATATATCGGTATCGGCATCGGTATCGGATGCATCCCTAGTTCTAATATAAATGTTTTAACCGGTTTAAAAACGTTTAATAGTATAATAAAGCGCAGTCACTGCTTTTTCTTCCTGGTATAACATAAATAATTGGAATTTATTGACTGGCGCTAGGAGGTCATGGTAGCCTCTCTGGTATTAACGAAATGTGTCCAAATCAAAATGAAAACAATTTAATATCTAAGTTGTTACTATTGCAAATATATAAATATATAGAAAAACATATTGTATATAAAGACAGTTTTGCCTACATTGTAATAATTTGATTTTGATACATTTCTATCGTCCTTGGGGCAACGTCAAGTCTTCACGACTAAATTAGGATTTTATAATCCTGGATGGAGGATATATTTTCCAAATTGTAGTTAACTTTCCAATTTAATCACTTTTCTATTCCCTTTGACAAGTTAAATTTATATTTTTTTTTAAATCCTATTGTTTTTTTTTTTAATATTGTAAGTTCACGAATATCGGAACAAATGTCGTGATTTTTAAAGAAAAATATATCCTTTTATCTTTAGTTAATTTCGGAGTTATTCACTGCCTGTGCGTGTGTGCGTATTTTAATTTAGCGAATTCTCGAATCGATAAATTAGCACATTAATGAGAGAATTAATTGGTCTTGAAGCAATCGTAAGCAATATATTTGTATAATTGGGAAAGTTAATGTATAATTGTATATATTTCTCAAAGTAGCTCGCAGCTATCAGAAACTATTTTTTTATACGTGGTACTTATAGTACGATATATTTTATTTAAGCCCTAAAGGAGGCTAAATCGTGCAGTCCCAAATCATGCGCACCTCGCAGCATTTTGATATCCTAAACCGATATTTTTATATTTCATATATTATTTGCCATTTGTTATATTTCTTTTTAGCACTAAGAGTAATTCTAAAATCGACTATTTATTGTTTTTTTTTAATATTTGATGCCGTCACTGCTTAGATAGAAAATTATACGCAATACAATATTTTTTTGAACGATTTTTAGTAGTTGCTTTGTGAAAGATTTACCATTCGTATATACAAGGGAATTTTCGAGGTGTATTCGTTTGCACAAAAGCACAAATTGTTTTCATGAAATTTGGTTTATAAAAAATCCAACTATTTCACGATATTGTGCTTTAATGTGACAATGAAATATCGAGTCTATATGGACAATATCAGAAGCGAATTTGGTTAAATGTGGTACAAAATTACCTAAAGCAGTATAAAGACGAGATTATTCTGTAGTTAGACTTATTTAATACTTATTAAATGTTATAGCTTGGGTGCATCCATAGATATGCAGTCGATCTGATATAGATAAGAAAAAAATATTTTAATACCCGCACTGAATTTTACAGAAATAATAATCCTGTCTTAGGTTTAAATTAAAGAAAAGGAAAATAAATGGAATTTGAAAAAAATGATTTGTTGGACTTAAATGTAACAAGGCAACCTATTTTCCATAAAATCCACCTTAGTTGGGATCTTATACTATCATTTATTAGGAAGTTTATACTGAAATAAGTAGATTCCAAATAATGTGTTATTCATAATTCGTTCGAAAAAACGTTTACACGCTTGAAAATATAGCAATAATCTAAATAGTGTGACGTCATGGTACACTTTCAAGTTTCAATTAAATACCTACCATCTTAATACTCATATTCTAGCACTATTTGTTTAATACTACGAAATTCTGTACAGCAATTAAATCCTATGGATTATTTTATTCAATAAAATATTTAATATAAACAAAATGTATAATATTGAATATATTAATTGGTTAGCTAAAATGTAATTTTGTAATATAACAATTGAAATGTAATAGTTTGCTAGTATTAGAGTTAAGAACGCCATTTGAACTTTTAAAATAGTCTTATTACGGAGGCGTGGCTAGAATTTACAGAGTTAAGAGTATGAGATACTCTTATAAAAAATTTCTTCACTATGGATGACCCGCAGTGCACAATTTCATTATTAAAATACATTATAAAATGTAAGCTAAAATGTTGTTAAACAACATTGTATAAAATAGAGTTAACGACAAGTGATAGAATCTGACGTGACTAGATACTATATTTATTGAAATTGTACATTTTTGTGTTAAAAATAAATCATGTCTGAATAATGTGTTTTTATTTTGTAAACCTGACCATGAAAGGACATCTAAAATGACGTTTGTGTCTTATAGGTTTTACAAATGTTATATAGAAGTATCATTCAGAAATGAATGGTGATTTTAAGCAGCACTAACATATCAGTTTCCATATCTTTTATATAGTACTTCAGGAATACAAATTCTGGCCATAAAGTGTGTGTTATCACTGGATAAACATGGACTTCTGTAATTCATAAATTACTGAAGAAATGAAACTTAACGAGTTTTAGCAATTTATTTATTAAGGAATCAAAAATGTATTTTTAGTACATATGTCATTAATGAGTGTCAATCATGCAAATTTAATAAAATGGAAAAGTATTTAAAATGTTAGATTTCTATTAAAATTTACATAAACATTTATCTCTCATTTTTCTAATACTATTAAATTGACCCAGTCTATCTATTGGTTCGAGTTCAATTCTTATTAAAACCTATGAGTATTTGTTTAACCCTTAAAGCTGTGTTATGTCTATCAAGTACAAACCAAAGTGAGAAAATATTTAGACAACCTATGTATAAAACACAATATAGATAAAAATTACCCAGCTTTATGGATCCTACAAACAAGATATCTTCTAATAGTTACTGTTCTATTATATAAGCACTTGGTGAATTTATAAAGTTAATGGCAGTACTTGTGTTAGTATTGATACTTACAGTTATTCTTCATTCAATTCATTTGTGTTTCAGTCTCAAAATTAAACTATTTAGCTAAAAAATAAAACAACTTTACTATATATAACGCTTAAATTAATCAATGGTCACAAGTAAAAATAAATCATAATTAAAATAAACAAATTGATGCGGAAACAAAATGAAGCTTTTGTAAAGTACTTTTCAAACAGCTGTAGTCTAAAAATGAGCCAAAAAGAATTTATCTAGTTTTTTAGTAAGTGATGTTATTAAGCCCCTTGGCTTGCTCCTTGTATGCTAGACTTCTCCAAAATTAGTATGCATTGTCTCCTTAGCATGTTTCTGCGCTTCGACTTGCCCAGTTAGGAGCTTCTGACAAATCATACACTTTAAAGTGAATTTATTTAGGTCTGTAAACTGTCTTGAAGATTTGGCTTCTTTGGCAAGTTGTTCAGCTTCTTTGTATATATCCATATCTTCAGCTGGAAATACAGTTTGAATTCCACCCTAAAAGCAAGTTAATATTTGTATAATGTTTTTTAATAAAAAATAATTTGTGCATACACATAGTATTATGTAGTGTTTTGGTTTCAACAAAGAACATAATAAATTAGATAATGAAAATACAATGAATTCCTATTTTTATCACAAGTCTGACCCAAGTTACAATACAGTTCATAAAAACACCTAAATGTAAATAAACATGTTTATAAAGTTTTTCACAAAGACTATTAATTACCACTATCAATTTTAAATATTTAAATCAATAAATCCTTAAAACCTAAATTATGATTACTTACATCTGATTGTTCTAAATACAATGGGTCATAGTGGACACCATCAAACAGTAGAAACACTCGTTGTCCATAATTCTTGTCCTCTCCAAATCTATTGATAATTGCATTTAAGGTGTCTACAACTGCCATCTCTATGCCATAAAATCTAGATAATATTGCTACCTGTAAATATATTTTTAATTTAATGTTAATATACCTCTAAATAAAAATAGATACTTTTGGAGCTTTGCATTCAATACATGACATGTGACACATAGAACTCTGCATGGGTCTTGAACTAAAACTTATATGCGTATCAACAAAACTTACAACTTGAGTATCATCTGCTTCACTGCTCTCTAATATGGGAATAACATAATGCAAAATAAAATTATCTGCCATTACCTCAATAGCACCTCCCCAGGAGCTAGGCTGTTGGATCCAAGCACAATATTCAGCATTAGGTTTACCAAGCATAGCCTCATTATAAGTTTCTTGGTCACCAGCTACTTCCATTCCTATTATCTGGCGCATGAGGGTATGTACTGTTGTATCAACATTTCCATTCAATACAAATCCTACAACATCAATAATTGGTAATTACATTTGGAAGCTGAGTTACACTACTCTGAGAAAAATAATAATCTATGTCTTCTATAAGATTTTGAGTTTAGATGTCAATATGCAAAAGCTAACAGTATGAAATATATTAATTTTAAGAAATATTTAATGGTTAATCACTATTTCTCGTTTGAATTAAATGAAAAAAATCTTAAGCCTCAAATAAAAATATTGAATAAAAGGGTAGTTAAATTTCCATGACAAATAGTTTTAAATTATCGAAAAAAATAAGTATTGAATATTGTGATAGTTCTAACAAACAAAAGGTTACCTATACTAGTGAAGAGGCAAGAGTTATCTGAAGGAACTACTTTCTTCATTAGAATTCCGGGTCTACAAGGATCTTTCGGTTCATGTGGCGCTATTCCATTTTCAACTGGTTTTTTATTTATTGCTTGAGTCGAAGTTTCAGTAGCTGGCACAGATTTCTCCTCAATTATCAAGGTCTCGCCGGATTTTAAACCAATCTCACTTAACTTTTTCTCATCGTTACCAATATCTAGAGGTTTGGGCGGGTACCCTAATAAGACGCTTATTCTCTCACAACTTACATTCGTTACACTAGAAAGATACATTTTTAGTTCACCCACAGTACTTTCAGAGGTCAAGTCTTTTAATAACTGCTGACCGTTTTTACTTTTCACTCTAATAGCTAAGGATGCCATATTTTAAATATATGTATCACTAAGTTTTATAAAAAAAAATATTAAGAAAGTAATTTTATAAGAAAGAAGTATTCACAAAAGACTGGAAATAGGTAAATAAAATAATAACATTGCGTTACGTAGACATTTATTTTGACGTACGAGTCAATTTTGACAACGACAATTGGCAATTGACCAATTCGCCAGAGCCTAGAAGCCTAGAACTCAGAACCAGAAGTTATTTGCGGCCAGCAGCTTTCATGAGTCATCTTTTATGTACCTAGTATGTATTTACAAGATAACGATTTTTGGTTCATTTCCTCTATTGCAACTTTTACTATTTTATTGGGTTGCAATTCACCATATACATTATACACATAAATCAATCCTTGTACTGTTGACTTTTATACATCACGTCATTAGTCGAAGTATAAATTTTAAAAACTATTATAATAGGTTTGTGATTATAAAACTATATAATCTCTATACAGTTTGACCATAAAGTCGCGGATCAAACGCAACTAGGGGATAGATGAGGTCATCACCTGCAAAAAATAATTGCTCTACGAGAGGTCTTTAAACTCAACCCTTGCAGAGTTATAATTTATTTTGCGTTTTTAAAAGAAAATTGACTTTTTATACTATTCCTTATTAATATTCGAAAAAATCTACATTCTATATCTTTTTCATAATAACCACTAGATTGGTACTCATGAGTCCTTGCGTAAGACATGCAATTAATAGTTGTTTATTGAGTGTATTGAAATTATATTAAGTTATAAAATATAAAAATTTAAATATAAAAAACATAATTTTTTGTTTACTTCGGATCCCACTGTGAAAAAAAGTACTCTACCGGAAAGTGACCCTGTATTTATAACAAGTTTTGGCGCATTAAATAGGGATTGTGAAAAGGTGGCCATGAGTGGCTCTAGTCTGAGAATCAGCTTCTTACTATCTATATTTCAAACCTATCTATCTATCTATATTTAAAATATTTCAAACTTTTTTTATGATACAGCATAAAAAATACATACATCCCCTAACTTTCACCCCTCTTCGATCAACTCCTATTTTTGATTATAGTAGATAGTTATTTTTATTAAACTAAAAAAATGTTTCCTAGAAACAACATAGGTACATGGCAAAACAACGTTTGCCGAGTCAGCTAGTGTATTTGTAAAATTACTGATAATTTCTATATAGAATCTATAAATATATATTTTTTAATGTAAGACGGCGAGACCCTGTCCAATAATTTTAAGACGTAAAACAACAACGTCCACAAACACCTGGATTTGTGGCAGTCGCAGAAAACTATAGATAAGAGAAGTTCTGAGGCGTTCCAACATACCTTCGTTAGTCTCCTTCATTATCGTCGGTGACGGTTAGTTACTGAAGTCTGAACGGCATCCGAGGAAAGAGCAGTAGCAGAGTGTAGACATTCTATTACCAGTACCTTGCAGTAAGCTATATAGTACATACTCATTGTTTTCAATATACATAGCTACGTGTCGGTCAATGTTTATTTATTTAATATATTATATAATCGTTTACTCAGATCAACGTCTAAAGATGTGGATTAAAAATTAAAATAAAACGACATTATATGGGTATTACATTAATTTTATTAAAAAAATTATAACATTCTACGTATTTGTATTATTTTTACATAAAATACCTACATACTAGGTCTTAATAAGTAACTTTTGGCACTGTAACTAGATATTATATGAAAAAACCGATAAATATTTAATTTATAATAGCAGTAGGCTAACTTCAGTAGCAAAGCATTTATATGCTTTCCGATTACAACTTCAAAACTGAGATTTCCGTCTGTCATCGATACGTATCTTTTGAAAGAGTGGCGAATCAGGCTGGATTGTTTGAATTATTGGAAATTCGTATCGGTTTTGCAAAATAGCCCTGCAAGGTTTTTTTAGTACATCCGACCTACCTAGCTAAAATACTACGTATCAAATTTGACAATGGAAAGATGATATAAAAATGGTTTGAATTGACCTCTCTGAAATTGTATTATTGAACACTTATAGAAACGTCCTATTTTCTACGTATTATAATTTATCCTATACATTTATCCTATATATTGTCGCATTATTATAATTCTAAATTGTGCTTGGATTAACATCTAGTCGAATATTTTGGTCTACTGAAACATGATTAACATATTATATTATTATTAATTATATTAGTAAAGGATACTTGATATCAGATTACGAAAATGTTTATTTGATATTATCAATTTAACAATAATAGTTCAACGGGTCGTTCGTTAAAAATAACAAAATTCGTTACGCAATACAGTGTAACGAAATCTAGACTTGGCAAATAAACTAACATTGCATTAACAATTGCAGAATTATCTATGAAAACATTATTAATAATTCTGACATTGTTAAAAATAAATTTTGTAATAGATAATTCTGCAATTAATAGAAAAATTTAGGAATGCAATTAAAAATGTACAAAAGTATGATAACGACTAGGAAAATGGCAAAAATGGCATAATAGAAAGGAATTTTTAACTATATTTTCTTGGTTATATAGAATCTCTAACATGAGGTTGAAAAGGTAATAAAATCATATTTTATTACCTTTTCAACTTCATATTTCATATTTTTTTATATGAATTTAAACTGAAATTTTAGGCTAAAAATACTTAAACAAAACAAAACCAACGCGTGTGATTCCGATACGTCAAAAAAATCCGCTGATTTAAATAAAATTGGACACGTGAAGAAGATATTATTATTCCAATACAATTTCATATTATAATAGTATTACGTTAAACACGAACTTTACGCTAGTTATATTAAATATGCTTCTTCTGACATACAATTTCTTAGTTCCAAACAGTAGTCCATACAACAAAGTATTATTATAAGTTTAACTTAATTTTTTGCGTTTCGGTCAACCTCACGGTGCTACCAATACCATAAAATATATTAAAATGTCAATATTATAAATAATAAGTTACAAATAAGTACAACTTATAATTTTAAAAGTATTACAATGAAGTATTAATTGTACAAAAATTGCGTAGAACTTATTCTTTGGTACGAATATCCATCTTAAACTATTATAACATAAAAATATTGTCTCATGACTAAATAATTTTCTATGAGTATTTTAACCAATAGGCAGTTCTAGTTATCTTATGTACATTAAAATGCAGTCAAATGGAAAAGTTAACTAATTAATAAATAGTTAAGTAAAATAAACATTTGAAAATGCAGTCTTAAAACTAAAATTCGAAAACAGAACACACGTGGTATGCACCTGTTGTGAAAATTATAAAATTACGGATCAGGATACTATTTTATTAAATTTTCTATTATGGTTTATCGAAAATAACGGTGCAATTCAGGTACGACTTTTATGCCCGATTTGAGTAATAATTAGGTGAAATTGAATTGCTTGTATTACTGCTGTAAAGAAATATTCAGAAATTCTGAAAAACTTTTGAATGAAATTAGTGATAATTTTAAGACAAAAAAAATTATAGGATTAAAACGCGAATATACCGTTACAAAATTATGTTTGAAACTAATAAAACTGCCTAAAAATCCCATCGTTATGACACTACTACATTTTGCTGATTAGCGAATTAACACTTGATTGAGTTTTGTTGGGCGTTGTAAGTAGCCCAGAAAACACGAACAGGATGGCGAGAGCTTGATCGATAACGAGCAAGAGACAAATTAAAACGATAAAATGGTAAAATAGACAAGAAGTGAGAAACTAAGCAACAATGCCAAGTGTCTGAAGTGATAAGTAAACGCGTTTTAATCCGGTAGAATGAAAAAACACACTCCCAGCAGTAATATTGGCCTAATACGTTCCATGAACGGACACAGATTTCGTACGTTTTGTGTTCCTATGGGGTCGCCTGTGTCTAGGATGACGTAATGGCCACCGTCACGTAGGCCGTCTGACATATCTCGTCGACCCTCGTAGACCCCTCCCCACCACGAGGGGAGGCATCTGCTCATCCTCTTCCTCATCATCCTCCCCACCTTCGGAGCTGTCCTCCCCACTCCATACCTCTGGCTTCACGGCTTGGTACGACGCGGAAAAGCCTTTGAATACGATGGAATCGTCCGTACGGAATTTCACAAGTAATGCTTCTGTTGTTGATACAATTTCTGGAGGCATCTGTTCATGAATTAATACATTTCATGAAAACTCATTTATTTAACAATTTTTTCTATTTTGGATAGAAAAACCATGAGCGATTTTTATAATTTTAAATTTAAAAAACCAAATTTAACCATTCCAATCGGTACGGTGAAAGAAAACATCATGATGCCAGCAAACCTTAGACCCAAAGGGTCGACGGCGTGTGTCAGGCACAGAAGGCTGATCTCACCTACATCTCTACTTGCCTATCATATTAAAAAAACAAATCACGATACAGATATCTTCGTTGTTAACTCACCTTAGTTCCACAATAATTTCCATACGGCCCAACGCTTCCTTCTAATCCTCCTAAGATTTGGACAAAGTCATAACCGCAGTTGGCCTCTGGTTCCAACTCGAATGTGAGGAATGTGAGTCTAACGAATTGGCCAACTGGTGCCACAATACTCCAATCGCAGTTGGCATGGGACTCATACGAATCGTGGCCATAGCGAGCGTGGGAATATAAGTGTTTAACTGTGTCAGTTGCGCTTAAGTAGCCGCCACATGCTGAAAATAACGAGTGATATTTTTTAACCTGCGTAACCACCTATTAAATATCGAGTTTGCAGTCCACAAAATTCCGTCTTTAACGTCAATATTGGCATTGTTAACTTATTGACGTGACAACGTCTTATAATTCGATGGAGCCGGCTGCGCGCACGAAAAAACATGACACATGACGCATGCGGCGTTACCTCGCTCGAAGCGTTCCATTTAGCCTTGAAGTGCAAGCGAGAGCGCGGAACGAGCGACAAAGAGGCACGATCGGTCTCCGCGTTCGGCAGCGTTCGTTCGTTAATAAATTGACATAAGTAATTGTATTAATGCGTACAAATAAATGTCACTTCATCAAGTCAATTGTGATTTCCATTTATCTCCTTCTCTATATCCATACAAAATATATCTATCAAACAAATAAAATTAAAATTTTCTTTTGAAAAATGCAACCATTCCATCGGTATTTTCATATGACGTTGTCACGTTCAACTATCGTCAGTAAACCGCCTTTTTTTATTTGAGTCAATTATTGTTATCTTTATTGAATACGTGGTAAGCTGCTAGTAATTTTGATGTAAGAGATAAACATCAATGAATTATCTTTAGAATTACATAAATTTATTAAAGTTCTCCTCTCATTGTTAGAGCGTTATATGTATGTGTGGTTCATATAAAACAAGGTTAAATAATTACCAGTGGAGTAAGTAGCGAAGAAGCCCTTCCTCTGTACGGAGGCATCAGATTTGAACACCACATACATGAGGTTCTGTGAAGCGACTACAGGGTGTGGCAACTTGCTGCCACAGAATCGACCCAACGTCTTTTCATCAGCTGATGCACCGTCGTAAATTGTCACATGGTCGTATGTGCATTCCTGGTAATAAGAGTTTGTTCACTACATCGTCATATTGAGAATGCTCAGACTGTACTGGTACGGACAGCAACGATATTTACAGCGTATTCAACAAAATAATCTCTCAAAGAAACTGATAACGCTACAATGTTACCGGCACGTTACGATGTTAGTCCGTGAACGGTTAAATTGTGATACGGTGCAATGGTTATATCCTAAATACCAGTTAAATATATACATAGTTAAATAGCATTTATTAATGTTGTTATTTTAACAATTTTTTTTGAATAAATTTCAGCTATATGTATATAGGTCGTATGTTCGAATCATAGCTGATTCAAGTATAGTTAGACTATATAGAGATAGTACTGAAGTATATTTTCTACACACATCGAATAAAATTAATATCAAAGCCACCTTATCAAACTACTATCATCTGTGACTGACCTGATGTGGCTCCAATTCAAATACATTGAATATCAATTTGATCCGATGTCCCGGTGTCGTGGAGAATTGCCACACGCAGTCTTTGCGGGACGGATACGAATCGGGATAGTTTGGACTGCCAAGATGAAAATTTTGAAGTTTTTAAAGTATAGGCAGCGGCACGTAAGTCTAGCGCTGGCCGATACGTGGAGGGGATTGCTGCGCATGTGTACTGTCGCGCGGGGACGGAATGCGACTGGAGAGCCAATCGAAACTACGCGCGCCCGCTAACCCCCCTCAGGTACCTTATTTTTTACTTCTGCGCAATAACGGTCAGCGCTAGAGTTTCGTGCCGCTACTCGTATGTTTACTATCACTTGTACGGTGAAGGACATCATTAGGAAACTGAACATGCCTTACACCCAAAAAGTCAACGGCTGATGTGTTAGGCTAATTACCTACTTATAAGAAAAAACAAAAGGTACAGAAATTTGATGCCCAGACTTTTAAGGCTTCATTCAAGCCACTAGTTTTTTCAAAGGTTATAAGTAGGTTTATTTATTAGAAATAAAATTATGTAAATATGAGACCTAAAGATTTTGAAAGTATAACGCACAGAAGAAAGAGTTTTAATATCTTGGGGGATTAACTTTTATTTTTGTTAAATTTTACTGATTCTCTTAATGCTGAATAAAAACAAAATAATGTTTTAAAAACTTTTGATCATTGTCTAAAATTCCTGAATTGGTTTCCTAATGACTTTTTTCAAGGAAATGGTATTTTACATTCATTCCTTCTGTGCACTTCATGGTTCCTCACCTGAAAATAGTCCCATGTGGATGCGTTATATCATGCTTACACCCGCCCTCTTTGCAATCGTGTTTATTGGGGTGTAACGTGAAGCCACTATGACAAGCGCACTCGTAACCCCCCAGCGTGTTGTGACACTCGTGCTGACATCCGCCATTATTGTCCGAGCATTCGTCTACGTCTATATAATACGCTGCTGCGAAACCTGAGTGATGGACTGATGTGTCTGATGTAAACTGAAATCGATTTTTATAGTTGGAATATAGTCCATACTGGTAGTTAAGTTCTGAGCTTTTAAGCTTTTTAAAATGGTTGAAGTTAAGTATATTTAATAAAAATAATATTTATTTTCAGGCGCAGATAAATTTTAGGATGTTAATGACGCGAATGACGAAATTTAATATTGCGGAATTTTTAACTATTTTTAATACACAATGTAATCCATTTTATGTTATGACTTTATCTTTAGGTTCAACAAATTTGTACAATTTGTGTATAATAATGTTTTGAATTACTAACACAAAATCGTTTAATTGGAGTATTATTTAAAAAAAAATCTTTTTTAACATAGTTTATATACAGTATTTACAATTTACTTAACCTAAAAAGTAATAATAACAATTATTAAAAAGAAAATCAAAACAAATTAAAAAAAAAATACTTAATTTAACAAATTTTATTACTAACACTTAAATTAAACAAAGAAGAAAAATTAAGAAAATTTTAAGTCTGCGTAAATTAATTTAAAAGGTTTCCAGGTTTACAAACTCACCTGAACACGTAAAACCGAGCCATCTGAGGTGACAGGAGGAGGTAAAATGGAGCCACAGAACGCACCATGTCGCCGCAAAACATCGGCACCCAAACGCGAGTGGACTGTTACACTGTCATATTCACATTCCTGAAAAATATGGCTCTTATGTCAATACTGAACTCAGTGTCAAAAGTCCAATAAATGAAATAATTGTTGTTAATAATTTTATTTGTTTTTGAAGTGAAACTTCTTTATCGGGGTTGGAAAAAAATTTAGTGTAACATTTTTTCGTTACGCGTCACATTTTTCGGTTACGCGTCACATGTTTCGGTTACGCGTCACATTTGACCGTTACGCGCGCCTTTTTCTTGTCCCTACGGTTGATTCAAAGAGATTCTAAACCATTAATAACAAAAATGTATAATAACGATAACAATGATACTAAAAATTCTATTACAATTTATGAAATTCTGTAATAATCTTAGTGGTAATAAGGTAAAATGAAATAATTGTATTATTTGTATTCAAGTCTGTGATATTAAAAGCCTTTTGTTAAACTTTATCTAATTTAACTTTATTTAACCAATTTCTGTAAATTTGCATTTCCTTTTTCGAAAAATAAGGTCATAAAGAAGTTTCACTTCTTACGTGTGTACACCTAGTACACGCACATATGTTTTAAGCCTAAAGAGCAACCAAACAAGAAGCTTTTTTGAAGTTATACTTCTTTAGGCGCGTTATGAAAAATTGATAGTGAAATGTGATGAGAGTGAAATTTTACGATGCGCGCGCACCGTGACTCAAAATTAACAGAATGAAGTTGCCCACGGAAGTTGCTACGGCATTGGACATAATTTAAAAACAACATTCGAATAATAATAGAATTTATGTTACACTTAATGTAAGAGAATAATAATAAATATTTATTTATTAAATTTTTCAAATGTAAACTGAACTTTATTGACTATAATGACTCATTTTCCAGTCTTATTTAATTGTAATTAATAATTATCTGCATGCAATCAAAAACTATTTTTAATAATGCCAAAGAAGTATAACTTCTTACGCGCGTACATAAGTACACGCACCCTTTTTTTTTCATAAAATTTATCTTTTATTAGCGTGGCAAGTTATTTGATCAAACATAGAATTCGTATATATTTACAAAAAACTAGACCTAGTTCTTGACACCCAGATTAATGAGCTAACGAGCTGCCCACGACATCAAAATTGCGATCTTCCTTCTAATTCATCGTGACCTTCATTCGGAAATGTAGTACTCATTGCGTGGAATGTCAAGGAAATATTGGGTCAATACAATATAATATTTTAAAAATATAATATGAAATTATTTAATTTGCATATCATGACATTTTCAAATTTATCATGTTTAACGGATACAAACGCGAATTTATTGAATTATTTTTTTAGTTTTAACTGCTTTACAGCTTGACTGCCCCTGAAAGTATCTCTCATTCCCGTATGTGCTAAGTATGACTCCCTTATGTCAAAAATGTATTGGTTTGTCATATAGTTTGCGATAAGTCTCACAATTCACCATAAGATTTTTGAAACGTGTTGTACTTGTGTATTTCCGGTTTACTATGCAAAAAATATTTATTAATTGATTTCTATTATAACTAACAGTTAGCGAACATATATTGCACTTTATTGCAATAAACACATTTTTTACTCGTAGTAGTAACGATGTGTTTTTGTTTGAAAATAACTAGTTTATTGATTGAAAATAATTAGAATAACAATTACGGACGCTCTTATACATAATTAAAAAAAGTTTAAAGTGAAATATTTATTTTAATAGTCCATAAATATTATGAACTATAAGTTTATGTTTTGAGAACGACTTTAAGATTTTTATTGTAGGGAATGGAATGGTTTAACCACCAATAACGACGGACGGCTACTCGTATATGTTGGTACGCACCGCATGCGTACCGCAAGTAGGTATAAAGTGTGATTGATATACCTAATAGGTTTTTCATATAAAATTAAAACGATCAAGACTATACCATTTAATTTCTTGAACTTAACATCCTCGGCATTTTTAGAATATCAATTCTATTCAATTTCCATAATTTTAACTAAACTATTTGAGTTGTAGGTAGAAAAGCTGTACAATATTGTAACAAGTGAACCTATTTAAAAAAATAATGGGAAATTTGATCTGTATTACCTGGTGATACATATTATTGCTGCCTTCCAAGTCGAAGTGTGTGAAATTAAGTGTTATCCGATGCTGTGGAGGCGCCACGATCTCCCATAAACAATTCTTAGATGGAGGGTACAGATCGGGAAATGATGGCGAAGTTATTGTTCCATTTGGAGCGTATAGTACACCCCCACATGCGTCTGTAATACGATTTATAAAGTCTTAATTTTCAGCACCATCCGAAATGAACGAGCTCTCATGATCTTCAGTAGAATATGCTTACCATAACATCTATGAGGCAGTTTTTTTTATTTCGTTGCTATTTTATAACACTGAGAAAGAACACCCTAAGTACGTAGGCGCACACTCACTTGCCAGAAGGCAAAAAACCAGTGGCGCTGTAAACTGTTTGATGATAATTATTTTCCTTATTAACAGGCATGTAGTTGATCAGTCTTCTGCCTGACAGACGTCGTCAATTTTTAAGTCTATGGCACTTTCCTCAGGATGTTTTTCGTACGAGTGTTATTTGCGCACATAGAAATATAGATCATCTATGGTTTATCCCTAAATACTAACGAGTGTAGTATCACTCGCTAGTATCCTATGATGGAACGGATATCCGACACGACCAAATTATTGCAAAATCCTATGCGCTGGATGTTCTTTTTAACTTAGGCCATTTTAAATATGCAAATAAAAAATAAATCAGTGGTCCTACAACCTCTTTAGGTCTGAGCTTCAGAACTGAATCTGTTTCATGATCATTTTTTTCAATCTAATAGGCAAGTAGGTGCCTCCTGAGTCCTGTGCCTGACACACGCAGTCGACTTTTTGGGTCTAAGACATGGAAACCTCGCGGTGTTTTCCTTCACCGTACGAGCGAATGTTAAATGCGCACATAGAAAGAAAGTCCATTGATGCACAGTCGGGAATGTAACCTACGACCTCAGGGATGACAATCGCACGCTGAAGCCACTAGGCCAACACGGTTCTTAAATTTTCGGCCCGAGATATCATTTGCAGTCGAACATGCGAATTATAAGACAGAAATAAGCAGTGTAACACCTTTTTGTCCCCCCTTCGTAATGACTAATTAAATAAACAATTAAAATAATATAATATTAACTTACTTTCACACTTCTTGCCATCCGAATGCAGTTCATATCCAATATCACAAGCGCACTCATACCCACCGAGAGTGTTAACGCAAGAATGGCTGCAGCCGTGGTCTATGGAAGCGCATTCGTCGAACTCTTTCATAAACGTCGCAGAAAAACCCGCTTTTTGTACTGAACTGTCTGATTCGAAAATTACTAAAAGTTTGTTTGATGTTGACCTGTGTGAAAATATGATCTTATACTCTAAAATGATTTATCTAAAAGTCTCATAAATAATTATAAAATTGAGATTTAAAATTGTTGCAATTTTAAAAGTAAGTAATTTTTGTGACTAAAAAAAATTCTCACTTGCCGTGAACAACAAATTTAAACTGCAAAATAAAATATCACTTAATTCATGCACTCATAATTATTACTTCCAAATATCCGTCCGTGTAAAAAATCTACTATGCAATGTGCCAACATATATTTTTTATGACATCAAAATCAATATGCATTAACTCCGAATTCCAAAGTGGTGGTTTTTATTAGTGTCTTTTAATATTTTTTTAAATTAAATTTCTGGGTTTGACCTCTTCCACTAATATCACTCGATTTCGGCTTGACGTTAATTTATTGGATACCCTAACACCTGGGTATACATATTTAGTAACTAATACCTGATATCTGGTGGTATTTTGTGTCCACAAAACATGCCAATAAGTGGACTATCCATGGAGTCACCATCTCGCACTTTCACTTTGTCGTAGTTACATGTGTCATGGTTCTCCACTTCAAACGAATGGAAACGAAGAGCTACTTGATAGTCCTGTTAAATATATTTATCATTTATCGAAACAGCCTTTCGATTCTGTAACTCACTTTTCGAACTCTCACAGCGGTTTTCGCAATAAACTACAAGCTCCCTTCTTATTAGAATGCCAAATCGTAACATGACTGCTTTACGACTGATTTGAGCGCGACCGCCGCTGTGAAAACCGCTGTGTGATTTCGAAAAGTGAGTTACAGAATCGCAAGGCAGTATAAAAAATTAAAGTCAAGGTACAAATTACATATTTTATCCTCAATTTTTTTGAGGTATCCAAAGCTAGATTATATGTTTACAAATTATCTCTAATAACCACTCTTATTAAATAAAGCCTCATTTTAATTTAACCTATGTAATTATTATGTGCAAGAACAACAAATATTTATTTAAATATTATTTACATAAAATTACCTGTGGAACAGTGAGTCGCCAAACACAGAGCTTATTCGGTTGATAGTCATCAGGATAATTCGGTGACTCCAAATGACCGCTGCTGTCGACGTCTATGTCTCCTCCGCATACAGCTAGTAAGAAAACAGTATGTTTTTAAATATATAGACTATAATATAACCAAAAAGTTATTTCATATTACAAATTCATGAACGAAAAATATGAATTAAAGACGGAATTTATAATAGATCGATTTCGAAATCAAAATTGTGTCAATTAGTTATCAAATTATTATTATAAATTCTCCAACATTCTCAATCTATTTAAGTTTAGTATAAATATTAATAATAAAACATCGTAAATGATGTAAAAACAAAGATGCCGAGAAGATCCTGTGTTTGTTACGTTGTTTACTTTTCTAAAAGAATCAGGTATTGTTTAATCTACGTACTACGTTCATTATATACTAGCACTAGACGAAGACATGTAAAAGATATTTGAAGAAAAAAAAACAACGAATACCTCACAAAAATTACTAATATATATAATGATTTAAGTTTCGTCACCGTAAAGACAAAAAGAAGCGTTAAAAATACGTAAAAAAGGGATAAATGTCGACCCTACTGTTAAATTAAGTTGTAAATAAAAGATGAATAACCTAGCAAAAAATCAAATGATCAAATCATTTGTTTTCAATTGTCAATATTGATATGCAGATGTTATAAAAGTCTCGCAACAATTGCTAAGAATACATTAACATGCTAGAAATTACTGAAATAATCATGTAAAGTTAAGTATACATATTTATAAAAAATATACGAAAAAAATTAAGCTAAGAAAATAAACAATAAATGTCAACAATCTTAATAAATAAAATTCATTTAAATAATCCTTCCCGAATCTCCTTATTTCATGTATCAGAGCAAAAGAATAATGTTCACTAAGTGTTCATTTAAAACTGGCAAAGTATGCGGAAGGGTTCATTGAATTATGGACACATTGGATCTCGAACCGGAAGGATTTGGGTTCGTTCTGTTTTATTGAACTCAGAGCCAATAAAATTATCAACGCTCGAGTCTTATCACGAGTTATTTTAACGTGAGTTTGTAAAATGAATTTAATGAAAACCATCAGGCGATTCTTAACATGTTACTATGTGGGCATTTGATTTGATCTATAAAAGTGGTATTTCTTCGTAATAGGCGAGTATGTGATCAGTTTCATACTTCTTTCGTTCAGCGAGTTAGGGGCGCACACAGAAATTCTAGGGCTCTAGGGTTGAGAATAAACTACATTTCAAACTAGTCTAAAACTACTTCTATAGTTCAAAATACTTGTAAGAAATATCATCATAGATACAACAGGATTTTTTACTATACCGAAATTTAAATACCTTCATAGTAAGCTCTGAATCCACGATTCGGTTTAGATCGCGGTCCAGGTTGATAAACGACGGTTAGTCTTGATCCGGTGGACCACAGCACTGGTCCCTTCCCGGAGCCACAAATCCGGCCCAAAACGGGCGCATCAGGCATGTACCCGTCAAGCACATCAACCCATTCTGAACGGCATCCATCTGTTTTGTGGATATCGATTTCTGTAAATGGTAAAAGTATTCTACAGCTATTTGAAGAAATATGTATTGCACATAACTAAGGTATATGTAAGGTAAGGCATACGTCTAATGAAAATAAATATTAATCACTAGCTGGTCCCCGCGACTTCATCTGCGCAGGATTAAAATAATATTTGTCCAAATGATGTAGCGTGAACGATATTTTATCTACTTTAAATACCAGAAGCGATAAAAGTATCGTTTTTCATTTAGATTTTATGGTAGTAACGGTTCACTATTTTTGGCTATAATGGCTTACACATAAGACATAGATATATACTATGTCGGGCTTTTTTGTAGGACTATTTAAGATAAACATTTCCGTCATACATTACATATGTGTAACTTTAACGGTTTTGGCAGCTTGGCACAATATCTTTATAAATTGTAGCATATGTGTTATTCTGAGCTATATTATTGTAAAGTGTCATAAAAATCCATTCTGTAGTTTTTACGTGAAAGAGTAACAAACATCCATCCATACTTACATATTTTCGCGTCAATAATATCAGTAGGATAAAAATATATAATTATTATAATTGTAAAAAAATTAAAAACGACCATCAAAGTCAGTAGTAATCTAGGGTACAAAAGAAGGAATATATATATGTTTAAACGACATTTATTTATTAACTTAAGCTGAGTGCCCACAGGAGCTGCTATAAAATATAAATACAAGAAAAAGATTTACAGTAATACGGAAAATCGAGATTTTTAGTTTGTGAATTATATTGTAAATAAATATTGGACCATAATGTGTTTGAACCTAGCTGCTACGTTTTCGGTCTACAAGAGCTACGGAATTTCGAATATAATATGGAAGCCACTGTGTAGAAACAATGTAAGGGAAGAATTTATTAAAAGTTGCAAACACCAAGCGCCTGTTAAGTAATTCGGTTTTATTTGTTTACGCTGCATTCTTTATTACTTTTACATTTAACAAAAATCTAAAGTAAAATAAATAATTTTTAACATTTGAATCATTTTGTCATTCAAGACATCAATATAACGGGGGACTTTATTAATGAGATCGATTTTAAATGCCCATTAAAAGTTATGTGATAATCCTGTATTTTTATAATCAAATAGTTAAAGTTATTATTATTCCGAAAAATATACATTATATATAAAATAATTCAACTATTTCAAAAGTATTTGTTACCTTCTAGCTAATTTAAAAACGAAATGTGTTTTTGGAGAAAATCGCAACAAAGAAACATTTTCTTGTGTAAATTAATATTAATTAGCTGCCAACCAGAATGAGTAACTTAGTAAGATATTTATACATAGAAGTTAAAGAAATGGGTCATAAAAAGTCATTTAAAAAAGGCAATGCAAACATCGTTTGAAACAGCAAACAGCAAATCGATCCTCAAGTGTATGAGCTATGGAAAATATCAATATTATAAACCTCCTCCTTTGTAGTCGGTGAAACGTAAATAATTAAATAGTAGCGATAAAAGTCTAAAGCTTAAAGCTCTCCGTTATTTTATAATTCCATTTTCAAATGCGATTCCAATATATTGTGTCAATGAAAAATTTGTATTATGAAAAAGCTTCACCAGTTATCTGATTGACACATAACTCAATTTAGAACACAATAAATCTCTTTCCGAGCAGATTCACATTACATAACTCCATGAAGGCTGTCTCATTGTATTACGTCTACAATAAATGTTTGTCGTAGTATTCAATAAACGAGCTGGGTTGTTCGATCAATGATGTCGGAAGTCAATAAAGATTTACTTATTTATATTTAGAATGTATATGTTTTTAAGCAAAGATAAGGAATAGACGACAAAGGCCCTCTCCCATTTCAAAATCTATGAAGTAAAAAAATTGTACGCTTATTACTGGCCATGTGCTTGTTTCATCCTCATATATCTATTTTATGAATTGAATTCTAGATTATTTTATATACATTTATAGGGCTTTGTTAAGCACTGTATCTGTCATATATATAGTACTTAGTACTTAACTAAATAAAACTATAAAAATAATAATTAATCGTAAGGGTGCGTACAGACTATGTAACATATTATATAACTTGTGTTTTATAACACGTCCACATTATGTAACCTTGTTATTCAACATTATAACATAAAACAATACTGTACACATTAGAATAACAATGCAATATAACAATGTTATATAACCATTTTAAATAACAAAAGAAAAACAAAAAAACGTAGATGCTGGGTTAACATGTTATTAAAACATGTTTTATAACATTCAGTGTCCTAATTATCTGAAACATGTTGTATAGCAATGTTGTATAACATGTTATGTTATATAGTCTGTACGCACCGTAAGATTTAAGACACTTTTTTAACAAAAGCTAAAGCTATCATCACGGCGTAGAGAAAGTGACAGAAAGAAACATTTTGATTGATATAATACAAGATCGATTTAATTATTATTAATATTTACTTTTACTATTTTAGCCTTATGTGTTGGCGTGCGATTCTTATCCCTGAGGTCGTAGGTTTTATCACCGGCTTTTGTTTAATTTTTATGTAGCCTGATGTTAAGTGATCGGAAATATGAGCATCCTAGACACTCACATTGCCAGAGATCTCGCAAGTGCGTTTCCGGCCTTTGCGCACATAGATAGAAAGTCCTTTGAGCACCAACGGACTTTCTGTCTAATCATCAATCATCGTGAGAAAACAGTCTTAAACCCATAAAGGGTTGTAACGCCACTAGATTATTATTATCGGTACCTTATTGGTTATTGTGAATAATAAATTCAAGCATAAACGTTATTAATATAAGTGGAAGCAAAACATTATATTTAGATCAATCAAAATATAAACGTATTCAATTTCCGCTCCATTTTAATCAATTAAAATTGAATTTCGCTGCGTATATGTTTTGAATTTACGCTTATCAACATAATACTAATAAATTTGTTTTTCATTTTAGTATTTCATTTATATCAATAACATCTGAATTTTTAATTTTTAAGTTGTTTTAATTTGTAGGGATGACTGACGATATTGCACGATAAGTTGATGTTCATCATCTTCAGTCGCGCTATTTATTTCTGATTCAGGTTATGCTAGTATCGTCGCAGACCTTTCTCCACTCAGCTTCCCGTCTTTCGCAAACCTCGGCGCCTGGATAAGACCTGTAAGGGGCCTTTTAGTGTCTAGTATGTAGGGCTTCTGCCTCGAGGTTTAGTACCCTCCACTTAACAATTACACTCAGTCTAATTATATAAACTACTAGCAGACCGGCCAAGCGTTGCTGTGGCATAGTAGAAAACTATTCAAGGGAAACGTTAGAAGAACACAAGTCATGGGGACCACCATGCTTTTTTGGTGGTTATGCCATTAAATTGTAGCTTATGTAAAACGTTGGTACTTTCAAGTCAGCGCCATCTGTTAGAATTGTGACTATCAAATAATAAACAAATATTTGCAATAAAATAATATTGCGGGTATAAATTTAGATGTAAGCTATCCTATCTTTTGAGTTAGATCAAACTGCACACGGTGTGCAAATTTGATTGATATCGGTTCGGTAGTTTAGGAGTCCATCGCGGACAAACAACGTAACACGTAATTTATATATATTAAGATTTGCGTTATCTTTAAATAGTACCGAAAATGTTTACATGGCCGAAGAAACCTAAAAACAAATGCCCTGATAAAGTATTTATACAAAAAAATAGCTGTTAATGTATATTGTGTTTTTATAGAAAACCATCTATGTATCGCAGAACATTTAAGAAATGTACAAAAAGCAAATTCCATTAAAAGCAAAGATTTTTTATAAAACTAAAAAAGTAATAGACCACTCGCTCATAAGAATATTTACGATTTAGCATTGTCCAAGAGTTATTACTTGAACACAGAGACCATTTTCGCAAGCATCAGCAGAATAAAAGTACTCGGGGAAGGTTCAAGAGGTACTTTGTTGAAAATTAGGGTGCCCCTTAGAGTACGAGCCATGATCATACCTACATTTCCAATTGTGTTCCTGTTTCAAAGCTCCATAAAAGTTTACTGCAGATCGGATTTAAATGGCCTTTTGTCACCTAAGCGTTGGAGCTTTTTATGGCTTTTTAAATTGATATAGCGTATTATGGAGTGGGTCAATTTTTTTTCTAATTTAATTTAGAATTACGGCGTGTTATCAGATTTTGCTTACCTTGAATTAACTATAGATTTATTCACTTAATAACTTACTAAAATTACCGAACAATACAGAAGCGGGAGTAAACATTTCTTAATTATATTTAGAAAAAATATTTACATATATTATGTAACTTAATAAATAATGTCACAAATATTATTTATTTATTTATTAACACTTCGTTGCATACAGAAATATAAAACAGTTGACATTATTAAATGAAAAGGAGGGCAACTGGCGGGCTTATCGCTTTAAAGCGGTCTCTTCCAGGCAACCAATGTAAGAAAGAAAAAAATTAGAAAGGGCAAGCCCAAGAAGTCCAAAAATACATAAGACAACAAATAGACAAAACGATATCTTAACTGTTTTGAAAAGCATTAATTAGGCTTTGCATTGTTTCAATTGAACATTCATCTGTCTCTTTCATCACAGCAGAAACAAAATTTGACAGAAAGAGACGTAACTTAACGAGATTAATTCAGTATATACTCGTAATAATAAGTATACCTATATAAAGTTTTAGTAATTATTTTTTGGGAAAAGGTTTAATAAAATCCTAGAGGCTCTTTTATCTCTGCCTTTAAATAAATTTAAGAAATGTGTTAAAGTATAGCTGTGTAAAAAGGCTTCCTATAAAGTTATAATATAAGGATTATCTAGTTGATAAAAGGGCCTGGGACTAGTGCTTCACAGGCTACTCCTAATTAATTTGCGATATTTGTTTTAAAATAAATGTCGTTTGCCATAGTCATTTTGTATGATGTTTTGCTATTTGTAACAGAGTACCGAGAGTTTCTTACACCGGCTTTTTCTCTCGGACTCTGTCTACTTTGCCGATGAGTAGGGATGTCTACAGATTGAAATTTAATGACGTGGAATAAGTGATACCTGTATATTCCTAATAAACAAATTTTATTTTGTAAAGGTATAATATAAATAATGCACAAATATTTTAACTGTAAATGAGATATTAATATGCTAAACTTACCTGTTATATTAAGGACGACTCTTTCCCCATGAGTTGCAACAATCCGCCATTCGCAACGCTCGGGTGTTGCTGGAGGTGTTTCTGTCCCCCAACCCGGCGAGTTGAACCATCCCGAATTTCCTAAGAAAGTTTTGCCGCATTCTGGAAGTATCGAAGAGTTATGTACCGCAAGGGTGATGCATCTATGAAGCATGTTATTTTAAAATAGTTACTGGTCCTTGTGCAATATTCGAATAAAGACGAAAACATATATAACGCCACGCGAGCCGATATAACTGGTTGTTGAGTCGAATCAAATTGTACTATTTTCTATGACTAGAATCACACTATGAACATCTGACGCGACCTCATGCGCGCACATGCCACCCGACTTGACCCGACGCATACAGAAGTAGAAGTAGAAGCTGATCAGTCGCAGAATGAAAAGTACAGTTTGAAAGCATTTTACGATAATTTTGGCCATATATGTATTATGTACCCAAAATTTTCTTAATGCTCCTTATACAATATATTTATCTAAAACCAGTGGTCTGTGATAAATTAGGCTGTTTATGAGTAACATTATTTTTATTTTACTAATATAACCAGCGGCACGTAAGTCTAGCGCTGGCAGATACGTGGAGGGGATTGTTGCGCATGTGTACTGTCGCGCGGGGGTCAAAATGCGACTGGAGAGCCAATCGACGCTACGCGCACCCGCTAGCCCCCCTCAGGTACCTTATTTTTTACTTCTGCGCAATAACGGTCAGCGCTAGAGTTTCGTGCCGCTACTTATACACTTACTTTAGACTTAAGTTTAAAAATAATCTAGTTCTACAGAAGTAAAAAACCTCCTTAATAAGTGATGTCTTACAGATTCTAAATTTTTTGAGAGATCTAAGACCTATGTAATACTTACTAGCACATTTATAAAGAAGATTAGTTTGGGCGATGTCACTGGCACTCAATCTCACTCTCTGCCCAATCTCCGGTCTCTTCTTTCCATGTACTTCTAGCGGTAATATCGTGTCTAAATATGTACCCTGGATAAACATACACTTAGGTAAATAATAAGTGATTGCTAATAAGCTTACTCATTATGGAAATACTACTTTAATTAAAATAACATTCGATATGAGTTTTAGATTTTGGAGAAATAAGGATGGTTTTTTTTATAACGACGAATCGACTCGATCGAACCGACAACAGGTTTAGATGAAACTAGGTTTTTGCAACTATATGCTTCCACTTATATTTAAATTTTTGTCTTCACCCTGGATTTAAATCTCCTTCAAGCAAGCTAAGACAGATATATTAAATATGCGTTTACCACTAACCCACGCTAGCGATGAGAAATAGATAATATTTTAAAACACTATGACAGAATTTAATTTATAACCAGTAACCCTTTAACCAGTGTGATGGAATAAATGAATAAAACCTCCGTAATGGATTCTACATTATGCAATACCTACCTTGCTAAAAGTGTTTCGCGCGTAGTGCATTATAGAATCATAGTCATAAGTCTGCCCCAATGAGTTCACTTCTTCTTCCGTTAGTTTATTGAAATTATACTCTTGTCCTGTAACATTTTTATTTATAAAACTTCTTCAACGGATATAAATCCGAATTAAATACATTATTAGCGGCCAAGGCACTATGATTTTATCTGAAAACCTCAACGTTCGAGCGAATGTTAAATGCGCACATAGATAGAAACTCCATTGGTGCACAGCCGGGGATCGAACCTTAGTGTTGAGAGTCGCACGCTGAAGCCACTAGCGCAACATTGCACTATATTGGTAATATGTAACCGTATGAAAATCCGTGCAGTGGTTCTTGATTTTATCGCGAACAGACTGTCGCGGCGGAGGACTGTTTTATACTATGTATCTAGTGCAACAACCACTAACAATTGTGGTCTGCAAATTATAAATATCCCACTATTATAAAAATTTGTTTGATTTAAATGTGTAGTACCCTCGTAAATCGAAAGCAATGACTAGACACCATTTTATTTGATAATTTTTAAATAATTGCGTAAATGATAAATTTCGAAATAATGTACCATTAATTCTTTATGAATTTTCTGTCTATCAGAAACCTTAGTTATTTATAGAACGGGGCAAACCAGCAGGATGCTCATCTGATGTTAAGTCACCGAGGGTTCGCGAGTTGCATTGACGGCCTAATATTTGGTACGCTCTTTTCTTTCAATACTTTTACTTAAATTCATTTAAGATTGTAGTAATAATAAAGCATTATATGGTTTTGACGTTAATGCCTATATTAAATTATGTTTAACACTCTTTGATAAAGTTTATGTTGATATGTTGATGCTTAAATCTGAAAAAATATTTCATAAAAACATTCCACGCTTAAATCACGCTCTCACAAATGTGAATTGTGAGAAGAGAGTATTATGATTATAATAACTGCGCAGCTTAATATTTGGAGTATTTTTCATATAAAACATTTTTTCTCGGTAATTGAACGTGATTTTCACGATACAGTTATTATATTTAAAATGCAAACATATTATTAAGTGAAACAGCATTTTTCACATTGTTTTAACTAAGAAGAAACCAGTGAGTAGTGACGCTACAACCCTTGCTACATGTGTGTAGTGCTAAACGCGCACAAAAAAATAAATTCCATTGGGGATGGAACCTACGACCTCTGAGAAGGAAATTACACGCTAAACTTGTTTTAACTAAGACATCTCTATTTATTACACAATATTATGACAAAGAAGTAGTTTTATTTTCAATAGATGCCGTACACTTAAATAAAATTAAAAATGCTTCGAATATCTCTCATCTATTTATTATGTGGCAATTATTTATCAATGAAAAGTAAAAGTTAAGCTAAATCGGACACGTATTACTAATTTCAAGATTTCATCACCATTGTGCTTTTCGATAGCACAAGTACGAGTTTAAGTATACGAGTATACTAAAAAAAAGACACTGAAATCCCAATGTAAAGAATTTGAGGTTGACCTTGGTATATTCAGGATTAATCCTGTACGACCAGAAAAATCATTTTTCCAAATCAGTCCAGGCATCTGCAACTTACATCAAAAATACGCAGCTCCTTCCTGTTTAAATTCAGTTCAACGTTCGTGCCATTAAAATTAATATCTATAATTACAAATTGCTTGATAAAGTTGGCTTAAAACGATGAATAATGATAATTGAACTGTCGGAGAGATGCGCGAACCGCAAAAATTATTATTCTTTTCTATTTCTTTATATTTATATCTTATGATTCTTAACCGTGTCAAAAGTCGTTAGAAGACCATGCTGCACATTTCTATGTGTGTAACGCTTGATCGCATGGTGATAAAAACATAGTGATTGCCTGAAATAGACACAAAGTAGGAAGAAATTTTCTTTAAAGAAAAAAATCTAGGACGCAATATGTTAATTTGGAACCTTACTAGAATTCAAATACATTTGATGTACATGAAGGAAAGTAAGAATGGCGGATGGCTTTGAATAAAAGCCTTGTTACTGTTAAATAATACTTTATTTAATACTAACTACTACATACGTAAACTTTTCTATACAAAAAGTAGACGAGTTTATTCTAAGGAAATATTTTGACTCGTAACAATTACGAATTGCGTTTTACATTGAGCCTGCAGTAACAAAATGCGCTTTGATAAAACATGAAATTTAATTCACTGTATTATTATTTGAATTCATATGTTGTTCGAAATTTAAATAAACAGGAAGGACCGTGATACCCTTTTTCCATACTTTTCCTATAGAAATACAGAGCATCTATGACGTGATGTAGATGACGCGATGTTTCCTGTTGTATTTCTAGTTATGATCTTATATGATAACTTACGACGTAAACAGTATATCCAGTAATTTATTGCACTTTATTCACTGATAATGTAAAAAAATAAATCGTCATGTTCATGGCATGTGTCATGAGATAAAAAAAAACTGTTCCGATAAAAAAAAGGGTGCGTGTACTTATGTACGCGCGTAAGAAGTTATACGTCTTTGGCATTATTAAAAATAGTTTTTGATTGCATGCAAATAATTAATTGCGATTGAATAATCAAAGACTGGAAAAGGAGTCATTGTAGTCAATAAAGTTCAGTTTACATTTGAAAAATTAAATAAATAAATATTTATTATTCTCTTACATTAAGTGTAACATAAATTCTATTATTATTCGAATGTTGTTTTTAAATTATGTCCAATGCCGTAGCAACCGTGGGCAACTTCATTCTGTTAATTTTGTGTCACGATGCGCGCGCATCGTAATATTTCACTCTCATCAATTTTTCATAACGCGCCTAAAGAAGTATAACTTCAAAAATGTGCATTATATACATTTTGAATACATTTTTAACTTTTGGTTACATCTTTGTTCTATAAGAATATTTTATTTCATATATGAATTATTGTAATTCATTATTTTAGTTGTATGCATAGAGCAAACAAACATTAAATTTCGGTACACCTTTTCCAAATTACCTGTTAACGTTAAGAACTTTTCATTTCCATGTTTTACACGAAAAAAACTTTTTAAGAAATGTATTCAACTAATATAATTAAAGAAATACGAGGACTATTTATAAATAACGTTACGCAACGTGCTGTTTGTAAAGATTTGAGCCGCAATGAGATTCGGGTCAAGCACCACATTTGAAGGCTACACGTAACACGACGCACTCACACTTTACGGTTATGACGTATCTTTGACGGAATTAGCAATTCAATATAAAACCCTCGACTTTGGACCGAAATAAATCCGTACGTGTCCCAAAGAAAGCGCAAGGAAAATCAAATTGAAATTACCACAGCCCACAAACAAGTTCAATATCTAAATGTGTCAACGTTACCGATATTAGAAATTTATAGTAAAACTAGCTGACCCGGCAAACGTTATTTTGCCATGCATATTATTTCTAGGAATCATTTTTCTATCTACTATAATAAAAAATTGGGGTTGGTTGTAGAGGGGTGAAAATTAGGGGTTGTATGTATTTTTGTATCCTGTATCATAAAAAAATAAAAACAAAAAAAATTGTCTAAAAAATAAAAACATTTTTTGGGTTGGACACCCCTTCTCACTTAGGGGGTTAAAAGATAGATTGTAGCCAATTTTCAAACTTATTGAATATCCATTTAAAAAAATCATAAGAATCGGTCCAGCCGTTTAAGAGGAGTATGGGAACGAACATTGTGGCACGAGAATTTTATATATTAGATAAAATAAACTGATCAGTAGATTAGCACAGTGTTTCTAAGCACTGCGTCCTACGGCACGATCTACAGTTGTAGATCGTATTTTATTACAAATCTACTTTTTACCTTGTTAGGGGGCAGTCTCGTGACCCCAATGAACTGGGGCACCAGAGTGTTGCTATTTCCTTATTCTTTTACTCGTACGCAGTGTAAAGGTGAACATTTGAACATGTTTGAATTTTACATCTGTGGTGACGAAGTATTGCAAAATAGTTGCTTTTAGAAAGAATAAAATTAGCAATTTTCAATTTATGTTACGCAATTATTATGGAAAACATAGTTTCACCTTCTATCGTGGTAAGGTATTTTGTAGAAATGCTAAGCTAAGAATACGGAACGGGCAAGCTGTATATTAACAAAGTTTTTTTTAAGGTCACCCTTGTGAAGATGGAGCTGGTATAATAAATTTACTAATTACAATTATATATTCTATATAGTATGAATAATTGTATATAACTAACTAACCTAACAACCTTATGTATTTCATGTAAAGCTTTCAGAGAACTGAATCGTTTCATTATTAATTAGCACAATTGTCGGTATAAGTAGATTACGTAATTACAGTTAACAGCTCCCACAGTGGGTGATTGAGTACACGCCATGCCACTTAAGCAATTTCGAACCGGGGAAGACGTTTTAATTTTCCAGTTACGGCTTATATTTGTTGACAGGTAAAACACTTCCGCTATTCATTAAGCACCTTCATGAATATATTACCTTTAATAGCTGTATTTAAAAATTTAAACACTTAATTGGTAATAGATGTTGGATTTAGAGATTGTTGGCTTTTTTATGTATAAGGTTATTTAAGCATCATAACATGTTTTGTCTTTATTCCTCTCGTGTCATTTGTGTCATGAAAAAAAATATTTTTACTATTTAAAATTATATATTAAAAAGCTTCAAAAAGTTTAGGTTTGTTGAATGCATTATTGAACGCACATATATGAACTCTTCGGTATAGTGTTCTATTTGAAATGTTATTTTTATTTTGGATAGTATAAATAAATATTAATTTATTATTATTAAAATATTAATTACGAAAGACCGAATTAACGCGAATAACATGGGCCACAAATAGAGATAAAAAAATAATTTTTGAAATTAATTTAAAGTTTTATTTATGAATAGCTATTACTGCTTATTTAAATTATTATAATTATATAGATAAATAATAGAAGATATTGGCAACCGATAAATTTAAAATAGAATTTTTGAAGTGAAAAATTTAAAATGAATATCGATTAATTACTGCATGATGCAAATATTTTTTTTTTCACCATTTTGGAATTATCTCATGCCGTTCACTACATCGATAAGTGATAAATAATCA
Source organism: Pieris melete (assembly GCA_963693345.1). Classification (NCBI taxonomy): domain Eukaryota; kingdom Metazoa; phylum Arthropoda; class Insecta; order Lepidoptera; family Pieridae; genus Pieris; species Pieris melete. Next base: position 1,467,725 of record CAVNZK010000042.1, on the reverse strand, counting down.
CTTGATTGTATCGAAGCCTTTCCTTAGTACGACAATTATTTATTATTCTTATCTTAGGGATAGCAAATGAAGCGGGATATTGTATCCAATATGTTATACGTTGTATCAGTAAACATAAATAATGGGGTTCTTGGTTTGATCGGATAAAAGAAAAATATAAGGGCCTGTATTAAAAAAGAGTAACGACTTAGTTAAGTTCAGATAGTTAACCTGGTAATAGAGTTAGTGCGATATTGACAGCAGAATTTTGACTGTGTTTACAAATGTTATTAATATTTTTACTTGAAGTGATTTTTAATAGTGTGATGTGAAAACAACATTCATTACTAATACTTATGATAATAGTATGAAAATTGTTCCACTAATAACATAATAACTTCTTGATATAGGCGTTACATCGGGATACTTTTGTAATTTTAAACACGTAAATTAAATGTAAAACTGTATTTTAACTATGCTTTAACAAGTATTATAAATTTATTTATCTGACTATAGAGCCAGCCGAGAGATCAGAAGACGCATCATGATAGCAAATCGCTGCTACTTTGGCCTTCGTAGATATTTCCGATCGTGACTTCACATATAGAATACCAAGCTTGTTCAGTAAAAAACTCTGTTGCGACCAGTGCTTACTTATAGTTCTGAAACCTGGCCATTTGGCAAGAAAGACGAGATCTCTCTTTATTTTCGAGGAATATTCTTCGAAGAATCTTTGATCCTGTTAGCGACGACGGTGTTTGGCGTATTCGCTACAATGAAGAACTTTTTAACATCCTTGACGACGCCATGGCGAAGTGTACTCGAGGAGGGTAACGCCCACGAGGGGCTGTATAACCATTGATGATGATTTATATGAATAAGTGTTTTTTACATACCTGTCATAATATTGTCCCTGATGATTTGGACATGCCTGTCTCTGTCGGGTCGCGTGTGCTCATGCCAGAAGCCGACAACGTGACCCAGCTCGTGTACAACGATACCGAACTTATCGCAATTCTTTCCAATTGATATCGCTTGAGCACCGTTACCACGTTTTCCGACAAAGGAACAACACCTGATATATAAGAAAGTTTATTAGTAGCATTTTCATAGCAGTTCTCGAATGATCAATCTATTTTTCTTCTATCTATGTTTGCTATAGTAACTTGATATTTTAAAAGGGTGCGGAGTTTATTACGCTGACTTTTTCATTCGGCCTACACCCTCTGTCTTCTTTGCCGATGATTAGAGATCATAATAAACATATTTTATTTTTTATCGATGACGAATATTATTTACTAAAAAATACAAATCGATCTACTCGTGCTATTAAATGGAAATTCAATTCAAAATCTAGTTCTCATAGTAACTTCGCTTGATAGCATGTTTGGCTGATATTAGATATGCATATAGAAACTGAGCGATAAAGAAGTACTAAAGAAGAAGAAGAAGAATTTCTATACTTCCATATAGAATCCTAGTATATATATAATAATTACACAATAAATAATTGGTTTAAACTTTGACAATATATGTACAATGTACATTTAACTAACATTTAAGCGTAGGATGATAGCTAGGTGGAGTCCTTACAAATGTTAAACATAAACAGTACGATAATTTTAACATAGATTTTCTAATTAAAATAAGGTAACGACATAGCGTAATTTCATCTTATTTAGAAATGAAATATTTGTGCTAAAATAACTTCTAACGAAATTAATTAAATTTGGGCAATGGCAATTTGGATATGAAATTGTATAACTCGATATTAATTCGCCAATTGAATCGATTTGGCTTAATTTGATTAAACAGGAAAATTGCTTACGCATTCATTTAGAATTTAGTGTAATCGCCGTCTAAAAATTGTAATATTTTTTTTAATATAGTAAATCATTTATGTTTGTGAATTTAAGTCGAATTTCTGTTTTATTTAAGTATTTATATTGGCTTACTCACCCACACGGCCGCTCTGTGAAAATAATGTAGTCCCTATGTAGTTCGGAATCTCTTTCGACGAATTTGACGCAAGTAAAGTTTTCCCAATGCCTCATAGCTTGTTTGAATAGAGATTTATGAGCCCCACTAAAGTTCCCGTCAATTTCATATGGAATCACACCATTTTCCCATATCCGCTCTTTTCTGTTTGTCGCCGCGCGGGCACTACGGTGCCTTATTTTATCCTCAGTTTTATTATAAAATTGACTTTCGGCTTCTTCTAAGTCTATATCAGAATCGCGAAAAAACCAGTCTTTGAAAATTTCTGTATTGTTCTTTAGAGGCGCCTTTGGCGGTGGCTTAACGTCAAACTTTTCTTCGAATTCATGCTCGGGTATTTCAAATTTCCTGTATTCCAGTTCATTTCGAAATTTCTTATGATGGCGAAAAAACTTCTTTTTCTCTTGATCGTCTTCTTCTGACCACTTCGATCTATTTTTATCCAATTCCTCAATGGACTGTATGTTGCGTAGTCTGGAAGAAACTTTGCATTATAATAAATACAATTTTAAATATAAATTAAATTTCGTAATAAAAATACACCCATTTCTGCTTACCTCCTTCTATTATGTCTCCTTCTTCTGTGCCGTTTGTGTTCACTAGAGTCATCAATCAAAGTTTGTAGGCTTTCCGTGGGTTTTAGTAAATCGTTAGTTTCATTTATGTCTGGTTTTAGTTTATACTTCGTTTTATCGGCCCTATTTATAGTTTGATTGCTATCATCTATAACACTAGATGACAAGTCTCCGTTTGTTGGTGCAGGTGCCACCGTTGCGTTTTCTGGCAACTTGAATTTAATATTGTTATTATTATTTGAATCCCCAGTTATTTCACGACTGTTACTTTGTATTTTATTTTTGACTTCTTCTGCTTTAGGTGAATTATTTGACAACTTAATATTTGTATAGAGTTCGTCAAGATTCATTACATTGTCATTTGAAATGTTTACAACTAAAACGCCGTCTTGTTCTAGGCTTTCTGATTCTGTCAAGTTATCAACAACGAAATTATGATTTGTTTGATTTACGGAGTTGATAGGCTCAAGGTAATCCAAATTTTCACCAGGCGGTAATTTACCATTTTTTAGCAAAAGAGATTTATCCAGCCCTGCTGGTAGAACCTGAAAATTATTATTCAATTAATCAATAATCACAAAAAGGGAGGGTACCTACTATTATCCAAAGATTATTATGTTATGTTATACCTTAGAAGAAATAGAAGCTTCATTATACTTTTTCGGTTTTTCTTGTGATAACTGTAAAGGTTGTTTGGTTCTTTTTCTTAGAATGTCAGGCAATCCCTCTTCTTCTACTTGAAGACCCTCCAACAGGACTTCCTTTTTTAGTCTTTCAACTTCTTCTTGAAGGGATTTATTAATTTTAGAAGAACTCGGAGCGTTTCTAGGTTTGTAGTAATCGACGTCTGGTATTGCGATATCTCCTTGAAAGTTACCTGCAAACAGAACAAATAATGAATAATACTAAATATCTCAATGAAGCTTTCTTGGATAATTACTTTAAATATTTCTACAAAACTTTGCATCAAATCGAGAAGACGTTACGTCTTTCAATGCAAAATAAGTTTATGAAGTTCAGAACTCCCCATCCAATTAAATTATCCAAGTAGCCATTAAATTATGCATATAAAAAGTGGTTTCAAACTGTCATAGGTTTTTGATTAGTGTCAATTATGACATTATCCTTTTATTTCCGTGTTGTTGTTTTTCTGACGGGTATTAGAGTCATTAAACCGTCCGGACATAAATCCAATTATGTCTGAATAATCAAATTGATCTGAATTTCAAATTCGCCGTAGCTGCCGTAGTGCGCGTGAATTGCAGTAAGCTATTAGCGACGTTGCCATCTGCTACGACCATAAAATGTAATGACCGCATGTTTCTGCCCCATCTGCGGCCCAACGCTCGCTGCCAATTAATTAATTCTCAACACACGCATACACGACGCGAATTGGATAACATGCTTTACGATAGTTCCTGGGAATATGAATATTCATTGTGGCACCTTGTTGACGTTAATTATAGCTGCCGATTACAATTTTCCGATACAATACGTTATTGACTGATAAAGGGCCAGTTACTTTTATGGGTAAATAATGTAATATACGTATGAAAGGAAGGAATTAAAAATTAATTAAATTGGACTAGGACAGCTTTTGTGTTCTAGTAATCAGGAAATTCTGCTAAAAACTTTTTGTCGAGAACAAACTCCTCGTTTCACTAATATAAAAAGCTTCGATAAAATTTACCCATCGGATGTGAGTTCTATTCTCTTTTTAAGATACCTACGAACTCGCATAATTCACAAACTTATTTGTAAGCTAGTGTTATTCAACTCTTCCAATAGATAACTTTTGTTTAGTATCTGCGAGTTTTTGTTTGAGTTACATTTGAAATTTAATGATGTATGAATTTCGAGGGGTTCATGTGCAATATTCAATAATCGATTCCACTAATATGAAATTAAAGTTCGATTCACATTTGCCGAAGTTTTAACAGTAATAAAAGCATTCAACGGAGCTTTCACAATACTAAAGCAATTTATTATTTCTTTGTTACGTTGTTTCAATTTTCGCACTTTTACTAGTTCGGGACTAAACTGAAACTAGTTAAGAATTTCATTTAAAGTATAAGAAGAATATTACGAAGTTTTAGAACTAGATAAACTTTATGTAGATTTACCGCCACTGTGTCTTGATTTACGTAAATCAAGTTTCGCGTATTCAAAATATAATATACCTTGGAAATAAATACATGTATGACAGAATTTTTGAAGTTATACTTCTTTAGGCACGTTATGAAAAATTGACGAGAGTGAAATTTTACGATGCACGCGCACCGTGACACAAAATTAACAGAATGAAGTTGCCCACGGAAGATGCTACGGCATTGGACATAGTTTAAAAACAACATTATAAATATTTATTTATTTAATTTTTCAAATGTAAACTGAACTTTATTGACTATAATGACTCTTTTTCGAGTCTTTGATTGTTAATTGTAATTAATTATTTGCATGCAATCAAAAACTATTTTTAATAATGCCAAAGAATTATAACTGCTTACGCGCGTACATCAGTACACGCACCCTTTTTTATGTCATACACTTTTCGAGTACAACACGCAAATAATAGGGCATACATAGGTTTATAAATAAAAACCTCACAATTGAATTTCAGTTTTCAAAATTATTGGAGTTACATGTCATCGTAAGCATTCTCCTTTATTATAAGCACTAATATCCTGTCTAACTATTTACGGTGCTGTCCTAACAACTATGATACAAAGGCACATGTTATAAAAAGACTTAATTTAGGATCTTCATGATACTCTTATACCGTACCATATCTATTTGTGTATATGTCCCGGCCGTGAAAACTACTCGGTCATATTATCTTTGTCTATAGTATACAAGCCCCAAGGGTTATATGGCGGTTAAAACAATAATATCAGAATATTACTTTTAGTTATTGAGCATTATAAAATGATTAAAGACATGGAGTCCAATTCACTAGAACTTGTAGTAATATTGAATCTTGCTATAAAAATAGTAGTTATGGAATATATAGCAGTGAAGACCCCTGTTGGTACTGTATTTTTGACAACAAAATTTATGTTTTCACTATAGTATTCAAATACATTTTGCTAACATAATATCATAAATGTATCCGAAAAGAAAGTTTTAGTTACCACGCACAATACGAGACTCCAGGGATGAAACTTGGGCCAGAAACTAGTTATTTTACAAAGTGTAACCTAAGTTGAACAATAGGTATGCTATTGACCTTGCGATGCGGCCCGTGTAGTTATCAAGGCCTATGTTATGCAATTGTTGACTGTCTATACATAGATACTGCAGTTTGCCACTGACGACACGTCCTGGAATTGGGTCTTTAATCTACATGGATGCTTCTAATTGTAAAAAGTTGTTTTTACATAAGTCGAATATTTTATAACGTTACTAAAGAAGAGAATACGTAACTAAAAAAACACTATTTAAATATGTAGTACGAGTACCAAGGCGATTGGTATATTCCTTTGGAAATAGAATGATGGTTCGTTGTAATTATTTAAAATTGTAACACGATTCACGATCAACCACGAAAGATATGGTGTTGAATGTTTTAAATCAATACGAGATTTTCAAATATATCTCATATAACTTATTATATAAAACAGGTTTATAGCCTACGAACCCTACATCCCGGACCTTCGGTGACACACTATACGTGTTAACTACGTCACGGAGGCGGTAACAATACTATATTTTTCTTAAGATTTAACTCATAGTTCCAAATTGTTTGATTCAGTGCGCTATTCACCGCAGTAACAGCGGTGTACCGAAGCGAGTTGTTCTGTTGTTGACAGCCTAATATGTGGGGGATAAGGTTTTTCTATACAATCGAAGAAATCTTAATGTCTAAAAATTTAAGTTATATTTTTAAGAAATAAAAGAACAACAAGCTGACCCGGCAAATGTTGTTTTGCCATGTATATTATTTCTAGATTTTTGTTATAGTTCCGTAAAAATAACTATCTACTATAATAGAAAATAGGGGTTGATCGTAGAGTGGACCATCCTTAACATTTAGGGGGATGAAAAAAAGATGTTGTCCGGTCCGATTCACAGACCTAACCGATATGCACACAAAATTTCACGAAAATCGGTCGAGCCATTTCGGAGGACTTTATTTGCAAACACCGTGACACGAGAATTTTATATAGCAGATAATGCGATACCTGTCTTATTATTTTTTATTAATCCGGTATTAGATTAAATACTTTGCGGTTAAAACGCGTTTATTACACAATACTACTACGGTAATATAATCCTACTAAATAAATTTTCAGCGTAAAATCCGATGAGGAAATAAGTCTTTCCTTTATATATATGTCGGACCGATGGATTTATCAACTATATCAAACGAATAATTTATATTGATTCTATAAAGTTTAAGGTACTATTTAATAACTACACTATTAGTATCGACCATTGAAAAGTGGTTAATTTGAAGATCTTGCAATATTTGCAAATTAAGTAAACAGTATTTAATAGTAATTAGTAGTGCTTTTGGACTGATTTAGCTTTGTTAATTGATATGCCATTATAATATATAAAACAACAAATACGGCACAGAAAATTGTACCATAGTGCATGTAATTAAAAGATTTTTAAATACATGACTGAAAAACTACACGGTATTAATTATTCGCGAACGCGAACTTAAGTAAATAATAACATTAAAGGATGAACGATTTCATAGAAAATTCACTTTGGAAAATTGCTCTCATTCAAGTTATGAGGTACTCGCGATAATTTCTGCGTTACTTCTGATGCGGCCACAAAACACCTCCATTAACTATGATTTATACGCGCAAAAATAAACCTTACACCATTAAAATAAAGTTCAAGTTTAGTTATTTATCAATCTATAGGTGCTAGAGCGGTCGGTACTGTTTTAATGTATGTAAATGAAGCAGGTTAAATAGTTTATACGGGAGACGAATATCTCATTTAAAGTATGAAATATATATTTCCTATTTCTTAATATACTTAAAAAAAAAATTAATGTCTATTAGAAACTCTGTTAGTATGCAAATGAAATGCAGCGTTTTGAATATCATTTTGTCAGAATACGGAGACATTATTATGTTTTTTGTAAAACTCGATAAGCAGATGTGCAGATGGGATATGTAAGACGGCGTAGGCCTAGGTGATTTACGATACCAAGGGCAAGAACCAGTCTGTTGCACAGATCCCCGTTATCAAAGACGTTGCGCCTACTGAATGCTGTCTCGGACACTATCGACATATTTATATGTTCGCAGTGTGTATTCACAGTAGCGATATTGTGTATATTATGTGTTTAATATTATATATATACTTTATTATATTTTATGGTTCTCGACAGTATCGTTATGGCATCGTCTGTAAGAAATAATTTCTGTAATAAATATAATGTTTAATATAAGTAATAAAATAGTAGTTGTATTTGATAGAAACAAGTAAAGATAACATTATTCAAAACTTTTTACAAAGTATTATTATAGTATAGCCATATATAAATATACGGTAATCAATGTATGACAAAAAATACATGTTAGACATAATATTTCATTAAAAAAATACACACAATAGTTTCACTAAAAGGCCGCTTTATCTATTTCCCCAGGGGCATTGTTTAAGTACGCTCGGTGTTGCGCAGAGATTGCCTTTTCGAAGCCAACTTTAAAATTATCATCGCACCCCATACCGACTCTATTCAGACTCTATTGTTTTGACACATTTCGCTTTCAAACGGAGGTGAAGGTAATAAAGAATTTAAGTATGAAATAGTTTATGAAGTCGCGTAACTACAAATGAAGGCAGATATATTATTGGGTTATCCTTTTAAGGCTATGTGGAATGTTTTTGAGTCAAAGACGTGGCCATTTCCTCAATATGTCAAGTCAAGCGATATACCAATGACGTCTTGGCTATCATTGATCCAAAAATTATTACAAATTTCTATTCCAACAAAGACTGTTAAAATCAACACTAATATTATAATAAGGAATTTGTTTGTATTAGATCGGCTCCAAAACTACTGTATCGATTCGAAAAATTCTTTCACCATAAGAATCCTACATTTTTCCTGATTGAATAATCTGTATGAAACTATCAAAAATTTAACCTAAGGTGATATAGCGATTTTTATTTGTATTTTTTTACAAATAAAAATCGCGGAAATTGCGGATGCTAATTAAACTATTGACAATAGAGTAAAGTGATGTATATACAACAGTTTTATAGAAGACATCAATAGAAGTTCGATACCATGTATATCCATGTCACAATAACTACCCTTTTTATATGCAATACACCAGTTCAAACTAGGCCATACTTTTCGTAACTTTGTCTTCATCCAAATCACTTCGTATTCAAGGCTATTTCAGTGACTGTTAATTTCGTTTTGAATTATTCCAATAGGACGTACGATTCAAAAGTTATCCTGATATTTTAATTTTAATAATATTACACATATTATTAAAATTACAAAATAATATCGCTCTAAATGATTCTACCACCGCGGCCGTTGTCTACAACCGAGATTTAACGCGAAAAATTTCGGCTTAGGTTCTTGTATCCGTAAATTAATGTATTTGAAATTAAACTAATATTGTTGAGGAGGATGCAATTTTTTTTCTATAATACAGGAAATCCACGCGGACAGCTGCGAGTGGATATGGATTGGTATGGGATTGTATTCTATGATCATTGTTATGTTAAATAAATGGATAATGTACCTTCTGTGTCTGACTCACGTCGTTTGGGCTTACGACATGCCGGATTCATCAAAATGTTTGCCTACACTGTAAGCAAAAGCTAATTGCACACATAGAAAGAAAATTACATTGCGGCAACCCCGTGCGTAAAACGCACATCCTCAGGGTTTAAGATTATGCTCAAGCCAACACTGCCGAATGAAAAAGTATATTATTGATTCTAGAATATCAATATATATATTAAATATCTTTTCAGGCTCATATAACGCAAAGTAATACTCGTAGCAGATAAAATAAGATTTTATTTCAAGTAAATTAAACGACATCGAAGTAGATAATAGTAGATAATAATTGGCGCTGAAAAGCTTTATTGGCAAAGCAGCTGATGCGGGTTTTTATTATCTTCAAAGGGAAATTCAATAACCGATAACAGAGCGTTGATTGCGCAGTTTTAAACTAGATAATAGTTTTTCTTTGTTCATTGGTGACGTGAATAAAGATCAAATTCATTCACGATTGACTGTTTTAAAACCTTATAGGGTTTTGGGCGTGGGAAGGACTGCCCAATTTTACATATATATTTATTAAATTATAATACATAGCTAAAATATATTATTAAAAGTAGTCGCTTTAGGCAAGATTCCGAAGACACTGGCAGCGTTCCCCCTTTGCTAAACTAAATCTTTGTCCGAGGTAGTTGCCAGCTCTTCGGTCTCCTATGATGTCAACTAACCTTTTTGCTATTTCCTTATAACCTTTTAATAATATATTTTAAGGTGTACTAATTGTTTTTCTGTTATTTTTAATAAATAATTTATTAAATATGCCGCATATATACGATACTTGTATATAGTACTATCAAACACATAAATAAGTAACAGCGCTCACAAGCAATCATAATAAGGAAAAACAATATCAAAAATATGGTTCAAAGCTACAAGTGCAAATCAAATAAAATCAACTGTATAATAATAGAATACAAAGGGTACCTAACATAGAAGCATATTCATTTATTGCGATATACGATGATTTCTCTGTCTAAAGAAGAATAATGTACACATGTCAATAATATTTGCTCAGATAAAGTATCAAAGCATGTAAAATGAGTTAAATAGGTTACTCTGTACTGACAAAGGCTTGAAAAGACCTTGAATACTGAACTCAAAAGCTTTGTACGTCTTCAATGTTACGTTAACTGAATAGGAAACCTGAATTATTCTATAACATTGAGAACAGTGATTTTAATATGCAAAGTAGGTTGTCAAGGAGAAAGATTTTTGTTCTAAAATTTAAAAATCTTTCGGTTATATTGTATAAGCTGGTGCCCGGGACTTCGTCTGTGCAGGATTAAAATAATATTTGTCCAAATGATGTAGCGTAAAAGACATTTTTATCTACATTAAATACCAGAAGCGATAAAATATTCATTTAGTAATCAATTTATTACCAAATCTGTATTTGAAATAAATTATCAATTTTTATTGTAGTTATGGTTTACTAATTTGGCAAAAATGATTTGCACACAAGATATGGATATATACTGTGCCGGGCTTTTTTAAATTTAATTTAAGTTTATTAAAGATAAACTTTTCCGTAACACATTACTTATGTGTAACTCTAGCGGTTTTGGCAGCGCACGCCAGAATAGCTCGCAGATGATAGATTTTTTCCTACTTACTTGATATTTTGGACAATTCACACAATATGTTTATAAATTATAGCCTATGTGTTATTCTGATGTATAAGCTCTATTATTGTAATGTTTCATTAAAATCCATTCAAAAGTTTTTACGTGAAAGAGTAACAAAAATCCGTCCATACTTGCAAATTTTATCGTTTATAATATTAGTTATTGCATGTTAATTTGATAAATTTACGTTAATAGCAAACAGATGATCAGCCTGCGATTGCCCAACGTAGTCATGGTTCTAAGACATCCTCACGATGTATGCCTTCACAGTACGACCAAGTGATTGTGATAGAGAAAGTTGTGAGATTGAGATTGAGATGCAGAGTTGAAACGCTAAACCTTTGGTCGAGCACCTAAACACATCACTAGAAGTGCACTGTGTATCTCGTAAATCTTTTATAAAAATCCTAACAGGCACACCATGATAAGATAATTAAAAAGTTTTTATATTCTTGATTTTATAGCGAACAATAATAGGTACACTTACGAATGCAAACTTTCAAACAGACAACGTTAAATATATTTTAAGGATCCTTATTCTTACTAGAATGCTTTATTACGTTTCATTATCTTATTACAAAGCATGTAAGTAAAATAATTATATCTAGTAAATCTTAGTCCAGAATTTGACTACTAAAAATATAATTAAAATGTAGTAATTTCCACATGAGTGGAAAAGTCCAACGTTTATTGAATGTGTTGATAAACACGACTAAAGACACGAAGCCCACGAAAGACGCGAAACAACACTACTTTAAAAAAATATCATCATTTAAGCAAATGCAATAAAGAACTCGGCGAAGCATTTTAGTAATTTGTGCGAAATTCACGGATTAAGGGGCCTTAAAATCAATTTGTCGGGGTCTCACCTTTGGGAAAACTTATTTAAAGGTAAAACGATTGTGGCTTGATGTCAAAGTTAAGTTTCGTGATTATTTCTTGGTGAAATCTATAAAAGAGGGGTTAGAATTATCAAATATAATACCTAGTTTTTTTTCAATTCCATCTTCGTGTTTAGCTAACCTCACTTAATACTAATGTAATAATTGTATATTAAACCATCTTTGTCATTAGAGTACATAATCTTCGAGGTTGGTTGTCCGATAAAACAATAATCGTTTCAGGTAGAACGGGTTGTGAGAAATGTAATTGCCCCATGCACCGTTTGTGGGACTTAAAACATACATTTTATGTTACCTGAAACCACCACTTAAATTCATATGCAAAATCTATGTAATATCATCGACAACTGGCGTATGCTTAGGAATGCTCTTTAAAAGCACGCACTAGCGATCTCTCTAGCATTGAGAGTGTCACTTAACATCAGGTGAGCCTCCTGGCTGTTGGCCCCGTGTAAAAAAAAAATAGTAATACCCGTTTTAATATTAAAATTTCTTCCAAACCTTTGCGATAGACCGGCCTTAGTTCTAGCATACCTCGCACGGCTAGATATTTTGTTTATTGTTTTTTTTATTATTAGGTTATATTTATTTGGAAATAAATATAACCTAATATATGTTACGTCCTAAGGGATAATGTAGTATTCTTATTTTGAAAGAATTGCTAATAGTAATATAAGAAAAGTACACGCTTACATACGCTGTGTTTAAGCGCTAAAGTGTTTTTATCTTGTAAAATATAATTTCTCTTATCTCGGAACTAAATGTACTTGTTATCATATTAGCAATTAAAATAAACGTTTTGAACCATATCGCTATTTATAAATTAGTCGTTTAAACCATAATAAATATATATCTATGTGATATATGTGTAATGCTTTTACGCCCCAAGAGATCGATTCAATGGTTCCCATGGACGAATCATGTTTCAATAGAGCACTCCTCTCGATTGAATATGTACTGTTATGTAGAAAATAAAAGAAGTTTGTTAATTATTATCACATATTAACATTAGGTGAACGAGTTTAGTTATTTACTAATTAATCACTTTTAATGTCAATATTTTTAGGTCTTTTCTCGTTAAATTGGGTACTTATTTTATTCGAAATATTACCTAAAATAAAAACTATTTTCAAAATATAAAATATATAATGCAACGGACGACTTTATCACAACTAAACAATCTCTTTCAGGTAATCCTGATAATAGCAGTCTTAAACGAATTTTGAATAGTGCAAAATTGTTAAGACAGAGTAAAAATTATTCAAAATGTCACCCTAAATATACTCGAATCGAAATAAAACGTTCGCTAAATAAAGGTTTATTTAATTTATAATAATAGTTATAAATGTTCATAATTTATGCGCAAAGTTACAATTATAAAATCACCTTAATCTCCTGGATGATCATGTATTCTAATTAATTATGATCGCTTAAGAGTTGATGGCATATCAATATATTTCTTCAACATTCAAATAAATTTTAATACTAGTCATTTTTGTACTCGAGTGTACATGAATATAATATAGAGTAGTAACCAAGCGTGCACAATAGATCGGTAGGTACAGTCGCGTGCATTAACGACGGACTTTGACAGTTGCACCGATCGTAAAGCCCGCTTCCGGCATTACAATGGTGTTGCCAGGAACGACAGCAGCCTTTTACCGTTATATTTGTATAAAATTATTAAATAGGACAATATTGTCAATGTTTTTTATAAATTTCACTTGATTAATAGTTACCTCGTAATAAATAGATATGTATGTTTTTGTTAAATATTCCATAGATAATTATTCAAGCGGTAATTTATTTCACAGACTATGCTGATCAATTGAGCTAATTCTTGTGAGTAGTGTATTTTGAGACATATTTAAACGAAAAACCAATGTGCAGTCATTAATAACAATATTATTTAATTTAAATTTACGCCGAATTTAAAGATATACTCGACTTTTCTATAGTTTTATATAATACAGTCAAAAAAATATTCAATAATCCAACATCCTTACCTCCTGTCAACGTATACAGTACCGGTAAATGAGGTAGACTTGTGCGCGTCCACGCTTATTGCCATTTTCGGCTAAAATAGTCTTTATTTCAAACACATAAGGGTCAAACTGCTACCCATTTATAGTGTAGATTGAGTGTCAACAGAGACCATTTAAAGAGCCCTCGAATCAAACCCAATACTGTATATAATGAACGCGTTTTACGCACTTCAAAGTCCCTTTGTTATTTTTTAGTTTGAATGTTTGGGAAATGAAATGTTGCTTTTATAGTAATCTGTTCGTTTTATAAACGATGTACATTGTCTATAACCAACACGGGTACATCTAAATAAAACTTCTTTAACGGGGGCCTAATAACCTAGCGGTCTTATTAAGTGGCAGCTAGGTGAGGAGTACCGGGTTCGATTCCCGGTTCGAGGGCAAACTTTAATTTAATTTAAATTTGTTCTCGGCCTTTGGGAGGGTTGTGCGGTACCGGGCGAGTGCCTAAACCGTACATGGAGGACACGGTCGAATTTCTAAAGACAAGCCCGAATTATAAAAAATCCGTTACTTGACGCTGGCTAATGCACAAATCGTGCCAGAGCCATTAAAAAAAAAGAAAAAAACTTCTTTAACAGATCTTCTTCCTTTGCTTCTCGTTCATTGCCAATAAAAACAATAGTTTCACTGACATGACATTTTGCGTTTACCGCGTTGGCGTTTACCCTCTCATTATGGTATGTAACAGTCGATATAGCTGGTTACAGAGGTGAGGTCGGGATACAAGACAACTCTGCATATGGTCCGGACATGTTCTACTTTTTACTTAAACAGATATATACACGAAATTTATTACTCGACGTTATGACCGCTTCTTAGTAATTGTAGTCAGCTAGTCATATCAATTTGACATATGACTATTTGATCTAATGATTATGAGTCTACTGAAATGTTGATATGCGTTTATATGACAATATTTCAGTAGAATGTTTCATTCTGCTGAATGATTTTTTGAAGTTATACTTCTTTAGGCGCGTTATGAAAACTTTACGAGAGTGAAATTTTACGATGAGCGCACCATAACACAAAATTAACAGAATGAAGTTGCCCACGGAAGATGCTACGGCATTGGACATAATTTAAAAACAACATTCGAATAATAATAGAATTTATGTTACACCTAATGTAACAGAATTATAATAAATATTTATTTATTTAATTTTTCAAATGTAAACTGAACTTTATTGACTATAGTGACTCCTTTTCTAGTCTTTGATTATTTAATTGTAATTATTTGCATGCAATCAAAAACTATTTTTTAATAATGCCCAAGAAGTATAACTTCTTACGCGCGTACACGCACCCTTTTTTTAAAATTATCATGATATCATCATGCCCTTTTGTATTATTTAAACAATTATTTAATACTTATAATTTTATTATTAATATAAGGATAATTTTAATTAAAACAGTATTATTTTATATATATAGTCGGACGTCAAAGATGTTTCCTTGCGTTAGTTTTACCTGAAACTTTGTGCTGAGACACTTTAAGTATTTTTATTTCCGTCAGTGAAATAACACAGAAGAAGTGAATAAAACAGAGGAAAATAATGGAAAACTCGGCACCTTTGCGTAACAGGATTATTCTTTCATAACAGCCAGTATTATTAAACAAAAACTTTGCTTTTGTTTCAAAATTACACTTTATGGAACTATCTATGACCAGACCTATTTTAAACCAGGTCCATTTATTTACAAAAAATCTTGTGCCATATTCTAATATAGGCTGTTGACTTATCAAGATATGTCTCTCGTACTCAGTTGTATGATAAATTAACTATTTACATCATATTTTTCACGTACGGAGTCCTCTAATCGTAACCAATGTTATAATTTAATAGAATCTTTACTTATACATATAATGTTATTAACTAACTTATAGATATTGAAGCAAAAATTATCTGCAATTCCCGTAAGGAGTACCTTTTTAGACCTTCAATGTAATCATTAATTACCAAATTTTTTTTTATTAACTTACTCAAAATATGGTAATTATTCAATGTTTTAAGTGTGATTTTTTTTTTACTAAACAAGTAAATATCAAAATATTAAATAAAGAGACACTTATATCACTAAACCTATTACTGTCTTTTCCCTATTTCCTAAGTTCTTTATCCCGTTATTTACTTCGGGTTTTCTACTTTATTCGTAACATTTGTGGTGAATGTAATAGCATTTCATCAAAGAGTGACAAACAGCGCGTGAAATTATGTGGCAATAGGGTACCTTTCACACGCCATGAAAAACTCCTTCGACTGTTCATTCATAGAAAAGTTTTTCTATAAATAAAATTAAGCGGTTGACTGAAAGTAATGTTTCATAGTTGTCTTACATAATATAAATATCAGTGTACGCCTGACTGGAGCCTAAGTGGGTCACGGGTTTGATCCCCGGCTGCGCACCAAGTTTTCTTTCTATGTGCCCCACTAGTTTATGATTTAAATTTGTTAATATTAAACTATTACCGTTTATACACAATAAGTTGTACTTTTATATTTTTAATCTTAACTAGAAATTTATTATGTTAATCTATATTATATCATCAATGGCTGTACAGCCCCTTATTCCCCGCAAGTATCTTTCGCCATCGCAATCAATGTCGTGTTTCTTGGGGCCATTTCGATCACCTGTTGTTTCGAGGTCCTTGGCAACTCCATCCCATCAACGCATCCTTGGTCTACTGGGTGGTCTTTTACCACCAGTTTGTGAGTTGGCGGCCTGCCTTCCGCCATTAGGTGCACATGTCCCAACCAGTGGAGCCTGTTGCATTTTATGAGTTGGACGACGTTGGCGTCGTCAAGGAAAGTTCAGTTCATCATAGAAACGAATACGCCATACACCGTCGTCGCAAATACGACCAAAAATTTAATAATATGTAATTGTGTTAGACCTATATCACATTGACGTGCAAAATATTTATCCAATAAACAACCCCGAACTCATTTGTTTAAGGGCAGACTCACTAAATTCTCGCTAACTATGACAAATGCGGGGTTTCGTTTTTGGCAGGACTTTTTAGCTAATATTTTTCTCCCGACTAATTGGTTTACATTGAAATATTTGGAAGACTAATTAATATTTATGTCTGGAAATATAATTCTTATAAGATTTATTTCGACTAAAGGTTTTAGGAAAGAAATGTTGTAACAGTAAAAATAACATTTATTTCTAAGTTAAAATTAAATTTTGCGTTTTTATATTGTATTATATTATAGGTTTTGTTAAAAAAAATTACCAAACCTAAAACATATGTAAATAATACGCCAAAAAAGTTTCAGTTGACTCTAGACTTGCGAAAACCTTTATTACTTAGTTATTTGCGTATGATCCTAGATATATAGTATATTATCTATTGAAAACATCATGTTTTTATTAAATAGTTATCATGATGGATCATTAAGGATTTCGTGACATAACAAGTGTTCTTGACATTTTATTCAAAATTTGAAAATTTGCTTCCAGAACTAGATTTATTTATAAATCTATATCTAAATTAAATAATGTTTTGCTCTCTTTTGAATATAAATACATACTAGTCGTTTAAAACATAATTTCTAGCAATTTTAAACACAATTTAATTTTATATTCCTCGCTGACAGTTGTCATAGTTATAAATAGAATCTTGTTAGAGGATCGCTTTAATATAAAAATTGTTAGCCATAAAGGAAATGCCATTTTTAATTATATTATACAAATAATTATTTTGTAATTTTTTTCTATATTTATAAAATAGTAAATTTTCTGTAAAAATATTTTTTTAAATACTAAATAATTATAAATAGTTATAGTTCCAGTAAGGGGACGAAATTATTTTACTGTCTATGCGTGTCTAAAGTATTACGGTATTAAATTATTTAAAAAAAATATGAGTTAATTACATTTTATACACCATAGAGCGATAACGATCGCTGAAGAACACTCAAAACATGGAATTTTATAAATTATGTATTTTATTAACAGCTTCAGATTGTTAACGTGTATGTGCCCACTCATGTACCAATTATCGTGTTTATTTTTTATTTCGGATTCGGCGGATTCAATGACTTTACTACTTACGTATCGTAGTTTTTATAAAAGCATAATGTGGATATAGAAACAGGCCCAGATAGCAGATTTTAAATTCCATCTGGTAAATTCAAATGTCAACGTCATGAAACTAAAACGAATTCCTAGAGTTAGTTTAACAATTAACTGGGTCCAATTTAGTATTTTTTATCCAATATTCAACGTAAAAGAAGTATAACATAGAGGATTTTATTTTTAAAACAAGAAACGACTTTGAAGAAAATACCAATGCCCTGAAGGCGAAGACTGTAGACCGTTGGAAGTGGTTTCCAATTTCTTAAATCAGAAGTTTTATTTCTTATTTATTTCATAGGTTACGAGGTTTTTTAAAACGAACCGTAACACTTTTAGAACATTTTCATAAAGATTTATAAAATATTTTTAAAGCAAATATTTAGTATTAAAATAAATTATTTACTGTGTAGTTCTTCGTTTTTAAGTGTTGATTAAGGCAATAATTTTACAAAAACAAAATCAATAATTTTAAGTAATTTCAATTAAATAAAAATTATTTAATAACATAATTTATGGTGAGTAACTAGTCTGGATTGAGGCTTCAATAATTTCAAAAATTGTCGTTTAGAACTGGTCAAAGCTTAGAAACATCAAGGTTTTATGATATTTCAATCGTGTCCGAATCACTCATGTATGTCAAATGTAGTTTTTACTGCATTACAAAAATCCTTAGAACAAATAAGAGCTGGGAACCCTGACTCATTTATTTCCAAATCTTACACATTGATGCAAATCTACTTAAAATGAATAAAGACATTTTTTATTTTATTTTAAAATTTACTAATAATTATTCATAAAGACCAAAACAGTCTAATTTCATTATTTGTTTTACCGGATTGATTTATGTTTTAAATACGGCTATTTACGCAAAATTTTCAAAACAAATCGTTGTCATATAGAAACATTTATGTTAAATATAGTTTTATATAGATGTAGAAAAAAGCATATAAAATATGTTGAACCCTTAATTTACTGTGTCAACAACTTCTTGATGTTACTATAAATATTCATGCCTGAGAAGCCTCCAGGTGCTAAAGACACGTTATAAAGTCATGCTCTATCTTTTATCTATGAAACCGTTTGCCCTACTTTATACAAATATCTATTAATTGTACAGGTATGCTATTTTGATGTTTTTTATTAATCTCTATATATAAAAATCTCGTGTCACAATGTTCGTTCCCATACTCCTCGGAAACGACTCGACTGGTTCAAACAAATTTAAATTTTTTATGCATATCAGTAAGTCTGAGTCATATCAGAGAGTCATATATATCTTTCAAACCTTAGTGATAAGGGATGTCCACCCCAAAAATTATTTTTTTGTTATTTAAATTTTTTTGTTTTTATTTTTTTATGATACAGCATAGAAAAATACATACAACCCTTAATTGTCACCCATCTACGATCAACTCCTATTTTAATTATAGTAGATAGTTATTTTTATTGAACTAAAAAAATGTTTCCTAGAAATAATATACATGGCAAAACGACTTTTCCGGGTCAGCTAGTATTACTATAATAATGTAACTTAGGATAAATGATTATGTGTTTGTTTATTTGTTAAAATATACAAAACAATCTCGACAGCCGAATTCATGTATTGTTCATTCTTTTAAAAACTTATAAGAACAAACGTAAATAAGCAGTAACGAATAAAGTCTCAGAAAGAATTTCTAGATGGAGTATCTTCTTGAACATTCTAATCCCCTCATTAACGAGCTCATAAGGCCGAGTTATCCGTCAAGTTGTTTGTTCAGAAACAATACAGCTCTTTAAGTTACCGGGTATTAGAAAAAGAGGCTTACGTACGACTATAATACTCACAATCAGGTTTTTGGGTTGATCTTTTATCATATATATTATTAAGTAGCTGACCGAACAGACGTTGTCCTATCTTAACTATGAATATTGCATTGGAATTGGGATAATGAATAAATATATTAATCAAAAACTTGGCTTCGTTTTCATCTTTAATCTATCTATATATATGTTAATAATGTATTTACAGTCGTTAAGTTTTCTAAAATTTTCTTCAAAAGAACCTTCTCCTGACAATATGATGAACACAACAAAGAAGAGTTAGCAAAAATGTTCAATCTGTTCACATGTGATGACCAAGGGAAATAGAGTTTCATTTATATATATATATTTTTGTTTAGACATAGAATGCTATTGGACGTCCCCCAAACCTGGATTAAACAAACGTCCAACAGTGTACCTCACGTTTATAGGTAGCGTTTGTTTCATTGATGTTTAAATGATGTGATCTTAAAATTTTTATCATGTATTTATTTTATCCATTACGAAAGTAAAAACAATGAACCTTTTTTTTACTTTCCATTGATATAATGCCAGGCAATTATATATGATGGGAAGAGAAAAAGTATAAAATGAAAATTATCAAAACGGAGCATACATTTTTCAAATTTCTACTTTTAAAGGGTGAGCCTGATTTCGCAATTATGTTGCTTTGTAAACAGGTTTATTTTTATTTTGCGGGTGTCACGTCGTTTCTACAGATTACTTTCCTAATGAGTTTTTTCATTTCGAACAGTAGATATTAATATTAATCCTCAAATGAAATGAATACAGATTCCCTTGTGTAGGTTTTCATTTATTAGAAAAAAAACAAACAGATAACTTTATATATCAATAAATTAAAAATCTATTTAACCTGTTTAAATAGATAAATTTAATATGTAAAGATGAATTGTACTTCTAATGCAAGAATACAATAAATAGTAGCAATAAAAGAAAGTTATAATTTGTGAAATTTGCAGTTTTAAGGATGTAACTTAAGGAAAGAAACCGCTTATTCGTAGCACGCTCGTAGCGCAACGTAGCACCCTGAACAAGGGCTACAAAGCATTGTTTAGCGGCGTAGCCTCTAAGATACTTGACATAATATAAATATAGCAATTGTTCTATAGTACGAGTCTTTCATAACCAACAATTTGTATTCAAAAGACGAAATCCTTTTTCAAAATTCGATAAATGAACTTTCTTATTTCCTTTATGTATTTGAACCTTCAAATTGACTGGACCTTTCAATTACGTTTAACAAAGATTTCTTTTAACAAAAGATTCTATCGTAAAAGGTGCGTACCAAAACTGGCCTAATAAGGGTACGTTGTAACAGTTCTTATAGATAAATTATTTTATGTATCTCATTAAAACAAATATCTATTCAGATAAAGTTTATACTTTTGCGACTACTTATATTTTCAAAACGACATCAAAATCCACAAATAATAGAAGCTCTTGATAAAAAAACCATTCCAATAATGGCAATAACTATTTGTTTCAGGTTAACATACACAACGACGAAACACTAGTAATCATAAAAAAGTAATGGTCCGCACATATAAGCGTAATGGTATTAAGAAGAAAAAAAAGGTTTTATGCATCGTTCATTTCACGAAATACTATAGGAAAATAAAGCGTCATTAAAAACAGCTAAAACTGAAATCAGCATGGGACCACCCCAGCCACCCCAAGATTCAGTCACGTCCTAACAAAGGGGATCCAACAATAAACATTCAATTTATAACAGCGTTCTATGACGTAAATATCTGTTTTCCTTAACTTTATTTCTGTCTCCAGTTCGCACTTTGTATCAACTTGAAATCAATTGAGTTTGAAAAATATAGCATGGTTACAAATAAAAATTAATACGTTAGGCAAAATAATTCTACCGACTGACTTGTTCTAGCGTGGATGATATACAAGAGAAATATATATGTAAAATTGTAAATAGCGTTAGATTGTAATCTATCTCGCGAGATTGTGAACCTCAATATACTGTTTACAATTTAACGTATTATTATTCGGTAGATTTTGATCTATAATAGGTGTTAAGTAGATCATAATAATAATCCGAAAGTAGTGCAAAAACCTTAGGTCTTGACATAAGATTGCATGTGTTTCTTACATCATTATTTTTTTAGAGGAATGTAGAATTTTGTGTCTAAAACATACCGATCTCATCTCGATATTATGTTAGTATTGATGGTACACTTAGATTATACAATCCATCAGTATTTACTCACGATATCAAAGTTGACAGTCATACTATGCTACACTGCAAAGTAAATTACTTACCAGCTTTACAAGGATCCAATCCTAGATCATTAGATTCCTTATTTTCATAATTGTTTGAGAGTAATTCGTCTATTGTGAATTGGTGAGGTTCTTCTCTGCCTTCGATACCAAGAGCGATAGTCAACACTACAAGCGCACTTAGGCGCAACACACCGTCGAACGTCATTTTGCCTCACTGAACACAGCACTTATACATAATTCATCACCGGATCTGAAACAAGAATATCTTATATGAGATCATACAATATTGGTCAAGCATAATTTAATTATATGCTAAATTAAATAATAATATGTATCCTCAAAATAAATTACCATTCGCCGTCATTTCGGTCGGTTGCTAACAACTCGATACAAGCTGATTACAAATTACATATAATCGCATTTTGGCAGGGAATTAAATACGGCCCTACGGTTCCTTAACAAAACCGTTTAGCCGTGAAGATGGCCTGATCCATAGCAGATTTGTTTAGCTTTTATATAAGTACCTTAGACATTACAGGCACCCTTATAGTATAATTAAGTGATATTGGTGGTACAAATACACGATGAATATTTTAAAGTATATGTATAAATTTACTTTGTGAGTATCAATTATTTAAGTAACACATAGTTTCTGCTACGAATGCGCCTTTGAAACTGACAAATAGTCGTTTTGAACTGGCATCAACTTTACCACGGCTTAGCCACTAATGGGAGTGCAGATCATTTTAAACACTTCTAAGCTCTTACGTATTGTCTTCTTGCCAACAAAGACGCTATACTGAGACTTTTATGTGCCAAATCATATGAAGATATATCACCTTTTTTACTTGTCCCTCCTTAGCGATAAAAGGACTGACATTGTACCGTATCACTTTTATACTTTTGAATAATTTAAGACGAATGGAGTAAAAAGGAATTACGATATGTCATCTTAAACTATAGTCTAATAAGTTATAACCTAGACCAAAAAAATACAAAGTTCACAATATGCGGGCTACTAATATGGCCCACTTTAAGTAAATACAATTGTGTGTGTCAATGTGTAATGTTATTTAAAAACAGCCATTATATCCCTCACTTCTGTATAACTTAAGCTTTGCAGCTAATTGTTATTTTAAACCAAAAAGAAAAACGCTTTTTAAAGGGAAGTTGGTTTTGAAGAAAAAAGAGCAAAATGCCTTAAAAAAGTTACTATCATTATCAAGGACAACAGGGGTAGACTAGCTTATTAAATATATTTGAAGTCCACTAACTCTATGGGAGCAGTACAGATTACTACGTCGGTTTAACAGCGAAATTTCTATGTGCCTCAAATCAGTCTCAATCTTCAAGCTAAAATAATAAATTTTCCAGAAATAACTTCCGATGCGACATGTACGTACATCAGTCCAAAGTAACTTTTTTAATACAATTATATTATAATGACAAAACCCTACTAAACATAATTGATCAATTGAAAGTTCTATCTGTTCTAAAACATAAATTTTCCCTTTGATGTGACAATGATTAGCCTCTTATTTACGTGTGAATAGAACTTTGGAGTTTCCTAAGTTCCCAAGTTTTGTGAAGATAGTTTCCAAGCCGGAATTCCGGGAGTGCAAATGATGGTAATAGTTAATTTTGTCGTGACTTTCATAAATTATAGAAAGCCTTTCATAGTCTATGATTAATTGCTTTCTTGTATAAGTACGTTGAATAATAAAATATAGAGAATATTTTGTGTTGGATTTTTATATAATATTCGGAACTAGCCAAAATGAATTAAAGATAATTAAATTATTCTATAAACTTTACCAGAATATTTGGCATACTTTCTGTTTGTTTTCGTCACATACTTAATGTTTGTCTACTTGACCGAAAACCTAGAATAGAAACATTGTTGCCTAGCAACATGTATAGCTGTGCGGATTTCAAAATGGAAGCACTATACAGGACTCAACTCAGGTTCAAACCCAAGCTAAGGGAGCCGGTATTCACCGGTCCATACTCAATATGAGCACTTTGGGTACTTTCAGATTAAAATATAATAAATCAGTGGCAGTACAACCTTTTTAGATTTGGGCCTCTGGGCCTTCTGTATCTGTTTCATTATAATTTGTCAATTTAATAGGTAAGTACACACGCCGGCGACTTTTTGGGTCTAGGGCAAGCCGGTTTCCTCACGATGTTTTCCTTTAACATCGATGCGAGCGAATGTTAAATGTGCACATAGGAAAAGTCCATTTGTGCACAGCCGGGGATCGAACTTGCGACCTGAGAGTCGCATGGTGAAGCCACTAGGCCAACACTGCTCTAGAGTTTCAGATTAATCGAATTAATTTAACAAGATTAGATATATCTAAGAAGATTTATTTGAAGATATGTTTCTGTAGTTCTCATTGGACATATAACAAAATAAATACGACCAACTTCTTATACACTAAATTTTATGGATAAAAAAATAGCGTTATAAATGAAATATGTCAATTGTACGTCTTAGCAAAAGATAGTAGAAAGCTTTCAATATTTTTCGATTCCCTTTACAATGTATATTTCAAATGAAGCTAAAGAAACATATACATTTTTACATAAAGTTTCTTTAGAAATATGAGACCTCTTTATCAATTGCGAGGGAAAAATGGCAACAGTGATCTTTTGTATTAATTTGAGTTCAGGTTATAACGCCCCTAATACTTTTTGTCAGTCTTGTGAAAATACTTAAAAAACTGTCAAAGAATGCTTTATAATCTTTTCTAATTCTTTAGGGAAATTCTACCGCCATACCGAAGTTTTCATTAACAGGGACAAGTTACACATAAATTTTAATAGGCTTTTCAAGAGCCCCTAAATTATCTTACTTTTTTAATATTATGTTATTCATGTTTTTTGATTTGATTAATAATAATAAAGCCCGTTTTATTTCCAATCATGTCAAAAAACAAATTATTATACACAGCTTAGATTATTTTACATTTTTTTTTCTTTTGCTTGTTATTCTATATTCTAGCTTCCTTCAGTACCGTCGATCGGAACCCCTTCACGGCCTCCTCCAGCTTTTTCCAACTGACTCTGTCTTTGGCTCTCTTTCTCCATTCGTTTCCTGCTACCGCTTCTATTTCTTCTATCCACCTTTTTTTGGGCGACCTCTTCTCCTTCTTCCTTTTGGTCCTTTCCATACAGTTGTCTTTAAGGTCCACCTATTATCTGTGTTTCTTGCTATATGCCCCGCCCATTGTCACTTCTGTTTTAGGGCATAATGTAAGGCATCTATAACTTTTGTTCTTCGTCTTATGTTTTCGCTTTTAATTTTATGTATTTGTCTTATTTTAAGTACGCTTCTTTCCATTGCTTTCTGGCATGCTACTAGTATAGTTTTTATTTTTGTATTGTAAGTCCACGTTTGGCAGCCGTATGTGAGAGTAGGTAAAATACAAGTGTCCAAGACAATTTTCTTGAGGTGAGGTGAGGTGATTTGTTTTGGTTAATTAATAACTAAATAGTATTCAAAATTCAATTATTCAGATATTTCAATCGTAACAACTGAATATAATAATTGTCAATTTTAAAAAGGCATTCGCTTGCCCAGATCCCACAATTATCACATCCTCAGATAATAGCTCGCTTAAGGTGTTAAATGATAAATCTTATAAGATTAATGTTTTGTACCTATAAAGTATTTAGTTAAAACTAAGTGCTAATACTGAAGGCACCTGATGCTCACGCAAAGGTGTAGAAATTAAAATGAAAATTTACAGTTTTTTTGTCAAATGTTTTTTTTTGTGACATAGACTATAAACAGTTTTGTAAACCAAATGTCAACTTGGCCTGGAAAAAATCTTAAAAACACCTGGGTAATTACATTAGATATTCATTTAATACTAACATTCATCGCAATCAGTTTTATTCTAAGTATACAATCATTATAACTAATCAGTTTGTGTTCTTTGACCTTATTGTAAATATCCTTTCGGTTATGTGCTTTTTGGTACAGACAAATCTACACTTTAGCATACTGTAAATAGAGTCCCCTTTTTCTTGATTTGAAAAGGCGTTTACTATTTTATGCGATATATGAGTAGGAGCTCCGGTCAACACTATCACTGAATGATAAGAGACACATTCCAATAATGGTCCGCTTTCTTTGTGTTTACTAGTTCGCTCATACAAGCCCTAAATTCTCGCAGTATATAGACTTATATAAGACCACTGCCTACCCATAAAACAAGTGAAACAATATATCAAATATGTCTTAACTATGTACTCTTAACACGAATTATTCAACTGCTTATACTGGTCGTATCATGGGTCTCCTGATAGCTTCTATCGGTGAAAAAAATCAACACCAAATATATACATATTAATATTGAAGTTAAAATAGTATAATGTTTATTAGTATTAAAAATAATTGAAAAAGGCTGAGCACGTCTGCGTGTGCTCGTGATTTTTTCTTTTGTTATTAACATAAATAACGCATAATATGTTCCATATTTGAAGCTTCATTAAACACGATTTTAATGATAAAAATAAAATCTGTTGTCCTAATCTACCCTCCATACATTTGCGCTGACTTAACGAGCCAATCCAATTAATATAAAAAACGCAAATAACTAAGGGCTAAAATGTGAATATATACTTATATTATATTAGGTCCTTACATATGAAATTGGCGTTTTGTATGGGAGGAACAAAGAGTCGAATATTTTTAAATATAATATATTTAATTAATCAAAGTATGAACCATTGTTTTCTATGCACTTTTGCCATCTCATAGGTAGTTCATTGATCCCTTTACTAAAAAAACTAGTCGGACGGGAATCAATAAAATCTGTGAAGGCGATTTGGACTGCCCCATCAGAGTTAAATTTTTCCCTTGCCTTGTCCAAATTTCGAAAAAAAATGGTAATCTGTTGGAGCAAGGTCCGGGGAGTACGGAGGACGTCTTAGTCATTCCAATTGAAGTTCTTCTAATTTGGTAGCCGTCTGTTGTGCAGTGTGTGGTCTAGCGTTGTCGGGAAGTAGCAGTGCCGTGAAGCGATTGACCAGCCTAGGTTGTTTTGCCGCTAGCTCTTCCATCATGGTTCGCAATTGCTAGACATCAGCCGTAATAGTCTGGCCAGATTTGAGAAAACATTAATTCTCTTAAAAAGCAGCGACGGCTGAACGGTGTAGTTCTCAGATTCCTTTATTGATTGGTCTTGCCGGTTTCCTCTTAATGTTTTCCTTCACCGTATGAGTCAGTGTTATATTCGCATATAGAAAGACGACCCAGGGTTGACTTTTCTCTCTTTTTTGGAACTTATTGTACATTAGTCAGTTAATATAACAATGAAAATCTAAACAAATGTCTATTATAACTTTATTACTACAATGTACACTTTTATGACTTTTTTATTCTCATAAAAAAGTTATTGTTTTTGGAACAGAATATCCACTAATATTCTGTTGCAGCAACGTTGTATAACAGCAATAAAGTTGATATTGACTTGTTAAATACGTCGAGTAAAAAATAAAAAAACCAGCGGAACTTTTCAGCCTTTTTTAGTTCTAGTAATGTATAATTTTACCAAACTTTATTTAAACCATAGTTTCTTTTGTTTCATAAAGTAAAAAAACCCTAATTAGTGAAAACTGTAAGGCATTAATAAAGAGCAGTGTTGGTTAGTGGCTTGATCATACGGCTCTCAACTGAAGTCGTAGATTCGATCGCCGGATATTCTCTAACGGGAATACGGTTTTTTATTATCACTAACAGAACAGCCCTGCGATTCTGTAACTCACTTTTCGAACTCACACAGCGGTTTTCGCATCGGCGGTCGCTCTCAAATCAGTCGTGAAGCAGTCATTCTATGATTTGGCATTCTGAAAAGCTGGGAGCTTGTAGATTATTGTTTATCACTTATAAGTTACAGAATCGCAGGGCAGAACAGAGCTCAGAGCCAAACCTAAAATGTTGTAGCGCCGTCGTTTTTTATTAATCGAAAGCTGAGTGTTTAATTAAATAAATATTCAAACATTAGTCTAATGTGTTTGTTGACGCGTTTTCAATAACTAAGTACCTAAGAATACAAGGCTGTTGAATGAATAGTATTAATATCGACAATAGAGTTGAACTGTAAGATGATCTTTATAATTGCTATTTTTACCCTGAATCTTATCTTTGTTTATTTGCCTCAAGTTGCGAATACATCGGTATCTCAGTTATAAAACTAACTAATAACTCCAAGTTTAATTAGGCTGACCTTCATGGTTCGATAACGCACAGTGCGTATAACCCGAAGGCTTGGATTCAATATTCGGTAAATATTCCGTATCGCGGCACCAGCGATTTTGAGGCTGAATTTTTTCATGACTTCGTCATGAGTTCTCAGCACCATAACTAGTGTTGTTATGAAGGCGCATAACCTTTTTTGCCAAAAAAAAATTCAAAAAGTACCCAAAACCGAATCAGAGCACCCCACTATCCACGTGGTCTTGTCAGCCTTACCCCTAGAGTGTATATAAGAAATCGGAGGCACGGAGCAAGAGCAACCCGCTGTAATAAAGCAGGCATTATGCAAGAATAAAATGCTTGTGCTTTGGTACGCAAGGTCGGAGGGGCTGCATTTCCCGCAGCGCCGGAGCTGTCCAAAAAACCTATTATTAATATTGTTCGGTTAGGTTAGGTTAGTATATTAACATTTTTTTAAATAAATTGATTTTTTTTTATGCGCCATCATAACAATACTAGTTATGATGTTTACAGATCTTACCGCGACTGTAAAAAAAAAATCAGCCTTAAAATCGCTGGTGCCGCGATACGGAATATTTACCCAATATTCTCGTACATGCGGATAATCTATTAAAAGTAATAAAAAATTAGAGCAGTGTTGGCCTAGTGGCTTAAGCGTGTGACTCTAAGCCCTGAGGTCGTGCGATCGATTCACTCAACACTTAACATCTGCTTCGACGATGAAAGCAAACATCATAAGGATACCGGCATGTCTTAAAACACAAAAACTATACGACGTGTGTCATAAAAGGCTGATCACCTACTCTGCGGCCAAGACCCATATAGGGTAATTCGCCACTGGATATTTATAATTATTATCCGTATTCCTTACACGATGTTCGTAGCCACCTGCGTCGCAAGTTTTAAGTTTTCTTTCCGGAAATCTACAGAATACTTCTTTGAACTCATTTGCACACTATAGTGCTTGTGTACTTCATATCGCTGTGGTAAAGGCTTTACTAGTTACATATATATATAGGTATATGTATCACGAAATGCAGACGGCATTAATTAGTCGGCTCGCTCAGGAAGCGTAAATCCAATATCTGTGTGCGTAGGAAATATGATTCGTTGGTCGAAATCGAATTTTACATTTTACAATCCGGGGTCGTATTCCAAATTTGAATTTTGGTATTCATTCGATATTTGAAAATCATATTCTAACACTTGTCGATAATATTGAAACCACAGGATAAATACGTTATACATAGCGCTTATGTAAAATTATATGATCTGTGGTTTAACACTAGCATTAAATGCGGTAAATGCTAAGTAAAGATATAAGTATCTTGTATCGAGTGATTACATTATATTAATTTGGTTAAATCTTTTGTCTGATCAACTACAATTCAGCCTTTATAATAAGATTGTTTCAACACAATTTAAACCGGTAAGTCAATTTAATTTAATTTTTTTCTGTAAAGTAAATAAAAAAGAACATGATATTCTTAATTCAATCGTCCTAATAATTATGTTTATGTCCAATTATCCAATGTTATTTATAGTAAATAATTCGTGTTTAATAGTATAACAACACTACGAATTCTAGAGCTTTCTTTTCAAATAACATATTATCTTTAAATTGTCCTTCTTTTCTCTTCTTTTCTATTGGTTTAGTAGTTTTGCTCAAAAGCGTAATAAACATATCGCAGTCACTAAAAGGACAAAAATATGTTAATAATATATATACTGATAATTATTAACCATATTAAAAATAATACAAGATAAATAACTTACACACACGTAAATATAAGCCCAGTAACACACTAAGATCAAAGGTCTGAATACACTAGATAACGACTAAACAGTCCGACGTCCCGACGAGAACTGATATCCTCGCTCTACGTTCGGGAGAATTATGTACACTTGCATTCATAAGTCAATTTATGATTTAAGACATTTATTCACCTTCCATATTCCCCATTGTGTTCGAGGAAATCTAACCTCTATTACAAGTCTCGCAATTTTGAATAAACAATTTTAACAGATCTGCCCTGCGATTTTGTAACTCACTTTTCGAACTCACTCAGCGGTTTTCGCATCGGCGGTCGCTCTGAAATCAGTGGTGAAGCAGTCATTTAAAGTGAGTTACAGAATCGCAGGGCTGTATTGAAATTTATATTTAGGGACCGCTTTTGTCCGATTTGTGAAATGTTATTGTAATATTGTATAGTATGTATTTTTTTCAGATACATCGATGTCAACGCCAGAGCATATTGAATATTTTTATGATTTGGTTAAGTAGGTAATGCATAATTCAAATCGTACAAGTATTCTATGGGCATATTGTAAGATTAATTTTTGTTGAATATTTTTGAGAGTTTGAATTAATTAGTAACAAGAACATATATATAATTTGAAAAGATGTTAAAGCTGCAGTTCGCAAGTGTGAATTGTATTTTTTTAAACTAATTTCGTCATGACTGTACTGGCCTTTATTCGTTTGTCAAAACAGTTACAGCTATTCATTATTATGTTAAAGTTTATCGCGTAAAGTAAACAAGCAATAATTACCATACTAGACGCCTTGTCGAATCTCGAACTCTATTGTGAACTAGATTGGGAGCTAGATTGTTTGTATGGAATTTAATATCTTATATAATTGATTTGTATTATAACCCGAGAATTTCTAAGCCCATTTAAATTAGATTCTCTTGAATAGCTATCAAGTTCAGTTCAATTTCAAATTAATATTGTTGACACATAATACACGTTTCTTAATGTTTTTGTTTGAAACAAATTATTTTATTACGACATCATACGCTGATATTAATAGAATAATGGAAATTGTAGGTATAAATGCTAAAAGTTTTTATCTGACTGTCACATTTGGATAAAATTTTAATTTAACATGGGGTTTACAATGAAGGTAAAAGCATCATTACCTTGATTATTCTCTAGTTTCGCGTAATTACAAAAACAATACAGACTAATAGTCTGTATTGTGTTTGTAATTACGAAATTGTTGTAAATTCAGTAAGTGCAGAAAGTCTTGCACTTGTCGGCTCTACTCAAGTGTTCCAACTTAAGCTCACCAAGGCCTTACCGATACCATAAACAAGGCATAGTGTTTTCATATTTGTGTATTTGTGTATCTGTTTCGTGATCATTTGTTTTTTCAACCAGGTGATCAGGCTTCCGTGCCTGACTCAACTTTGGAACTAAGGCACGATACTTTCCTTCACTCTGCGAGTGTTAAATGCACATATAGTGTTGAGACAGGGTTCGAACCTCAGTGATGTCTTACGCTGAAGCCACTAGGCCAACACTGCTATGTATCGTATAACTATGAACATAAAAGAAATCGTGTTATTAAGCAAATGGAAACCTGTCAAATAGCGCCTGAACACAAAGAGTGACAGAATGAAAAATAGTTCTTGCTATATTTTGACTTAAACGTTTCGCAGATGTGTTTTGAATTAGAAAATAGAATCGATATTATTTATGTTAAAATCATCTTTGTTATTGTTGCTCGATGTTAATTATATATTCAGTTCACAAAGCTTGAGTTTGTTCTTTAGGCTTTTAATCAATGTTTTATTTGGAGAACCCAAACTTACCAATATATTAAGGAGTTTTGGAGATAGGATTGTCGGCACTGCGATTTATAAGACATGAGTTTATTTATTTCTTTACAGCTTATACATGACCAAATGTCAACTAAAAATATGATAAAATATAGCTATAGCCTCCTAATTATTTATTTATTTAGTTTATTTCCAACACACAAACAGTATTTACCAAATTATTAACCTACATAGTAATAATAATTAAAATTTGATAAATAGAAAATTTAAACAAATTAAAAAGTTTGTTATGTGCGTAAGTAGCACCCCATACCAAAGACCGTCCCAACCGAACCTACTAATTTTTTGAAAAAATTATTATTGTTATATTCGATTACTTCCTGCACTTTCATTTTAAAATTACGTTTATATTAAGATACCACATACCTTTGTGATTCGATAAACATTATTCTTAATATTTAAGTTAAATGTCTCTTAAACTATTTAAATGTAATTTACTTGACGTTCCTAATTATCCTTTGTGGTCGTCCCTTAGCCTATTCTAATTTATCGTCACTATTTATTTATTTTTATTTTTAAATCCATCTGAGAAGAATATTAGATAGTAAAATACTCACTTTGTTACGTTAGTTAAGTTAATAAGAGAGTTCATCAATCGATTTATTATTAACATTCTAATAATTATGAATTTAGGAGAACGCATATATAATATTTTATAACAACAAAATCCAATAATTAAAATATAGCCAATTATATGTTGATTGATTGGGTTTCCTGTATTTGGCCTTTCATAGAAAACTTTGCTTATGTTTTTGTCGTTACGCATAATAAGAATCGTACACGCGACCTGTAGTGCATAGCATTGATATTCTATCAATTTTTAAAAAAATAGCTAGCAATGATTACAGGTAGTTTAATATTTAAAGTGGTGGTAAGCGATCTTTAATAAAATAATTTCAAAAAATTTCACGCGAAAGTTGCTATCATGATTTAAATGAGGATCAGAGAAATTACCACCGTACCATAAAACATACGAATTCAAACCGATTGCAATCCGCACGCATGGCGTTTAAATTACTAGTCCAGTAATTATTTAAGCACATCTTTGTAGTTTAAAGTACCTACTAAACCTAGGAAAATTGTCCAATAAAATTATTTTAATTTAAACATCGGATATTAAGTTGAGAAACTGACTCGCCAGATAACAATCCCTACTGAACACAAAGCATTTCGTATAAATTGCAATCGTTTATCTTGTCAGGCACTTAAAAATATCTCCATTTTAAGGCGACACTTTTTTAAGACCCCATAAACTTGTGCTAATCTTAAGCGAGTGATAGAGCCTTAATTAACACTATTAAGCCAAGATCTTGTCTGCGAAAATAATCGTGAAACGAGATGATTGTGATTTCAAAGTTACGTTTGAAATACACTGGGTTGTGTTTTATTTCTCTTGTTTGCATTTGTAAAATTATGTCTAGACGGACTACAGTTCTTTTGTTCAGGAAAAGATGTATTTCTATGTTTGAAAGTAATATGAGTATTTCTTATCTGAACAAAGCAATTTTTAACAATTTATGTCTCAGTAACGATAAAGCTTCTTGATAAATGACTCAAGCCATTTTTTTTAAAACTTAGGTTGATGTAGTATTTACGCATTCCCCGTACCACTGAGTACTAGGGTATGTCGGACTCAGCTTATTTAAAGTACCCACTCCTACTTAGAGGGGTAAAGGGTAGATCCATTTAAACCATAGTGCCTACCGCACTGCCACATTAAAATGCTCTCAGGTTCAAAGGACACTACAAAATTGTCACTGGAAATATTTTTTATTTAAGTATACAGCCCTGCGATTCTGTAACTAACTTTTCGAACTCACACAGCGGTTTTCGCATCGGCGGTCGCTACTCGCTCTGAAATCGGTAGTGAAGCAGTCATTTTATGATATGGCATTGTGATAAGCAATAAACTACAAGCGCCCACCTTTTCAGAATGCCAAATTATAAAATGACTGCTTCACGACTAATTTGAGAGCGACCGCCGATGCGAAAACCGCTGTGTGAGTTCGAAAAGTGAGTTCGAAAAGTGAGTTACAGAATCGCAGGGCTGAACTGGAGGTATTCGGTAAAACTAACATCACTAAGATAGTAAAAGTTTACTATAGATCTGATCCTTTAAAGTAAAGTAAGTAATTTACAAAGATGATGAAGAATTACAAAAGGTGCACCAATATCAGTAAATTATAAGTTAAAGATACAAATCTAAGCTTTCTTACATTTTTAACTTCAGCCTATGAGTTTATTAATTCTGCTCATTGTGTTCCTAACTTGATTCTTAAAGTATTTTATGCAAAGGGAAACACGCAATGAAATATTTTTATGTTTGCTAAAAACGTTATTAAAAAATAAAACCATTGTCGTTTTAGATTTTTTAAATCACAAAGTGAGCTCTTTATAGCTAAACGGCAAAATGAGTTTCGTGTTTAAACTTCAGGCAGTTTGATATCATATTTAGTTTATAAATTAAGTATTTCCCGACCAATACGACTTAGGATCCTTCAAGAAATAAGCGCACCAATTCTTAAAAGGCCGGCAACGTTCTCGCGAGCCCTCTGGTATTATCGATCTAATAAAGTTTAAAAAATTGTAATAATTCATGATAATCAAATTTGTTGCCTTCGCCTTCAGGGTCGCCCGGTCGACTGCTGTTTGTGCGAAATGTCATCATACATCTTAATGCCTTCGCCCTAGCCTTCGGTTTTGGTAACATACAAAACCGTTAACCCGGCTCAAGGGTCACCAGAGTCACGTTCTCTGGCGGCCACTTGAGTAATTCTTCTCTGGCGCGTCCAAGCCGCGGGGGTGGGCATTGAGTGTTCTAGTAGGCTCGGGACATCTCAATGGCCGAGTTCAGGGAAGGACCCAGCATCACGGGGTATAACGTGGTCCCCTGCCTAGGGTTACAGGTGAAGACCTTAACGGCGGTGAAGGCGTAGATCTAGAAGATCACATCGGTGACATCGGCGGAAGAGGCAAGCTCAGCTGTAGGAGCTTAATACGACAGCCTGGCGCTAGGCAGCAGTAGGGCCAGTACGATATCGAGGCCAGAGATGGGCTCATATCGAGAATTACCGGCGGAGCAAGGATGGCGGTACGGCGGTAATCTGCGATGACGGAAGGCAACGGGAAACCACCGTCATAATACTCCCTAGTTGATCAGCTCTGATCATTAAGCATGGATAGCACAAATATAGCCACGGCCCTGAGTCTCCGGCGTCCCTTAAATGGGTCAGGGGTGCGAAGAATCTCCGGAGGGGATCACGAACAAAAACAACGACACAGGCTAAAAATTGGAACATGGAACGTAAGGAGTCTTAAACAGCATGGGAAACTACATAATGTCATCAAAGAAATGAGGCGCCTAGAAATTGGGGTGTTGGGTATTAGTGATACTAAATGGCCAGGAAACGATCGATACAAGACCACAGAGGGCGAAGTACTGTACTACTCGGGTAAAAATGGCTCAACCGAACCTTATGGAGTGGCAGTCCTGCTCACCAAAGAAACTGCTCAAGCCGTTCGCGGTTTCATACCACATTCCAACCGAAGTATGCTGTTACGTCTGGAAGCTAAACCGCAGAACATAAATATCATACAAGTATATGCCCCGACAGCCGACAAACCCCAGAACGAGTTGGATGAATTTTACGCGGAAGTTAGGAATCTTTTACAATACACGAAGAAACATGACATAAATATTATAATGGGAGATCTAAACGCAAAGGTGGGTGCAGGGGAGGTACCAGGAGTGATCGGACCTTATGGATTAGGGGTAAGAAATGAACGGGGCGAAGCGCTCATTGAGTTCTGTCAAGAACATGAACTCGTAGTCACGAACACCCTGTTCAAACATCACCCAAGGAGGCTCTACACATGGACCTCACCAGCGCATACACCAGATCACATAGTTCGCAACCAGATAGATTACATAGCGATAAATAGTCGTTTCAAAAATTCGATTACAAGTGCTCAAACCTATCCTGGTGCTGATATCAACTCTGACCACAACCCCGTTATAGTTAAAATGTGCTGTAACCTGAAAAAACTAAAAAAGACTAAAATCATCTGTCGTCCGGATATACGCAGTATCAAACATCCGGATAAAAGAGTAAAAGTCTCCAAGGCTATAAACCGCTGGGCTGAAGAAAATTTTAATACAACTGCATCTGTAGAAGAAGTGAATCATGCTCTAGTTAGAACCATTACCAATATTAAGGAAACTATTTTGGGTCAGACGCAATATAACAAAAGACAACAGTGGATGGAAGATGAAATCTTAGACCTCATGGAAGAAAGACGACTGATTAAACAATTCGATCCACACGCATACAATGCCCTAAATAAGTTAATCAGGAGGAAAATTCGAGCAGCTAGGTCAAAATTTTATGAGGACAAATGTGTTAGGTTGGAAGAGCTCAACGCCAAACATGACAGCTTTAACTTACACAAAGAGATCAAAGAGATGGCTGGATTGCGGAAAAGGACAAACCGGAATACGTTAGTGGATGATAGTGGTAATGTATTATTAGACGTAGAGAGCAAGAAATCTACTTGGAAACTCTATGTTGAAGACATATTCGCAGATGCAACTAGAAGAATCACAGTAACACCAGGAAATGAAACTGGACCTCCTATATTGAGAGCAGAGGTAGTAAAAGCTCTAAAGAGAGCCAAAACTGGAAAATCTCCAGGTCCAGATCAAATTCATGTGGAGATTCTCCAACTATTAGAGGAACACCTGGTGGATGCGGTAACAAACTTCTTCAACTGTATTTATGCAACGGGGATTATGCCGAAGGATTGGTTAAATTCAACGTTCATCACCCTCCCGAAGAAACCTACGGCTAAGAAATGCACAGAATATCGCTCAATAAGTCTGATGAGTCAGGTCTTAAAACTTTTTCTCTCGATTATACATGAGAGGATTAGAGGCAAATGCGATGCACAAATTTCGGAGAGCCAGTTCGGGTTCAGATCTGGAGTAGGAACCAGAGAAGCCTTGTTCTCATTGAATGTGCTTGTTCAAAAATGTCGAGACTTACAGACAGACGTCATTATATGTTTTGTTGATTACGAAAAGGCCTTTGACCGTGTCAAACACGAGGTACTTATGCGTCGTCTGCAAGAAGTCGGAATTGATGGCAGGGATATGAGGATAATACAAAACCTCTACTGGAATCAAACCAGCACGGTGAGAGTGGACGGTGATGAAACCGAACTAATTTCAATCTGTCGTGGAGTCAGGCAAGGGTGCATTCTGTCCCCGCTTCTATTTAATCTGTATTCAGAAGCAATTATCTCTGAAGCACTGGAAGGCAAAGAGTGGGGTATCAAGATCAATGGGCAAATAATTAACAACTTGAGTTACGCCGATGATACCACTCTTATAGCAACAACACCTGAAGATCTACAGAGTATAGTTGACCACGTCTATGAGTGCAGCAAAAGAGCGGGGCTATCAATGAACCTCGCCAAAACCAAGTATATGGTGATTAGCAGAAGAGAAGACTTAAACCCAACAATCTCGGTGGCAGGTACTACTTTAGAGAGAGTTAATAAATACAAGTACCTAGGCACATGGCTGACTGAAGCATGGGAGTCTGAAAATGAAGTGAAGACCCGAATAGAAGTTGCTCGTGCTTCCTTCAACAAAATGAGAAAGGTACTTTGCAACAAGGACATCAGTCTGCACCTCCGAAGTAGGATGCTTCAATGTTACATCTGGCCAATTGTAATGTATGGTTGCGAGGCTTGGACCTTGAAGGAGGCAACCATTAAGAAACTTGACGCCTTTGAAATGTGGTGTTACCGAAGAATGCTGAGGATAAGCTGGGTCCATAGAGTCACGAACGAAGAAGTTCTACGGCGCGTCAAACGATCCTGAGAACTCACGTTGAGCATTAAAAAGAAGAAGATAAGTTACTTGGGACATGTGTTTCGACACGAACGGTACCGACTTCTTCAAGTAATCATGATGGGCAAGGTCGAGGGGAAAAGACGCGCTGGCAGAAGGAGGAAGTCGTGGCTCCGCAATATTAGAGATTGGACGGGAGTGGCCAGCGTAGAACAGCTGATGCGCTTGGCGAAAAATAAGAAGGAGTTTGACGAGCTGACCGCCAACCTCCAGTAGTGGAGAGGCACTTTAAGAAGAAGAAGAAGATCTTAATGCATTGTAAATTTCTTTATAATATATTATCTGGGTCTTATATAAACTTGACTCTTATAAAGGTAGAAGAGATTTATATTAAGACAAATTCACAATGGTTTAATTAAAGTATTACAAGCTACTATATTGTATGTCTTTATCACGCACTTGTAGCGGTTTAACCTATTTTTTTTTTTAAATAAATAAGGATTTTTAATCAAGAAAAACTAAAACTGGTAAGGATTATAATACCGCACGTGTAGGCTCATCTAAGAGATTTGTTTAATCACAGTATTTCGTTAATTTTTTTATGAAATAAATGAATGCGAACACGTGACGTTTACCCTTGCAAAGTTATTAAGCGTTGTAAATTTTAATTTATCACTGTCACCTGCAAACCTGTCCGTGTATGCTTTGATGAAATAATCAAGATTATTTAAAAGAGTGAATATTTTATTAAAATTTAAAGTATTTGCAAGAGAAAAAGCAACTATGTATTATTATGTATATACAATATACATACATATAAAATTTGCAATAAATTATTGCAATGGTGTATTATTTGTATATGTTTGCCTAGTGGCTACAGCGTGTGACTCTCATCTCCGAGGTCGTAGGTTCTATCCCCGGCTGTTCACCAATGGAATTTCTATGTGCGCGTTTAACACTACAATACAGTGAAGGAAAAAATCGTTAGGAAACCTGCAGGTCTTAGACCAAAAAAAGTCGACCGCAGGCACAGAAGGCTGAACACCTACTTACTATTAGAAAAAAAGCAAATGATCACGAAACAGATAGTGAAATCGGAAGCCCAGACCTGAAAGGTTGAAGCGCTGCTTCGTTTTATTTGGTATTAATTTAATAATTGTTTTTGACGTAGGAATAGGTAGGATAAGAAATTAAGGAAAACAAACACAATTGATGGAAAAAGAGGGTAAGATAGACAAAATGGAAATAGGAAGGAGAACTAGGCACAAATTACGAGAAAACACGACCTGAATTTTAACAAGAATAGAACCTGCGTATAAATTATTAAAGATAATGACGACAGCAGAGCTAACGTCATAAATTAATGTGTTGTAACCAGCCGTTTAATTTCTACTTTGTAAAAGCTTCTGCTTGGTTCGACCGCTCAGTCGAACTCAGGGACTTTTTTTGGAATAGAATCTCGCTATTGGTTTAAAGGGTCTGGACGGCCCAGCTCGGCCTGCTTTGGCAAGTGTAGCTCGGCCGGAAATGGGCTATTTGCCGCGACTAGCGCCAGGGCGTCTCCTGTTAGAGTCGAGCCTCGGCTTGTGCCGTATTTGGGTGGTTAATCATCTTTAGGGTAGGATGGAAGCTAGCTGGAGTAAGTGCCGTCCTTATCAATTCCTGTATTTATAGCGTCCCGAATTTGTGATAGACAAGTTTCATGACATTTCGTGTACTCGTTCCGCGACTGAACCCGAAAGGACCACAATGATTATTTTAATATTTATAGTCTTTAAGTTTCAAAGGTTTAAATTGCTAATAAATTACTTGTAATAATAATGACTTTGGAATGAGTATTACTATCGACCATTAAATAGTCTATAATTTATAGATAAGTTTTGAACTAATTTGACTTTGATGGTTTTTAAGCTCTGTGTCATTATGACAATGGCAGATGGCAGGAACGCTCCGACATAATAAATTACTTTTAATAATAAGAATAGTCGTTAATTTGTAAACTACAAGTAATAACGGGCTTTAACTGAATCAACTTAGACTTTGTTAATTTATGAGCTCTCTGACATATAATTACAATGGCAGGTGACATTAGCGCCATTACTCTTACATATATTATGCTGACAGATAATGGCTTATATTTATACCCAGCGATTACACTTTCCAACCCACGAAACCAATAAAAATATCTCTTACGTCTTAAGGTTTCCTCAGAAAGAATTTTCGTTTTTCGGTTAATTTTAAATATCGCTTAAAAGCAAAACAATGTTAACATCGTACCGCAAATAAAATGCCTGAATAATGGCTATACTTCTCACTTGAATTTGGCGACGTTGTTTCATTTATCTAAAGATACATTTTTAACACTACCTAAGCCTTATTGGTTCTTTAATGAAACTCGGAACTGAAACTTATTTAACACGTTTGTCTTATAATATAATGGTTTGAACTAAAAACCTCTTTTAGTGTGAGTCTACTCGTATATTATCACGCTACGGTAAAATAAATGAACGTAAAAAAAAATGTCAGATTTTATTAAGTTTCGAGTTCATGTATATCAGTATAAGCACTAATCACATTTTGTTTGTAAGGCGCACCTTTTTAGTAATAAATCAAATCGAAAATAATGCACGCATACTGGAGGCAAACAACTCAACCCAACTAACGATATTGGATAATATATAACTCTACGATGGATAGCACTGGCATAGGGTGGCGCTACAGAATTCAGAGGAAATTGTAAGAGGAGTTATAGGTTTATCATAAGGAAAAAAAGCTGAACATTTTATATTGTACATTTATTATTTATTTTTTATTTAACATGGACATAAAATTGATTAAGCCCTTCGCTTTCAAACGTCGCACGTCTTCCTTTTCATCTAAGAGTAACAGAGAAGTCTCAAACATAAAAATATAAATACAAATTTATAGAAAAATTTTGAAAGGGATCATCAACAAACAAATGTATGTTAATGCCTATTTATAAAAACATTACACACCTTCTAATTTCAAATGTACTCTATTTAATTGTGTCATTCAAATGTCACGGCCTTAACACATTTTTTCAACTAATTCGCAGATAAATTGTCTGTGCTTAAATTCATTAATTTCAGTAGACATTAATCATTCTAAACATTGCGATATACGCGTATATTGTTAATGGTGACAAAGGTTTTGGCTCAAAAGGAAACATTTTAGCAGAGTATACGTTAAGTGGATCTTAAGGTGTTACATTGGCTTAATGGGTTATTTGAGCAGGCTATAATAAAGGACAGTGTTGGCCTAGTGATTTAAGCGTGCGTCTCTAATCCCTGAGGTCGTAGGTTCGATCCTCGGCTGTGCACCAATGTACTTTCTTTCTATGTGCACATAACATTCGCTAGAACGGTGAAGGAAAACATCGTGAGGAAGCCGACATGTCTTAGACCCAAAAAGCTGTCGGCGTGTGTCAGGCACACGAGGCTGATCACCTACTTGCCTATTGGATTGAAAAATGATCATGAAACAGATTCAGAAATCTGAGGCCCAGACCTAAAGAGGTTGCAGCGACACACGTTATAATAAAGGACAATGGAAGATAAACTTTTAAAACTGTCGTTAACATGAATTTTGGTATAGACTCGCTGTATTATTTTTAATGTCGATTTTAATATTGAAACTTAAGTAATAACTCATTTTTGTTAATATTATTTAGATTTTACTTTATTTTAGTTATAGTTAGTGTTACATGTTATTTTATGATCTTGTTTTTTGTTTAGAAGAAGCTTCCAGAGTAGCCTGGAAGAAATCGCTTTTGCGATAAGGCCGCCCGTTGCCTAATGAGTTAACTTAAATGTAACTTGCTTTTTATGTATGTTTTTGTCTAAGGCAACGCAGTGTAAAAAGGATAGCAATTGAAGGTTTGTAACAAACAAATGTTATATTTTTATATCATTCACGAAAAAACAAAACATATAAAAATTTTGTATTGAAAGATAATCACTTGAAAATCTAAATTACAATAAAACTCTTTTAAAATCACAGTAAATAGGTATAATTACGTTAGTCGGTAAAAGATAAACCTATAACGAACAGGACGTAGAAATTTTCCGCCTTAACGGATTGCGAAATAACATTCCGAATCGTTATTACAAGATGGCATCGATATCGGAATTTGTTAGACGCGTCGATCGTGACAAACTGGTCCCGGATTATCTTGGATAGAGGAATTCCAATGATATTTCACTAGGCACCCTTTGGGGTGACTGGCGGGCTAAAGTATAAGCACTTCGCGACACCTCTTATATCTACAGCACGCTACTTAGAAATGTGCCACAAACTGATACTTGACTATTAGCTCTTTTAAATTTAATGCTTAGTAAAATAAATTATAAACTAACGTTTTTTTTTTTTATAGGATAGAGGGCAAACGAGCCTAAGGGACGCCCAGAAAGGCCTGTCATCGCAGCCCATGGACATTAGTGGGTGTATTAAACAAAAAAGTTAAAATTTATTTATTTATTATTTGTATCATAAACTGTAATGTAATATTGGATATATCAAATTTCCTTTTTTACCATTTATAACGATTTTATGACGAAATCACACTCAAAACTTCGCTTCTGGTACAGAATTTTCCAAAATGAAGAAATTATAATATAAACTAGCTGATCCGGCAAACGTCATTTTGCAATGTTTATCATTTATAATATAAAATAGGGGTTGATCGTAGAGGGATGAAAATTAAAAGGTGTATGTATTTTTAATGCTGTATCATAAAAAAAATAAAAATCAACAATTTATCTAAAAATTAAAGATAAATAATTTAGGGGTGGACTACCCTTAACATTTAGGGGGATGAAAAAAAAGTGTTGTCCGATTCTCAGACATATCCAATATGCACACAAAATTTCATGAGAATCGGTCAAGCCACAAAACGAGAATTTTATATATTAGATTATATGTAGTGACTTAAATGTCTGGTATTATTATTTATTACACACTAGCAGCAGGATGTGTATGTATTTAGGATCAGATTATCTTATTTCCATTGAAATTTATTTTAAAAGAATTCTGTGAAGAGGACAGACATTCTGTTTAAAAATATTTATAATTATAGGACTGTATTAATCTAACGTTGCTAAATATTGTCTAATATTAATCGCTTTCGCTTATTCACGAGTCCTTGTAAAATCTGCCTGTGACGTTCCATTAA
Source organism: Pieris melete (assembly GCA_963693345.1). Lineage (NCBI taxonomy): Eukaryota > Metazoa > Arthropoda > Insecta > Lepidoptera > Pieridae > Pieris > Pieris melete. Next base: position 1,424,778 of record CAVNZK010000042.1, on the reverse strand, counting down.
TTTGTGTGCAACTGCCGCCAAATCCGGATAACTGATTAGCAAGCATTGCCAATTTATTAAACCCCTTTTTTCATAAACAGATTAGAAATATACATGATATATTGCTTTAGTAACTTAATTATGTATTAGTAATAGTTATAGGTGTTTAGTAAGATGTTTTGCCAAATATATGGACGGATATTTAAATATTCAAATTTACGCTATAATCGAATGTTAAATGTTGTCTTTATTCCATACTTTGAACCACCATAAATGACCATACCATAGAACAAAGACATATTGTATAAATTCGTGAAAATTTTAAAGATCCAGAAAGCTGGGCACAATTTAGTGGCCAAGGGTAGGCACCAGAAGCAAAATTGGAGATTGTATGAAAGAAGACTTGCTCGGTGGAGAAGTTCACAACCTGAAGAAATCTAATCAAAGATTACAGGTCAAAAGAGGATACAATGCAAAGGGTTGCATCACCACTTGATATATACGTATTATGTGCATTGTAATATCTATAATTAAAGCCAATATATTTTTCTTATTCGCTTGTTTCAAAAGCGAAATGTACGATAATTAATTATTGATTAATGCGATAGCTTATCGACAAAAACAATTGATGTCATACGCTTTTAATGTTTCATATGTCAGAGAAGCTTTAGGTAGGAATGCCAGACGAGACAAGTAATCAGTAAAAAGCTCTTTTCCATCTATAAGCTGTAGTGTACCAAAATGAAAAACTCTACAAGGATACATCTTTTAGTTATGTAGTAACGTTATTTCAATATAATTTTGTTTTTTTAGGAAATATTTGGTTTTGGTTTAAAGTGCGTATGTTTTAATTGGCTATGGAAACGTAAGCATCTCTGCCATAGTATATATTATCCAGACTGATCACATCTATATATACTCTTTAGAAATGTTATGTCTAATGGCCCTCATAATATTACACGTAACATCATATATTATATGAAATTAAATTACACATATAGTTACGTAAGTTATGTGCGATTATGTTAATGTTTTTTTTATATCACTACATATATTTTGTTTATTATTATTAAACAGTCCCGTGAGAACTATAGTGACGCGGCGATACTAAGATATGTACTTTATATACGCAAGTGGATCTGTGGTTGGTATCTGCCAAAGTAAACATTTCGAGTGAAAACCAAGATACGTTATAAATAATGATATTATGTTAAATAAATATAATTTTCCAGCGTAAAACGTACATAAAATTACTTCACAAGCTATTTGAAAAATATAAAGATTAAATTATTTATATATTAATTTCTAATTGGTTTTTCACAGTAACTTTTCATTCTACTCTGTGGCCAACATATTGTTGGTCATATAATCTGTAGTTGGCTAGTCCCAAGTCTGAAGTCTATTCTTATCTCAGACGCTCGACTTTTGTAACATTCCCTCCCTTGGGACGGTGTGTCAACATTTCAAAGTTTTTCATTTCGAATGCGTACCTAAGCTTTGTTTGTTTGTGTGTTTTGAAAGCGTCGCATTGCGTGCTGTCTGTATGGTAATTATGTTTTGTTGTCCTCTTTTGAAATGTGCCGTATTTTAAGAATATTATTCTATTAATGAAATAGCGGAAAGTATTGTGTATTAAACATAAATGTAGTATAGATGTTTATTGATTTGGAAAAAAAATATTTGGTCATTGTTTCTTTTTGCTCCTCAGCATAATGCTGAGCCAGGGCCAATTACAACCACAGTACACACACACTGCACACTGGAAGCGAACCGAATGGCAAAAGATTTTTTTTTAATTTTAATTTTTATTATTTTTGATGTCTTATTTTATTTTTTCTTTAAGTATTGTTATTTTGTGTGTTTATGTGTGTGTGTTTTCGTTTGTAATAAATGTTATGTCTATGTCTATGTCTATGTTTCCAGAAAATGCATTATGTCCATATAACAAAATGTAACGAATTTTTGAAAATTGCGACAACTTCAGAAAGCACTTTTTTGATTACTAACAAACGTTAATAATTCTGTTTCAAAATTTAATCTGTCTCATTAATAAAAATTTAATTGTAACACTGTTTCAACGTTACATTATAAAATATTTATAGTTCAAGTGTAACTAAATGTCCCCGATCGGGGGCTCTTCATAAACGATAAAGTGACCTCTTCTATTCTTCCGTGAAAATGAAAGGTTAATAGCCCATCTGAGGGTGCGACTGAATTTCTATCCACTACCCTGCGATGCGGAAAGACATTAAAATTTAAATGATGCCTTTTATTATTTTACATTATGATCCATAAAATATCATTCTTTAATACTTTAATACCCTCAGTTTTTTTTAATATAATCTATTATGAGTTTTTTTTTAATCCCACCGCATATAAATTAACGTGCCGTAGTTGGATATCCTTTATTGTTAACATGATCAATACTTATATATAATTAAAACTTAATAAATGAACGAATAAAATAAATCTTTAAAATTGTAGAGAAATATTACTTAATGCATACATTATAGCTATAAATTATTATTATTATAATTACCAACTCACCTCAGGGCCAATCTAAGTCACAACTTTTACCGCGATCTACAAGCTACGAAAAATTCCGGCTACGAGCGTAGCGCCCTACGCGGGAGTCAGAGAGCGTCTGCCGAACGAATCGTCTGACCCTACAACACAAGACTTATCTTGTTATATATATAGTACAAATATATGACAAGAGGAAACTTAGCAACTGTGTTTTGTATTACCAATTCATAAACGTAATTATAATATACATTTCTAAGCAATAAACAGAAATTTAATATAATCCCATATTAAATTAGGCGATTTTAAACACTTTGTTAAATAGGGAATATATTTTAAAAGACTAACTTTAGTTAACTAGTTTGTACACACTAAACAGTTTAAATAAATATAAAGTATACTTAATATATAATTAATATTTTTACCTCTAAATGAATCTTGATGTAACTAAAGTTTTAGTTCCGTACTATTATGTACAGTATTTTAATATGCCAAAATGAAACAAAACAATTTTGTATGCAGATATGAAGTTATTAAATTATTATCTACAGGAACTCTTGTTGACCTCATTGAAGTCTCAGGTGCACAGCTTAGAGCATGAATATCTTGTAACTTGTAGGACTTAAGTGGTATTATGCTAGTTAGTTAGGACTTAGACATGCTAATATTAGTTGCAATATTACCAAATTATATTATTTTGAATAGATGTTCAAACCGGTTTGTGTAAGTTTAAAATTTAAGTCTCGCCCTCAGATTTAGAGACGCTTAGTATCGTAATTCCCGGTTGTAAAAATATTTAATGGATTTCACGTAGCTTAGCTTAAAGCCGACTATAAATTATTTCATAATATTACGAGAAACTTTTTGAATTAATTTTTTTTTTTTGTAATTTTGTATAGATCTACATTGTTATCTGTAATTTTATTTTTGTTAATTTAGTTATGCACTTTACCCGTTTTTGACGTGACAACGTCTTATAATTCGATTGAGCCGGCTGCACGCACGAAAAAACAATGACACATGCGGCGTTACCTCGCTCTTGACGCATGCGGCCTTACCTCGCTCTGGAAGTTCCATTTAAGGCTTGAAGTGCAAGCGAGAGCGCGGAACGAGCGACAAAGAGGCACAATCGGTCTCCGCGTGCGGCAGCGTTCGTTCATTAAAAAAATTGACATAATTGTATTTATGCGTAATGAAACTTGATCGATTCAATTGTGATTTCCATTTACCTCCTTTTCTATATCCATAAAAAATATCTATCAAACAAATGAAATTAAAATTTTCTTTTGAAAAATGCAACCATTCCATCAGTATTTTCTTATGACGTTGTCACGTTCAACTATCGTCAGTAAACCGACTTTACAGACAACCGATTTTTTTTCATCACTAAGGAAGTCCGTAGAATAGATCGGTGGTTAGCGATAAGGCAGCCCGTTGTATTTGTACCATTGATAAATTGTTCATAAATAAATATTATTAAAGTACACCAATAGTACATACATGTATGATATAGTTAATTTAATTATATAGTATAAAATGCCAGTCAATGTGAACGCCTTATGGAATTTTCGAGCAATTTCGAGCTTGGTTTATTCCAGTTAGATTAAAAAAAAAATTCATAGAGAAAACTCGAATGTAAAAAACTCAATAACTTTAGGACATACACTTTGCTGCATAACAAAATATATTATATCAGTTGTGAAATTAATTTTGTAAAATTAAACAATAGTATAAAATCGCGTAATCTTTTCGTTGGAAAGTAATGTTTCCTTCTATGTTACAATATACTAATAATCTTTTTAATAGAAAATTAAACATCATATGTTTATTACGAACAAGTTTAAGGGTCAAAACTATTAATATTTGGAAGTGAATCATTGGACAACAAAACAGCTTCTCATTTGTTACAATCATGCAAACATACAAATTTTTGCTCTTTATATTAGTAAAGATATAGATAGAAAGTTAATATTTTGTGTTCAAATATAAAAAAGTTATAAACGCGGATTAACAAATAATTTGCCGATACCGACAGTTTTAAAATTTGAAATTCCTAAATGTAAAATTTTATTAATCAAACTCGTGAATCCATAGGTATCAAAGTTGATTAACTATTGAATACGAAAATCGTGAAAACTCACGCGCTGGATATGACTGGAAGGAAATAAACTTCACAAAAATAGAACCACTTTTGAAACATAACGTCATAATGACGCGCTTACTTGTAGTTCTATAAAATTTCTGTGCCTATATTTTACGTTTTTGTGTTTACCGAAATGAACAGTGATGATATGGTATCAACTTGGATCTTTATATATACGCAATTGAGAAATAGTGTTATTAGGTCATTGGATTTACCGAACGGAATCTTGTATCGACTTCGTAAGACTGTTGTTGATGGTGAGTTCGATAATAATGGGCTTCGTTGTTTAACGTTTACACCATTTAATTAAGTATTTAACGTTTCTTTGGTATAAAACATTAATATAAAGATAATAGCTTTAAGGATAATTTTGCTCTGCGCGTGCGATGACGCCAGCTGATATCACCTGTAATCTAAAAGTAAGAATAATGCATGCATTATTCATAAATAATACATGCATTATTCTTACTTTTAGATTAAACATTACAATTAATACTTTTAATGCAAAAGATCTTAAATCTAGACTAAGTTCAAAAAGTTATTTGAATTATTCTTTATCTTTTCTAAGATTGCATTAATCATAAAGCTAGGCATCTAAAATATAAGTGTGCATTTTTTACTTTGGGGAAAAATATGTTATCTTTGGGTACGTAAGCCCTTTCTTCCCCGGCGCAGATCTAGCCCTATAAAAATGCTGTAACTTAAGTGTAGCGTAGTCATAGTATAATAGATTAATAAATAATTGCGAACCACTGAGAAAGCTTTACAAATGTAAGGCTGGATAACATCCAACATAAAGAGATTATAAGCATACGGGAGGCACAAACATAAACAGACTGTTACGATTGTACTCGGAAATCACTAAATTTATAAAATGTTTTCATGTACCTTTAAGAAGTTAAATGTTCTAATACGAACAAATAAATTTAAGGGAATTACGTATTGAATTACAGTTCTTAAAGGATTAAAGGTCAAGGTGAGTTACCGAATATAGATAATACGAAAACAAATCATTTTTAATTATTACAGAGCAATAGAAAAATGTTAGAAGCGGAGTTACCTTTGGCGGCAATTGTACTGCCTGGCTCCAATAGTTACGGTACAGCTTTTCTTTAAAAATATTAAAAATCACATTTATCGCCATAACACCAAGTTTTTATGATAGCAGAGGCAAATTGTTTCCTGTAATGTGACCGTTGTAGTCTAAACTGCTAAGTATTTTTTAGTTTTAAATATACATATATGTATTACGAGGATGTTTTAATGCCCCGGTAAGTTCCCCTTCGTACTTTACATAATTATGGTGCATACCTTATGCACCTAATCTAAAAATTGGAATTTAATTTATGCTTACTAAGTTCAAGTCAAACACTTGAACTAGACATTTCGACGTTGCTGGAACTACTATTTGGTTATTTTAAAATAAATAACGCGCTACAATACACGCTACTGCCTGCCACAGTTTAAACAAAAAACTGCATTATCTTTGACAAAGACAATAATGATAAATATAAACACAGATTTGTGAGTAATAGAATATAACCTCGACACTGTTAATTGCCATCATATCTCAAAAGTCAACGTAACAAACGTCATTAAATGCTAATTATCATTTACTAGGCGTCAGAGTCAAAGTGGTCAATGTTCAAACGTCAAAAGTTAAATATTAAAATATAAAAAAAAGCTGCCAAGTTCAAACTGTTTTCTCGTTTCGTTTTACTTCAATAATTATCTCAATTCCCAAATATGGCCGCAGTTGGTCTTTGTGAAACACCGGGATGTAATTCAAATGCCCAGTTGCAGTGTCCAACTTGTATAAAGTTTGGAATACAGGGCTCATATTTCTGCTCACAGGATTGTTTCAAGAAATCTTGGAAGACTCATAAAATCATCCATTCGTTAGCTAGTGAGTGTTTAAGGTTATGTTTGGGTAACAAAGTTACAGCTCAAGAAAGATTTAATATACTTTTTTTTGTTTCAGAGGGTGATAATTCTGAAGGAACCAACGGGGAGTATAACCCGTGGCCGTCCTATGCATATACCGGCAAATTAAGACCTTATCCTCAAAGCGCGAAACGTGAAGTGCCGCCGCACATTGGTCGTCCGGACTATGCAGACCATCCTACAGGATTCCCCGCGTCAGAGAACGCTGCTAAGGGTTCAGGTCAGATAAAGGTGTTGGATGATGAGGAAATTGAAGGAATGCGAGTGGCTTGTCGCTTAGGACGGGAAGTTCTTGACGAAGCTGCCAAGTAAGTACACAAAATTGGTAAAATTGGTATACATCTGTACAGTTAAGAGGGTATACATATTTTAAAATGCTGCAAAAAAATTCTAGGGCTTGTGGTGTTGGAGTAACAACAGATGAAATTGACAGAATAGTTCATGAGGCATGTATAGAAAAAGAGTGCTACCCTAGCCCTTTAAACTATCACAACTTTCCTAAAAGCTGTTGTACATCAGTTAACGAGGTTATCTGTCATGGTATTCCTGACATGCGTCCATTGCAGGTATTTATTACAAATATGTTTTCTTAACATTCTGTTACTTGAACATAAACATTGTTAGTTGAAATTGTATAAACAGTGTTAGTAGTAGTTTTTGATGATTAATAATGAATGCTTAAACAGAAAAGCAAACAGACTCATTTAGCATGTTTCTTGCAACTTAATATGATTCTTAGGTAAATATATGCAATTCTTATAACATTTAGATTCTGCAATTTTAATTTTACCAAAGATAAACAATTGTTGTTGTATTTAGCTGCCTTTAAGGTATTACTACTAACTTAAAGTTTCCATATTTCAGGATGGCGATCTTTGTAATGTTGACATCACTGTTTACCACAGAGGCTTCCATGGAGATCTTAATGAGACTTTCTTTGTGGGAAATGTACCAGAAACCTCACAAAAGCTTGTACAAGTCACATATGAATGTTTACAAAAAGCTATTGAAATTGTTAAGCCTGGAGAAAAATATCGTGAAATTGGCAATGTAATACAGAAGCACGCTCAAGCGAATGGCTTTAGTGTAGTTCGGTCATATTGTGGACATGGGATACATAGACTATTCCATACAGCTCCTAATGTGCCACATTATGCTAGTGAGTAAAAAGCTCAGTTTTTTATTTACTTTTTTGTAATACAGTTTCTTAAGAGTTCCACTTTCTTCAATTCAATATTTCCGTTCAAGTATTACATAAGCAGATTTACTGCAATTTATCCCCCCCCCTCTTTCTTGTCAGAAAAAGTAAGCAAAGCTCTCAAAAACAATAAGTACATAAACATAAATTGAATGTAGGAATCCCCAAAAATGCATTTTGTTTTCAAGCATAGACAATGTGTTGGTAATATGTGTAAAATATATGATTGCTAGGAAACGACATGAAAATGTTTCATTAATAATTCAAGGCTGTATGCAATTCATAATTTAAACCAACTTTCAGAAAATAAAGCTGTTGGAGTGATGAAACCTGGGCACTGCTTTACCATTGAGCCAATGATCAATGAAGGAGGGTGGCGGGATGAGCAATGGCCAGATCACTGGACAGCTGTCAGTGCTGATGGGACGAGGTCTGCTCAGGTAAATTAAATTGTACAACTAAGATTTCCTATATTTTATTGGGCTAGCTACTGAGAACATGTTATGAAACGTTTATTCATTGGATTCAACTTCAACACTTGAATGAGTGTAAACCTTGTGTACAAGTAATGTTTATGGTTGGTGTACTCAGTTCTCACACTCATAATTGGTGCGTAAAGTCCTGGCTAATATAGCCAGCCTAGCTCCTTCCAGAAACACAGAAGTCTCCTTGGCACTTCACAGGCTTCACGGAGCGACCTCACCGCTCCTAGGATTTCTGCATGTTCTTGTGAAGGAATATAAATTACATTCAATGTGTAATCTTTTTCTTATTACAGGACTGCCAAGTTTTGCATTAATTGTTATAAATAGTAATATATTTACTTTTTATCTAATAAAGAAACTTGACATAAAAATATATAAATGATTATTCTTCTCATTTTTAATGTATTTAAACTTAGTTGAAATATACTAAAAATTATAGATTGTCTCTATTTATTACATCTATTAAATATATTTTTCAGTTTGAACAAACTCTACTTGTTACTGAGACTGGGTGTGACATATTGACGCAACGAGCCACAGGCCGACCCTGGTTCTTGGATCAAATGGAGAAACTTAAGTAGCACTACTTCATCATTTTTTCTTTACTATTAATTAGGTGATTTGTGCAATAAATCATCACAGTTTTGTAAGTTATTATTATACATTTTTGTTGATGTCATTTAGTTACATTTATATATCCGTCTAAAAATACTAAATTCTAGACTAGAAAGTGTGCATCAAAAAGCCCCAAGTTGTTTTAGAGAATATAAACTTATAAACACCAGTAATAATACGCAAGAATATGAATCTCAGGCACAAATTTCAATTATTACGAAATCTTTTTTATTTTATATTTCTTGGTAGCGTAAACACAATTTGGCAAAAAAGAGGCTTAGAGAACTTAAAATAGAGCAAATTAAACTGATTTAGTTATTATGAATAAAGGGGCTTAACTATGCAGGTTTGAACAGTATTTCAGTTATAGTAGAGAAGTTGTAAATAAGTTTATAACTAAATTCATAATATTAGTGAATAGACAAAATATGCAATGTAAATATAATAAAATTGTGATAAATTTTTTGCATCAGAATGAATTAAATGAGAACCAATACTTAAGTCTTAAGCATATTTTTTTACATAACTACTATGTATAAAATGTTATGAATTGTTTTGACATTGGTTTATTGAAAACAGTTTTTAAGTTTTTTTTTTCATTCAGCTACTGGTGCTGCTATTTAAATACCCAATATATAACTCGAGTTCAATTTTTGCGTGAAAAATAACATAATAAAAAGGTATCAAAAAATTTGAGTTTTTATTTAAGATTAATTCTTCTTAGTTAGTCGTAAATATATTTATAACAATATATAAATGCATTAAGTTAGTTGTAATATAATGATAATTTTATACAAGACTAATAAATGAATGTAAGGCAAGTTTGAAATAATAAGTCTTTGGAATATTTAAAAGACTCATAGGCCAATTCTTCAATCTCTGTATTCTTCTAATTTCTTAAATTTTAAATAAACAATACATTTTTATATTAAATTAACCAAATCTTTATCGATTTAAATGTTGTCCCTACATTTATGAACTACCTTAAACTAGTATTTACATTTTAAACCTACTGTAATGTCCAAATTATTCCAATACTTTGCTAAACTCATACAGTTTTTTGATTATTCCAGTTTTATGATACAAATATTTAAAGCTACTCAAATGGGACATTACTTAACTTACTTATTATATTCATCTAAAATATGAACGCTATCCGTGTTTTTCGCTTTTATCTTCATTCCGAATTGATTGACATCCATTGCTAAATCGTTAACTGTAGCGGCGTCGACTTTCTCAACATGTTCTTGTCTTTTTGTTATGGCCTCACGTAAATGTTTTAGGTTCGTCAGTTTAGTCGTAATTGCCTCTTTCTGAAATACGTTAATTATATAGAAAACTAGTACACGCAAATTTATCTACGTTAAGCCATTCTACATAGACATCAAAATTCGTTCTTCTGTTTAGCCTATCAATATAAAATTGTGTTCTCTAATTATTACCATAGTTTTAGACTTACCCGCGTTGGACTATCTAGATAACTTGCATACACCCGTAAAACGGGTTCACCAGTTCGGTCGTCAAAAGTCAGTTTACTCTTTGGCGGTATTTTAGCTTTTACCACCTTCTTTGAGCCTGTATCTGCTGATCTTTTTTCTGTTACAACTTGCTCAGGTTGTCTACGACCTCTTTCTTTATTATATACTTTATCTTCTTTTATACTAGCTTCTGTAACTTCACCAGCCGTTTTTGAAAATTCTTGTCCAGCCGAAGTTGATTCGTGTTTCTTAGTGTTTTGAGATTCTTTATCAGAAGATCTCAGTATAGAGTAGGCGATATTGACAGATTCAGCTGGCTTTTCAAACGATGCTACGAAAGGATTATAATCTTTAGATATTTCGTTAGTTTCCGGTTTCTTAGTGTCTAGGTAATTTACTGTGTCAACTGATGGTATTGGGGATGAAGTAGTAATATTTTCTGTTTTTATCTCGCTGTTTTCAATCGTCGCTTTTGGCTGTTCTATAGCCGTATTTATGTTATTATTTACAGCGGTATGGAAGCCGATTGGCGTAATGTTGCTTATGTTTGGTCCTAGCTGAGTGTAGTAAATAGGATTAGTGCGATTATCTTCAGATTTAGTATCTTCAACTTTCGCTGTGTTTGTTTTATTTTGTGTTTCCATAATATTAACAACAGTCGTAATTTCAGCAGCTGACATTGTTGATATTTCTGGAGATGCAGTTATGATGTCTGTTACATTGTTTGCTGTAAATGTTTGTGGATGTAGATTTTCAACAGTACCTTCTTGGGTTTGCCTTTGGACTATGTTTCTATTGTCATTAACGATAAAGGACATTGGCTGTTGTCTTATCACGTGATCATTATTGAAATAGAATGGGGTCGGTTGAAATTGCTGTATCTGCGATGGCATTTGTGTTGGTGTGTATGGAATAAATTCTACAGCTGGATATTTTTGTAACAATTGATTCTGTAACTTTTCTAGGAATAGAGGATCAGATTGATAAAATGCATCTGGTGGAATAATTAGTCCTTCCGCGCCGGATTGTATTAAATCTTGATGTGATGGTAATCCATTGAATCTCTAAAATACATAATGAGTACATATTAAACCAAAAAAAATATTATAGTAACAGTAAAGCTATACAACCTGAACAGAAAATTCTTGTGGAGGAATAGCTGGTGTTTGAACCTGCACATATTCTGGATTAAATTGAGGGGTAGCGTGGTGTGAATTCACGTCAAAGCTTGGCTCAGACTGAAAATAATTCATAAAATCTTGTTTAATCCAATGTTAATTGCCTGAAAGACTTAAACCATATTATTTCTGTTGGTACTTTAAAAAAAGGAGACCTAGTTTTCTTAGTCGTATTTCAAGTAACAATCTTGATATGTTTAATTTAACACATTGAAAACATTGTTCCACAGATCAAGATTAGATTTATTTTTATTAAGGACCCTTAGCTACTAAGTTGAGCTATACACTCACATTTGCTTTTGTAAACCCAGCAGGAACATCAACCTTTGTCTGCAGTTTTACTGTTTGTGTTTCTCCATTATTTTCTGTTACCTCGTATGTTGGTTTCACCTAAAACTCAAAGAAATACCATTATTATTTTGCTACGATTTTCTGAGAATAATTATTAGTACTTTTACTTACAGCTTCAGAAGCGACATGTGAGTCGGAACCTTCAATATTTCCAACATCGGCAACCACGATTGGTTTTTCAGCTAAACTTAAGTTTGGCGCTGGGATTGTATGTATGGCACCTGTTAGCATAAAGTGTTTTACCAAGTTGTCCGTCCACAGCATTATTGGGATACCATTTATTATATAGAATATAATAATATATGTCATGGCCACATAGTAGAATTGGTTATTTGATAAACTGTATATGCAGAAAAACACTTTTTTAACGGATTTGAAGTTATGTTTTATTATAAATTTACAATTATTTTACAAAATTTTAAATTTAACCGACGTTTCTACAGCGTGCGTGGTCACGGTGACTGAAAACAAAAGGTGTTGAATGTCAAAAAGTATCACAGCTGTAGAAAAAGTTGTGTTATCTATTTTTTTCCCCGGAGTTGGTATCTACTAAACGACTAAAAGATGGTTTTGGCAGAAATAGCTTACGGTGTCCTCGATCTTCAAATACGTTAAAAAAGTGTTTTTCTATGTCTAAAAGTTATGTCAATAAAAAACAAACTGTATAATATACAGTTTGTTCATATATAATGTTCAGGATTCATTGAAGTGTCCTAGCAATAACATGGGTGATTTCTACGATTAGGCCGAAACATATTATAAATGGCATACCTCGCTGTGGACGAACTCATGCTTAAACGTGCCAAAAGAATAGATTAAAAAAATACAACTGTGAATAAGTCTTGAAAATTAAGAGAAAAGTGTGCGTCAAAATTGGACAAATACTACCATCAGTTCTAATAACAGTTTGTGATGCTGCGCGTGCATAGTCATACTCCGGAGTAACGGGAACCGGTATTCTTGCTGTCGTCTTCCAAGGCATACCGAATACGTTTCTTGTCACTACTGGACTCATGGGTTTTATTGAATACCTGAACACAATTTGGGTTTTATAATATAAGTATATTTTTATTACGTTTGAGGTGAGAGTCTAGTTTCGGTAGCTTCAGTGGAGTACCTACAAAGTATAAGGTCAACCATTGTTTTATTAAAAGTAGGGTAACTATTAGTTAGAATTTAAAACGATCGTGCGATTGTGATTGGTCAACAGTGTGCGTTTTCCAATTACAGCACTAGAGCGCATTTTGCGGCATAATGCTCAACGTCGAGTGTTCCAACTACAGCAACGCTTCGCACAATTGAGCACTCTCAAAACGAATGCTCTCGCGTGCTTCTCGCAAACAATACCAATTTGTAAGGCTTTCGTTTCGTCGTAGATTTTGAAAATAATTAAAGTTATTTCAAACTGCTAAAAAAAAAATATTAGTATGGATGATAAATAGTTACTTTTTTTATATTCCACATTTAAAATATGAATACAATTTTATTTTAAAATTCGGATCTGTAAACAAATTTATTTTACAGGATTATACTTTAGAAAAAATTGCAATGGTTTTGAAAAAGTATATATTTTTTTTAGAAATAATTGAAAAATATTACTCAAAACGTAAATGATGTAAACTTCTTACATGAAACTAAATATTTTACTGTTAATTTAGCTTGTTAAAACCTTATATTCTTTAAAGGTTTTCTATTATTTCTAATATTTTTAATAAAAAAAAAATGTTAATTAAGTAATTTGATGATTAAAATTAGCGTAAAAAGTTTTCAACCAATTATTATTGTTTACCACATTATTTATACATTAATGAGGTTGCTAACTCAATTCATACAAATTCAACATTTTTTTTACAACACTGACTTAGCTCACTCTGCTGATGCATTTGAAAACTAATTCACGTTCCAATTAAGCTTCAGCATTATGCAGCATTGTGCGGCACTGAGTCGCAAAATGCTCTGTAATTGGAAAACGCACAGTATCCAGTATAGTCCTATGCGCGTCAACACGCGACATGATCCGTCATGTCACGTCCTTTTGACCAATCAACGAACGAAAGATTGCGTCCTTCGCCTTTGGTTTTACAGTCTCTACCTCCAAAGCTAAAATACGTAATAGTGCCTTATAGGAGTAACACATCGTATATTATATCGATTATGTTGATGATGATTATGGTTATAGAATTTGTAATTTACATGTTAGGTCTTATAGATAACAGAAATTCATCTTGCATGAAGTGGACTGGTAATGTCTTTAAAATTGTAAGTGATGAACGCCTCGCCCATATCACAAGGTTGGATGAGCTCAATTAGAAATTTAACAAGAAACATTTTGATGAACTAATTTAGATCAAATTTTGGTATATAGCTACAATTCTACAGTGTAACTATATACATATATAATGGGTCAATTACAACCATACCACACACGTATTCCACTCTTAAAAAGTACCGTGTTTTTTAAGAAAAAAAAATTGTTATCTCTCATTCTCTTTTATTTTTTATTTTCCCTTTGATTATGGTATTCTGTGTGTTTCTGTGTGTTTTGTTAGTAATAGATGTTATGTCTATGTCTTACTATAATTGAAACGTTGTAGTTTTAAAGATTAATGTCGGTAATATCTGTAAGTACATGCTACGATGTGTGTGTGTGACAGTATACGATACGATGCTTACCTGTGAGGCATGTTTCTGTATACAACGAACGGTGCTCGATGAACTGGCATTAATCTTGGTGGGTAAGGAGCTCTCTGGAGAACTACACCCGGTCGAAATGATGAAGGAGTTCTGAATCTGCTTATAGATGCCATCCTACTAGTGTAGGCCGCGTGAGAGAGTGACCACAGTGTTAGGAATATTATGAACTGAAATAGGATTTTAATTTGTAAGAATTTTAAAAAATACCAGTGCCACTACAATCTTCTCAAGTCTCCGTAAGTAAGACAGTCGTCAGATCTCAATATCTATTTCGTGATCATTTAATATTCGGAGCTTTCTGTGGCTGACACAGACGGTCGACTTCTTGGGGTTAGGGCATACCTCACGATGTTTTTTTACCCGTACAAGCGAATGTTGAATAGGCGAACTTAGACAGAAATTCCATTTTCGCACAGCAGGAAATCGAACCTACGATCTTAGGGATAATAGTCGCGCTCTCAAACCAATTGGTTGACACTCAAAAATCAAAAATCTTTACTCATATAGGTAACACTATACACTTATGAACGTCAAAAGACAAATATACATTAAATGCTTCTAATTTATATTTACTGCCAGTTCTCAAATCACGGGCATAGAACGAAAGAGAAGAACTGGCAATAAACTCTCCGACACTTTTTTTTGCTGATTTTCTAAGAACAACTATGTATTAATATAGGCGTAGGTCCCGAGTTTAAAGTTTACCTGAAGTTTAAGTTTAGAAAGTCTAATTTATAGCGATATAAAAGTTTCCTGTATAATGGGTGTATTATATGTGAATGAACTTATAGAATTTTGTCATACTTTGACAACTACGATACAAATGGAAAATAATGATTTGTCGCTGAAATTATTTGCATGCACATTATTTCAAACAAACATATATAAGGAAGGAAAACTAAAATTAACAAAAAGGTATCTAAATATTTAAGTAGAATCTACTCCGTATTAAGAAATGGTCGCAGGTGTTAGAGAAGGCCACATAAATGTAGCCAGTCAAGTCAAGTCAGTCATTTATTTCAATTAGACCACCTATAATGGCACTTTTGAACGTCAAATAAAATATAAAGATGGTTCTAGTTGCCCCTTAGGCTGCAGCCTCGAATTTCGCGGGCAGCGGGGCGGCGGCGGCCGCGGCGCGGGAGCGGCAGGATATTATGCGTACAATCAAATGGACCGGTTCTCGAAAACAGCGGCGTGGCAGCGGCGCGGGCGCGGGTAACGAGCGGCGCAATCCAGTCAAGCGGTGACCGCCCGCGTTGCGCGTATGCATTGTAGTATAGTGCTGTACATATTTTTTGTGACGTATCAAAATGACCTCGGACGTGCAAGAGCAAATTATTTCAGAAATCTTTGAAAGGAGACCCATATGGAACTATATTTTTGCATATAACATATTTTTGCCCACAATAAATCGAGCGTTAGGAATAAATTTGAATCAAAAAGATGTTGTCGCCGTTTTTTAGACATTTCGTTCGCGAATAAAAACAAATATCTCGACTACACAACCACGAACACAACACTACACCGCTATAGTTCCGCGCGATCTGCCCGCTGGTTTCGAGAACAGGTATGCGTTGGCCGCCTCGCTCCCGCGCCGCAGCCGCTGCCGCCCCGCTGCCCGCGAAATTCGAGGCCGCAGCCTTAGAAAAGGTACGTGTGAAGAAGAATGGGCAAGAAACTCTTACTCTTTCAAAATAGGTGTACAATATTTTGTATACAATAGTTAAATAATTATATGTGAAGACAAACTCCTAGAATAAAACTACTATACTAAAATAGGCACAAAGTATTACTAACAAATTAAACAATGCAGTAGATAGGTCAGTAGCAATACAAAGTTCTTATTGAAAAATTGCCATGAAGAGAGTATTTTCTACACATAATTATTTCCTTCTAAGGGATAACTACGCGCCAACGAAGCCGAGAGTAGAAATTAACGTGTTCGCTGCAATCTTAAATATTATCTGTGCGTACAATTACATAGTAAGTAGGCAGCTAATCGTTGTCATCATGCAAGTGTAGTGTGAATGTCCTGCGTCGTCACGGACTGCGGTAGCGAAATCGTCTGTCAAATTGATTTGTTACGCTTTACGATTACATAATTAAACTAACATTCACCCGTGGATTTGATTTTTAATGAACATTTAAACCCTGCATTTGGAAATTGGTGTAATCATTAAATATAAAAAATATATCTCATTTATACTTTTTTGTTCGTGCCTGATAATTAGTAAATCAAGTTAGTAATTCTTTTTTGGGAAAACTGAAAAGGGATACTTTTCTTAAAATCCCAGAGACTCATTTATCTCGGCCTTTTAATAATTTAGGAAAAGGTGTGTAAAAAGGCTTATTATAAAGTTAACGATTATCTAGTTGGTAAAAGGGCCTGGGACTAGTGCTAGACAGGCTACTTCTAATTAATTTGCGATATTTGTTTTAAAATAAGTGTTGTTTGACATAGTGATCTGTATGATGATTTGCTATTTTAAAAGAGTACCGAGAGTTTTTTACTCCGGCTTTTTCACTCGGCCTACACCCCTGTCTTCTTTGCCGATGAGTAGGAATGTGCGTAGATTTTTAAAGTACAGAGGCGTAACAAAAAGTGCCTGTGGGTATGTGCCAATAAATGTGTGTAAAAGTAAGGTAGTCTAGCTAATCAAACGGGTAGCATAAATACTCAGGTTCAAGCAGGTACTTATTAGTATAGACCAAGCTCAACTCAACCAGGAGGTCGCAAGGTCGACTCCAGTGCACTAATGAATTGTTCTTGCTGTAGACAGTAACACATGCTAGTATGATGCCGGATACATCGTAACGACATCGGATTGTCTTACAAACGCTCTTAAGACTGTTCGCCCACTTGCCTTTAAAGTCAAATTACTAATCGAGTCTGTCGTTTCACAACTGAGCGTTTTTTTAAGGCAGTGTTTGCCGCGCACCACTACTATGTGGAACCAGCTGCCCGCTGAAGTATTTCCGACCCTATTCTTTCAACATTCAAGGGGCATTCAAGAAAAGAGCGTACCAATTCTTAAAAGGCCGGCAACACACTCGCGGGACACCTCTAGCATAAAGTGTTCATGGGCGGTATCACTTTACATCAGATGAGCCTCCTGCTCGTTTGCCCCCTGTTCTTTAATAAAAAAAGCCAGAAATGTGTGAGATTGAGTTATATGACTTCATAAACACAATAACATATATTATATCATACACTAAATTTATTAAACAATGGAAACTCATACCTATTTAATTGATTTAAAATAAAAGATTTCGCTTTTCATAAAGAATAATAAAAATGTTAGTCGAGTCATTGATCGCGTTGCATGAAAATACTATATAGCTCTATATTTGTACTGTTGTTACTCTTAACATCATAAATCTTAAAACGTGTTTCGTGCAGCAAATTAAGCAGAACATTAACGGTCTCTTCAGTCTAATTGTTGAGGCCACTAGAGAAAATATCATAAGTTTCTTTGCACCAAATGTATGACGACTATTAGAATAAATTTATAACTAAAAAATTATATTGCAATGTTATGTATGGTGCTTATTGAAATATAGTCTAGGCGAGTTTAGTAATTATTGCGATCCTACGTTGGAGACTGAAGAAACAAACAAATTATATAAGGACAAGGTTTAGAGTCGAGACTTTTATAGCGAGGTTTTTTACATACAGTATTTATACTTAACGCTAATACCCAAAAACGAAAGTGACCGCTCAGTGTGACTCCCTCTAATCAATTTTGACATAGATACGCCTACCCCTACGCCAGCGCAGCCCTGCGATTCTGTAACTCACTTTTCGAACTCACACAGCGGTTTTCGCATCGGCGGTCGCTCTCAAATCAGTCGTGAAGAAGTCATTTTATGATTTGGCATTCTGAAAAGGTGGGAGCTTGTAGTTTATTGTTTATCAGAATGCCAAATCATAAAATGACTGCTTCACGACTGATTTGAGAGCGACCGCCGATGCGAAAACCGCTGTGTGAGTTCGAAAAGTGAGTTACAGAATCGCAGGGCAGTACGGCCTTAGTTTCGTTTTTGAATCTCACCCTAAGTCTTAACTCCGAATACTATCCTAGGAAATTGGCGGAAAATAAAAGATGAAAAACTAAGAAAGATTACGTATAATTGTGAGATTTTTATGTTCTCGAGTTTCTCATATCGTCAGATCAATGTTGCTATTTTAATTTAGATCAATTGAAATAACTTATTTTCTCATTTAGACAGGATAGGCGTTATGTGAAATCTAGATGGACCGGTTTAAAAGAGAGCTGTATCTTGTAATACATTTCACATTATGATGTAGTCTCTCTCCACATATGTCGTCATTTCCAGTAATTATACAAAAATAACTATTTATAAATACAACTTAAAAGTTTCGTCTATCAATATGGTTATTCTATGGTCAATGGACGACCATTAGTCTAATTCAATTGCTTTTAGCAGAATTTTCGGGATGAAAGTTTAAACTATTATTTATGTGACGATGAACATGTTTTTTTATTGAACTTATTTTTATTTGGTTATTGGCCCTTGCTTACCTATGTAATAAATAATCTGCCTTATTTAAAAGGTGATTAAAAATAACTATACCAATTATAATTGATATAAAATTTTTAGCAATGCAATTTCAATTCAGCTATCTGATTTTTGACGTCTAAAGTTATGTTACAAAAAGAATAATAAGATTTTTTTTAAATAATCGTTTAATATTTACCTTATCCATTTTATATAATTTATGCATAGATACACTTATCACTTTATTATTCACTTTCCTCACATAGAGATTTTTTCACGACACTTGCACAAAATAACTTAATTTCAGCGGCGTTACTTACGATAGACAGCGGTGTGAAATATGAAATAGGTCAGTGTTAGGTTTTATATGAGCCCCACTGCGCGCGCGCATGTTATGGACAGAGAATGGACAGGTAAAGAAAATCTTATTGCACTTTTCCCGGTTTTGCACGGCTTTTGTGTTAGTACCTTATTGTCAATGGCGTTGCTATGTAAAGTATATATGATTACTTTATTTTGTATATTAGCTCACATATATAGATAGCTTATGGGAATATAAAGTGTTTTAGTGTTATTTATTTTATTACAATAAAATCATTTTAAACTTACGAATACAAGTATTGTAGAAACTACATCTCTATATATATAAAATTCTCGTGTCACAATGTTCGTCCCCATACTCCTCCGAAACGGCTCGACCGTTTCCTATGATATTTTTTATGTATGAGTAAGTGAGAATCGGACATCTATTTTTTATCCCCCTAAATATTAAGGGTAATCCCATCCCTAAATTTTTATTTTATAGACAACTTTTTGTTTTTATTTATTATTATACAGCATACAAAAATACATACAACCCTTAATTTTTACCCCTCTACGATTAACTCCTATTTTTTGTTATAGTAGATAGTTATTTTTATTAGACTAAAAATTTTTTTCCTATAAATAATATACATGGCAAAACAACGTTTGCCGGGTCAGCTAGTTTTACAATAAAAATGTATTTAATCTGTCTGTAAAAATATGTACTTAATAAATCCAGCATACTAAGGGCACAGATACATTCTAGAACAACTAGAAAAAAAAATTCTATGTCTAATTTTCAAGTGTGAAAACAGGAAATTCCGGTAGGTGGAGCTTTCCTGTATGTTTACACGGTAACCGGAGTCACCATACATACAGCTTTGATTATACCCCTTGTGTATGGAAAGCGGAGGCATTGAGGCCTGACTAGGAAGTCAAGTTATCTTAAGATCAACAAACGAGCATATTCTAGCTTCCGTTTGAAACTCTATAAGAGGCACTTGGCAAAGCCATAATTCATTCTGTCCATTTGGTTAAAGTGATCCTTCTACATAGCTATGCAGAAGATCGTAATGCAGAATATCTCTCTCTCTAAATTATAGACGTACCGTTAGCCCAAGGATTGAGCTATCTACGCTCCCGAATACATGATAGAAACTCCGGTTGTAGATTGATTAACAATTTATTTTTCTACGTACAGTGATGAAAAACGTTGTGAGAAAACCGGCATATCTTAGACACGTAAATGACAATCAAGTTGAACTAGTAGGCTCTGATCGTGCCTAATCTAAAAAAGGTATATGAAAGAGATTGAAATATCAGAGACCGTACCCGTCGACCGGTCGTCATAAGAATCCTATCGCCACTAGAAATTATTTCGATTAGTCGCTATAGCCGAAAGTAAGAAAAGATTTGGTGTTGCAATTCCAAACTATTAAAATAATAGATGCAGCAGATGATTTGGATCGATGACGCTTCATACATGTTGACTGTTATTTTAAATTTAGTTCCACTTTCTTTTACTCTCAAATTAAAAGACCCGTAGCGTCGGCAAAGCAAAACGTGTACCTATCGATAAGTTTGATAAACACAACCAGGTACAATGAAAGAGTGTAGTGACAATTATAATGAGAATTTAGCTGTGACTGACTCAAGCAATTTAATTTTTAAAGAAATGTTAAATGTTTCATCATTTTTATTACTGCCATGTGTTCGCTCTATCGTACGAATTACCTTAGCATAAAGCTTAGGCTTCCTAGAAAAGCGGTGCCGTTATCTAACGGCCGTAATGTAGCTTGGGTGACGTCACCCATACGTTGTCTATAAATAACATCGGAGTAGGTTTCCTAGAGAAAGTTGAGTGTCACCGTAACGTCAAATAGCGGTGCTGTTATTTGCATGACGGCCGTCACAGCGGTGATAAACATTAGTTCAACGTTCTTCGCGTGTAGCCTGTATTAACAACCGTAAAATGACGGCCGTTAGTTATCGGCACCGCTTTTCTAGGAAATCTAGTCAGCCAGTCTGTTTATTAAATATTGTAACAAACGCTATGGCGGAATATCTTTAAGGCCGCTTTTTTACGGCGCTGTTTAGTTAAAAGGCTAGGCTGTTTATTAAACGGCTTATTAAGCTAGTTAGCTGTGACATATACATATAACAAGTCTGTATCTTGTTGCGTTTGGTAATTTATCGATGGTTTTAATGCATTCGCTAGATGTCGCTATACGTAATGTAGCTTTGATTTGAAGATCACTAAGTACTTACTGTAGATTTTATTGCAGTCATTGACAAAATATTTTAGAGCTTTCTAGTAAAGAACGAATACTACAGAATACTAAACTACTACTACTAAACTAAAAAATACTAGTAACTAATACAAAGTATATTTAAAGTTTCATTTTCGAACTATTCTACTACTGTTAGAAGATTCGATATTTTATAGTTTCAATTATCACTACAACATTTTTTTATAGTTTCAACTATATACAATTATTAACAATTACTATGGGGACGACTAAAAATGGGGAAAAGTTGACCTACAATGTGTGAAAAGAAGTACAAAAATAAAACACGTATCAACACCATCATACTTTATTTACAAATAATTAAATATAAATAACTTTTGAGCAATATTTACAATTCCGTATTAATTCTAAATTGTTATTTGCATCACTTTAATAAATAATACTGCGATACAGATTTTGCTACAATTTTATCTTACCCACAAATTGAAACCTTAAATTACTACCAATTATTTTGGATTTTATATCAAGTATATAAATCGTATGGTTTTTGTAGTATTATGCGAAGCCTGTTCTCATCATTCTTGAGAGACTTGATGATAAGAACTAAAGATTAAAATACATAGTATAGAAACAACTTTCACGTATTTTGCAATGTAAATTACGTTTGCATTCTTAACGAGTACTATTTAATGACAGCAACAAGTAACATTACCAAGAAACTAAATAAAATATTACAGTTATATATGATCTGAATTTTAAAAGGCATTAGATATAATGAATTTTAAACTTTGTCGGAACATATGTGAAAAATGGCTCCTAATAAAATAATCTTAGCAATGCTTCGTTTTGCCAACAGGTGGGTCATAAGTCTTCACTGATATGGATAGGTCTGGAGATTTTCAGGTCCTAGTTCTCCGTTGAACGCTTGAATTTCTGAAAATAGGAATAACATCAAATTTAAATTTACCACCTAATTTTAGATCAACCATTTTGGTGAAACTATAACGAAAATCTTATTTTTAATATTAATAAGATCTCCCTTTCCTTAGACGTTAAACAAGTTCTTAAGACAAATTGTGTATGTTAGACTAATTATTTTAGACAAACAAATGCATATATAAACACTTAAAATATATTGCAATAGGAGTGTAAAAAGTCAGTTCGGTGCAGTTGTCTTAACCTGCGAAGAATAGAAGATGAAGTCAGTCAAAGTCAGCCGCAACATACCTCAAGTCAGTCATCAGTCTTTTGTCAAACTTCAACAATCTTGTTCCCTCGTAGAATATATTTGGTATCTTTCTTTCTTCTAACGCTGTTGCTATCAGTTTTATTTGGAGAAATTGTTGTGGTCGATGTAATGGTCATGGGATCTTCGTCAGGGAGTAGTTCAGCAGGTAGGACACCTATTTCATTGTCACTAACCACCGGAGTGGGAAGGAAGGGAATCTGGCCTTTACGCACCATTTCTGCGTATTGCTCATTGAATTTGGGAACAACTTCCGCCGATCTTTGATGTTCGTTTATTAGAGCGGTTACTTTGTCGAGATTTTTATTTATCTTTTGAATTTTTTCAGGCGTTAAACCCTTTTTATGAATCTGAGGGATAACAGATTTCTTAGATGATGCGTAATTGTAAGAATGCGGGGTTCTTGGATCATAATCGGAATAAGTTTCGACCATTGCAGGTTCGCCGTAGGAATCTACGGCTCCCCAGGACATGGGTCTGAATGATGGAATCGGTTGAGGCAGCGGTGGTTCTTGATGCGTCAGGTGGGAATCATAGCTGGGTGCTGCGGAGGAGAAGACGCCTTTTACAGCGGAGTATACGGAATTGAGAATGGAGGGTGGAGGCTCCAAAGGCGTGTATCCCGGATGGCTCTCGCCGGTAGACGCGTCGCTGACTGGGGCCAGTATAACGAGGCCAGCGTGCACTCCACTCAGTTTTCCGCGTCCTGTCTCAAAAAATTTTTGGTAAATGAGTTACGTCATTTGTCAGTTGCACAACCAAGTCACGTAAGGCGTTCCTCCTTTCGAAATATTGTTGATTAATAACTACATCAATATACAAATTCGTTAAACTATTAGGTAATTAACCGTATGAATACCTTAATTACGTTAGACAAATGTAATCAAGACTTAGATCATTCATTCAAGATTCACATTTTGACATAAGTCTGATTACTTAATGCCTTTGTCTAATAATGCCGCAGACTTTAATGCTGTGCATTGTTATCGTTACGATCAGCTAAGAGTAATGACCTAATCTCATTTTTGGCACCTTTCACGAGCTTCATAACGCTTCTGTTTGGTATTACGTAAGCTTCAGTCCTGTCACAAAAGTAGATGACGGTAATACGTCTTCGCGGTGTTCGATTGTATCAAATTCTAGCGTAACAACAAGTGGCGCTACCACAAATAAAGAAGTCACGTTTCTTATTATGTGATGTTTTGGAAGTTTGTTATCTATACAACACATGGAATGTACCACATTAAAACGTCTAAAAGAGCTAAAAGTAACTGTTTTGGTTATAACCAGGACTTGCAATTCGTTTTTAAAACAGATAAATATAAAAAGACAAATAAATTAATCTTTAATATAAACACGATGTTGCGTGTTTTGTAACAATTCACGTTTACGCGTGAAATTACCAAAACACAACTAACTTGCACATTTATTTTATTTGTGCTCTATTGTAATATTTATAAACAAAGAAACCATAGTGAGAACAATGATGGCACTTGACACCATCTAATCTGTTGCAAGCAACATCGTCAATTTGGCAAAACGGAAGTTTTGAAACTCGTGCATAATTTATTCATATTTTAACTTATGTGCATTTATTTAAAGTTTTTAAAGTAAAATTACATCACGGTATGTATTAATGTGTTAATTATACATCATTTATCATATGGTACCCGATTACATTAATATGTTTCGTAAAATACTATTTATAAATGCTATTGCATAAAAGGAATCTTTAAGTCATATTTGTATATTTTACATTAACCTACTAAAACATATTACACTATTTAAGATGAAATTTTAAACAGTCACCTTTTTTAAATCAGTCTATTTCCCTTTTCCAACCATTCACGTTTGTTGTAAATAAATAAAGAACCTAATATGACCTCTACCTAGGTAATATTAGCAGACGCGGTGCTATTTATTTTCTTGTTCTAATCTATTGCAATTTAAACAAAACCTATGATCCTTTTTGTCATTGGAATAAACGAATCTAACAATCGTTTCATCTCATATCATCTGCGTGTATAACAATCGATCAAGCGGCTCGGCCAGACACAGTTTAAAATGTTTTAAATTAATATATTCAAAATATTTTAGCAAAAGCAAAATTCCAATAGCTATTGAGAAATAAGACAATGATGATATTATGATAACTTGTGCAAGACTTATACGTAAGAGGACTTTCCAGGAATTAGCCAAGTAGGTTAGTGCTTATGCAATACCTGCTTAGACCTCTCGTTTAAGCTCTATTACGTAAACTTCCTATTTGAACTAAACATTGTGATGGGACAAAAATTTTATCTAACTCCACCACTGATGACTTTCATATATTAACTGTATCAATTAAAAAAAGTTTGCGTATTTTTTTCTCGAATTTTAACTAATATTGAAGGAAAGGCTTTACGTAGCATGTATTTTTTTAATATTAAATTGGTGAATGTGTCATTAACTCCGCTCTGGTCTAGTACCCGCAAATGTGTTCGGGTACTACTATCTAATTGCATTAATAGAAGTGATAAAGTAGCTTGTTCAGAATAATGATAATCGTAAAACTTTGCCAAATATTTAGGAAAAAGTTTTACTTAGTGAATGAAACTTATGTTACACATGTGACTAAATAACGCCCCAATAAGGAACCCGTTGCTTGTAACAGTTTTTGAATACAAGTTACATTATATGGAGTTACATAACTTTGAGGATACATTAGTCCTACTTCGTTTATAATTTTTAAATATGAAGAATATATCATACAATCTAATTATTTCGTTGTGAGATGCAAGTTATAACATTTGACTACAAATATTTATAATTTTGTGTGAAATAGATTGTTTATCGCTTATAAATATTTGCTAATTATTCGTTTTGTTTTAATATATACTTCGATTTGATATAAATATATTTTAAATAATATAAGAATAATGAAGATTTTCTCGAGTACAGTAAAAATTCTGGTTCATATTTTAACCCCAATTAACTTCGTTTTATACGACAATCAAGTTTTGTGTTACGATCTGATTGAGTTGTGATACACTTTCACTTAAGGGTGTGCACTTTACGATTTTCGTAACCCTAGTCTTCCATATGTCAAGTGAAAGTAGGAAACCAAGTTTCGATACACTAATGAGTTATGTAAGCTTAAAGTTTTCGTTAAGTCGCATACATTTAATGGTTGCTTATTACCTAAAAGACATTTATTATTAATGGTAGAGTATAAAGTTAAAATAAATAAATTTAACATTATGTTACATTCATTTGTTTATTGTGGCTGTGTAGTTCGCTGTATATTCCGCGTCGTCCATGTTTAGTTATATTGTATGTTATACAATTTTTGCTTGCAATTATGTACTCGAAGTTTAGACGTACGCTTATAGCATCTTTTTTAGAACATATTATAATTTAGTTTTTGTGAATATACGCTTTTAAACCGATTGTCTAGCGTAAAAGAGAAAGTGGTTATGCAAATGACGTAAAACTTTGGCAGCCTTGTGAGGTCAAACTGCTACTTTGAATGCTAAATATGAGAGTCAGACATGACCTACATGAAACTTATTTGTATTATTTAACATACGTAATTGTTACTGTATTTTTGACTTATACAGTGGTCAGTTATGGCATCAAAAAGTGTGTGCTGTGTGTATTTAAGCATAGATTTGCAGTGTTTGCATAGGAATTTAAAAAACAAATGAAGATCAAACAACAGAAAATCAAATGAATATTAAACATAGAAGAGTTCGGTGCAGAATCGTTGAGCTTATATCTTACCAAAACGAATTTAATAAATCATAATAACGATATAATAATTCAGGCGACGGTCGAGGCATTGGTTTGGGTTCCTGAACACTATCTACTACTGATGACATCACTATAAGCTCTGAAAAAAATTCGATGATATTACGTAAAAGATCAATGTGAAACATTTTTGGTAGATGTGGCAGTTATTAACCATTTTACATACAACCTATTTAAGCGAACGATTGGAGATTAGTTTTTAATATATGTGTTTTGGTCAATGTGAGTGTAATGTCGCATTCGAATAGTGAAATAATTTTTCAAATTGGTCCAGCATTTTTCGTTACAAAGAATGCAAAAAACCGATTGTTTCATCTTTATATTAGTACACATAAAAAAATATTTGTAAAAATTATCAAAATGTTATAACAAATGAGAATATATGTAGGTAATTAATCATGAATAAAATTGCTTAAATATTTTTCGACAATGTTGGGTAAGTATGATGTGTCGGGATATTGCATAATTCTCTTTACTCACTTCCGGACGTGCGAACTTTGATCTAAAACTTAACAGTTTTCAATTGTTATTTTTTATTTATTTAGATGATACTTAAATATTTGATTATTTCTTTTTTTCAATGTATTTTAATGAAGCCCTTAATATATATACGAATAATTTACGTTTTTCGATCGATTTATTATTACATAACAATAGTTATATTAACAGAACTCAATCAAAAGCTATACTTATAAGGATAAAATTACAGAATTTATTTTCCCGTAATAATTTAACTGAGATACAGGAAAAATCGCTATAGCAATAGCTTTATTACTTAATAATATGTTTTAGATAGCATTGTATTACTTAATGACTACAAGGACATACGCTTCTATAATTAATTTGAAAATTAAACGTTTTTGATCGTGAAATCGAATAAACTAGGTAGACTTTTGATCGAATTTGGTAAGAACTAATGAACCAGTGTTGCCACAGCGAATATAACTTTATTACACACTTAGTGAAAATCTTTGAAATATGGCTTCTATATTCTTTTCTTTTTTGAAACAGGGTTGCACAGACGTTTAACAACAATCGCACCAGCCCTGCGATTCTGTAACTCACTTTTCGAACTCACACAGCGGTTTTCGCATCGGCGGTCACTCTCAAATCAGTCGTGAAGCAGTCATTTTATGATTTGGCATTCTGATAAACAATAAACTACAAGCTTCCACCTTTTCAGAATGACAAATCATAAAATGACTGCTTCACGACTGATTTGAGATCGACCGCCGATGCGAAAACCGCTGTGTGAGTTCGAAAAGTGAGTTACAGAATCGCAGGGCTGATATTAAATAAGATGCGGCCTATTGGATGGCACACCTGGGAGATGTTTATATAGGCGCCGCTTAAATGTATCCATATTAAACTGTGTAGGGAGATGGATTATACTAGTTAAATATCCATCATTTTTCTTTACGATAAAGACTAAAGAGAACCCACGATGACATTGTCATTTAAAAACTGGATTTGTGTTATTAATATTACTTAAAATTAATTACTGTAATGAGGATGTTTCTCTTGATTAAATGAAGCGGTATGTGTATGCGGAACGCGTATGTTTAAACTATCAAATTTGTTTCTCGATTTTCACTTGTTTTTTTAATAGAAATTGATTATTACCAACAATGTTTGTAAACTGACATAACATGGCTTATTACCATGATCACTAATAGATTTTAAGTTTTGAATTTTAAGTAGATTAAAAAAAAAGAATTCGGTAATTTTTTGAATTCATCTTAGGTATGTTCAAATTCTGACGGAAATAATCGCTTAGCTCAACCAATTTACAGCATAGCTTTATATTTCGAATAACAATAGCTTAGTCAATATTTATGAATCTTAGAACAATGTTTTCCTTTTATAGTCAAAGGGAAATCTGAGTTATTATTTTATGTTGAACTCACTACGGAGTTCAACTCATGGACAACGAAATTAAATAAGTTAACTGAAAAGTTAACTTAAAAACAAATGAATAGTTCAATCCCCCCTATAACGTGCTAGACCTGGATATCGCGTTGTAGGAGTATTCTCGTAAAACCGTTTTTTTTAACAATTCTAAAACTAGTAACAAATTTAATAAAGTTAATTAGTTTAATTTTATAACAACACAATTGAAACAAGTGCAAAGATACGCAAAATAATCTCTTGAAAAGGACTTGATAAATCATTATAAATTTCACGCAACAGAAATATAACTTGACAAATTTCCGAGTTAAATTGAGGCAGAAATCGCGTTATAGTATGTCAAAGAATTATAGATCATTGGACTAGATTATTGTACGATTTGTGGGTGTTGAATAGCGTACAGTGTTCCATTATGTAGTACATCTTTTTTGCTATGTTTTAATAAAATCTTAAATTATATTACCGTCAAGATTTGATGGATACTTGTGTGCCGCATAGCCTGTGGGAGCGGAATGTGTGTACTGCGCGGGTGCTGTCGGGGCTCCATAGACGGTTGGAGCGTACTCCAAATGTGAGGTCGGTGGTGGGCCATATACTGCTGTTGCTGGAATATTTTCGTGTAAATTTTTTATTTTCTGTTTGAAATATGTTGAATCCAATTATAGCTGTAGTAAACTGTACAATGGAATTTGAACTTCATGCCACTGTTGATAGGGTATATTTCCGTGTAATCTACATGCGGTTTCAACTATTACTTTATACAATACTTTGTACAAGTCGTAAATCATGTACTGATATAATTGTTTAAAACCAATGGTGCTACAACCTTTTAGATTCAGATTTCTGTGTTTGTTTGATAATTTTTTTTTAATAGGCAAGTGGTGATCAGCCTTTTGTGCTGAAACACGCCGTCGACTTTTTGTGTCTAAAGCAAACCAGTTTCCTCACAATATCTTTCTTCACACCGTTTATACATAGACAGAGAGAGGACCTCAGGGATGAGAGTCACACGCTGAATTCACTAGGCCAACACTGCTCCACTGTTATTGTTTTGAACCTCACCATTTTAAATCTATACAAAGTCTGTGAAGTACGATTGTATAATCATACGGAACATATATCGCGATACGCTTGCAGTGTCTATGTAACGTTTTACTTATGTATATTTTCATGGTAGTGAAAGTTGCATTTATATTAATGATCGTTTTATTTTATTGGTTCTAGCAAATGTTGACCTCTTACCGCTTTAATATCTAACAGAATAACCTTCCATTAAATAACACTAATAATAAATAAATGTAGGATGATGGGCATCATAATCTGTAATAACTATTTTATTACAACATCTTATTTATGTATGAACAATCTCCAAGTCTGATAGAGGCGTGGGCTGTTATAAGATCTTAGGCTATCTTCAATCCCATCAGTAACCTAAGAGACAAATTGGACAAAATGTAATAAAATTGGCAAATTATAATATCTTGGCATAATTCTTATGTGTCTGCATTTAAATTCAAATCATTAAGATTCAATGTATTCACGCTATAAATTGTTTAAACAATAAATTATTGTGTAACCAGTAAAATATGTTTATAGCTTCATGATCTTGCATAAGTTATCTTATTTCTCAGAGATGACAATGATGAGTATTTTGACAATTTGAATGTTGACTTTCACGAATTGTATCTAGTGAATTTCACATGGACAGCTATTATAAATGATTGAAGTTCGGAAAATCTAGCAAAATCAAAAGTTCTCCAATGAGCATAGTTTTCCAGATAAATTTATGAAAATTTTTGACGAATTTTAAAAATGAAACTGTTTTAAAGATAGACAATTTGTAGATTAGTCAATTTGTTTTTAAAATAATTCAGTTATTCAATCGTAAATAAGACACTAGTAGGTATGTCTTTTAAAACCGTTACGCCAGAACTGATCGCTTAATTGTAATTAGCTACAGCGTCTAGACCAATCACAATCAAGCGATTCTACCACCCGTTTTGTTGTATCATATCCCGCAGAGCTAGATAGTGGAATTAATACTCGATAATATAAAACTATTAAAGAGTTTCACTTACAATGAGGTTTCTTCTCGCTTAAGGCAGCGGAGGCAACAATCTTCCTTCCGAAATTGCTTACAGCATCACCCTTCCCAGATATGACTTTACCAAGAGTAGCAGCTAAGGCACCTCCTCCTTTAATCAGCTGACCCTTGAGGATGGTCACTCCTCCTGTTATAGCTTTCACAGCTTGGAAGAGCGTGTAGAGAATGGATTTTTTAAGCCCCACGTAGTCGTATTTTTCTTCGTGCTGTAGGTAAAAAAGTTGTTTTGTAAGAAGTCTGTAAGTATGGGTTGTAACGAACTGTTATTTATTTATTTCGATATTCTTCAGCTAACATAAAGCCTGAGCATTAGCCAGCTAGTTTAATAAATGTCGTAACAAACGCTTCGGCTGAACATCTTTCAGACCGCTAGTTAAACAGCGCCGATTAGTTAGCGCGCGCCGCCGCGCCGTAGCGACATATACACCATACAAAGTTCATGTTGATGTTTGATCATCGTTATAGCATTTCAGTAGACCCTCATGGTTAGATAAAACTGTACCTATCTGTAGCACTTCCGTAATAACACTCTTCTTAACGTACTCACGGACATTACAATACAGTAGAGATAATTGAAATTGTTCTTGAAGAACATTTAATAATAAGTAGGTAATTACCGGTTCATAAGAGTATCCTGTGTGTTCCGAGTGCCCTGTTTTGCTTGAAGCTGAAGCAATCAGCGAGGATGCGCCGGCAGACGCTTGGCCGAGGAAACCGAGCTTGCTTTGTATACCCGATGATGCTTTTGACACAACCGAGGTCAACGCTTGTGCTGACGATCGTTTAGTCCTGTAAAACTCGACTATTTTATAACCGTTTCATGTTATTAATAGTATAAAGTAATTTATAGACGTTATACTGGCGTAGAAAAGGGGTGACAATCTATATCGATAAAATATTATAATAAATTTATCTATTGGTTTCCAAAAATGTAGGTAGTGATAGTAACATTATAGTTGAGTAAATCAAAGATAACCTTTATTTCCGATATCACCAGTAACCACACTTACACTTCTGGGTATTAGTACTTTCATATGAATGATAATAATCAGAATACTACTAGAATTAATTTTTCAAAACGTAAATTGTATCGTATTATCACCTCATGATCTCTTCGGCGGCTAGACCTTCAGCAAGAGCCTCCAGCTGTTGTGGTGTCATCCGACTTATCGCAGCCATGTCGATGATGTCAAATGTGATGGGCTGGCTTGGCGCGGGTGCTGCCAATGATGACGCCATGCAAGCTATGCATATCCAGACCTGGAATGGAAAGTATTACTTATTTTGTGGACAAAAACATATAGGTATTTAGGAAAGTAATGAGAAACGTTATTTTATCATTGCGATTATTTGTGGGGGGGGGGGGGTATTGTACCTTCTTTATGATCTCCATTGCTGCTGCGCATTTAGATGACATAACGTTATTCTTTACTGTATATAGATGAGTTGAACAGAGAAGACGAGCTTATTTATTACCCGTTTTCGCTTAAATATCTTAGAAAATTATTAAATAAAATTGACATAAGTATCCAAATTGTTTTAGAATTCTGTTTATTAAAAGTAATTAATAAATAGTAGTTTAAAAACCATCTGATTCTGAAAAAACATCATTTATGTCACATTATAAACACGTATTTCGTTGTCATTCGTCTTTGTTTGTCAAATTGGGTTAACACTTTAATGAAGACAGTTTAGTGCTTTTGTTAAAATTATTAAAGTAATATATTAAGATAAAAATTAAACGACGTAAGTACTCTTTAACCTTTATTTACATTTACTTAGTCACGTTCGCTAATGAAATCGAAAGCGTTTAGTTCACTTATCTTAAAGGTTCTGTCGAAATGGATATTATTATAATGAAATCATAGCTTATAAGTAGCATAATATATAGTCTTATGTGAGATTAAAGTAATAAACATACTATATCAAGTGCACTTTGAGAAGGAAACAATTGAACCCTATTTTTATACTATTATTTCTAATGACAATTGACTACATTTCAATAACAGATAACGCTTAAATTAACTGATCACCTGAAAGCAGGAATAATTTTATGTAACAGGTATGTTATATTATACACATAATTATATAATTTTATTAGATGTATATACAGATTTCTTAGAATGACTTAATGTCTTTATACAGAAAGTGTATAAAATCAATATATATCAATAGAAATAAATAAGTATAGAGGAAGTAAGATGTGGACTCAACTTATGGATAACAAAGCCACAACGCCTTGGCAGTGAAAAGCGAAAGTTTTTATGCTCGCGCGCACACTACATCGATTTCTTCCGTATAATCGCACGGCCTTCGAGAGGTTAAAATGTTATGTAATGATTAAAAAAAACAATAGGTTTTAAACATGATGGTGAAAAGAGCAAAATGTATAATTCTAACATATAAAGTATTTGAAGTAAAAAATAGTTTTAGGAGTGTAATATTTGATTATGTGAAAATATTTGTTATAAATTTTGATTTATAAAATATAAAAATAATAAAGTAAAATAAAAAAGCCTTTTTATTTCTTGCAAAAGAACTAATTATACTTTATCCTATTAAATAAAAAAAAATATAATAAATATTTTTAGGAAAATACATTACACTATTTTTTTTCCTATTTTTATTTATATATATAACTTAATTTTTTGCAAGAACCCTTCTGCAGGTGAAGGCCTCCTCCAAGGATTTTCAGGTATCTCGGTTTTGGGTGAGTTGCATCCAGCTCGAGCCAGCCGTTTTAGTAATATCATCCGCCCATCTCGTGAGCGGTCTTCCTCTGTTTCGTTTCCCAATAGGGCCTCCCCACCGAAGAATAATATCGATATATATTCTTTGCTTTTACGTACCTCCTCGTAAGTGTATTATGTATAATTAAGTGTTATAAAAGAAGTAAAATGTTGAACATTTGCTAACAAGCTCATTATGCTATGATAATTAAGTGAAAGGATGCGTCAGAACAAAATCGGAACAGTGCAGTGGGGCAACTGCGTTAACCAAAATTATGTAATAAACGTGTAGGAAAGATACTGCAGATTTTGAATATACTTTCAGGTCTACTAGGTCAAACGTATACGCCTGTGGCAAATATTTATATGAAAAATCTTACGACTCTAGTTAATTCAATACAATTTTTTTCAACAATTCTTGGTGCGATTCACATTTTTAGTATTAGGCCAGTCATTATAGACAATTAATTCATAATAATTCCAAAAGTTTTCAAATTTTGAAGTAAGGTCGGGAGTGGTATTAAAACAAACTATAAAATTTTGCAACCTGATCTGCGGTCCGGAACATTGTTAAAAATGCAATAAATGATAATTTGCTTAGTTCTTGAGACCAAAATTCCAAAAGTTCTGCAAAGTTGGAAGTGGTGTTAAATATATTATTTTACATCACGTGTCAAATTTGCAACCAATTTAAGTGTACGGAACATTATTTAATTAATGTTGTTCTTTATTAAACTGAAGGAAAACGTTCCAAAAGTTCTGCAAATTTGACAGATATATCGAAAATAAAATAAATAACAAAAAATGTTCCGTACACTTAGGTTGGTTGCAAATTTTATACGTGATATGAAATATTATATCGAAAACTTCCCCAAGTTTGCAGAACTTTTGGAATTTTTTTCACGACCATACAGCAACAAAAATTAATTTAATTGCAATTTTAACAATGTTCCGGACTGCGGACAAGGTTGCAAAATGAGATTTATTGTCGTCCCAATGTACCATTCACTTGACCGAAGTTTGAAAACTTTTGGAATTATTATCAAATTTTCGATTTCGAATGTCTATAATGGCTGGTGTAATTGTTAAGATCCAGACACTACATTACTTCTGAATGACGTAGTAAGTGTCATACATGATTGTGATTAATTGATGTGCATTTGTTTATCGTTAATCAAGTTTCACACACGTACGGTAAAGGAAAACATCGTGAGGAAATCGGCATGTATTAGATCGACGGTGTATGTTAGGAACAGAAGGCTGATCATCTACTTGCCTTTTAGAGAACAAACAGATAAAACTTCTTAGGACCAGACCTAAAACCTTGTAGCGCCGTTGTTTCTTTTTTATCTAGGTAATAAAATGACTCAATTTATATCAATTTAAGAGCTGGATCTCTTTTGTGTTAATATGAATTTGTCTCTGGAAAGCATAAGAATTACATTTTCTTCGCTAAACGAGTATTGCGATTCCATATCGATCCTTTATCAAATAGGAATATATAAATAATATAAAATATTATTAGTAAACGTAACTGCATAAATATGTAATCGATGGTAATTTAAAAATATCATAACGGAAATCAACAATAAACATATTATCATTTCGAGCAAGGGTTACAAAATATTCGCTTGGGTGATTCCAATGATGATACCTTTGTGACATTTTACGGATGGTTCTGATTTTTCTTCAGGTCGTATACCCTAGCTTTACTTCCGTGGCTTTTCTAGAATGGTTTTAGAAAGATGTGTGAACAACTCGTTAAATACTAACTAACCGAATACAAAATAGTATAGTATCCTTAACTGCAGGTTTAACGCTTAAAAAATTTATTTAAAGTATCTGAAGTACATGCATATTTAAAGGATTTTATTAGTAGACTATGTCGCTATATAGGAACAATAAGTTTTTAAACATTGGACATGTATTTAAAGATATTTTTACATTCATTTATGTCGGGCCCGAATCTAAAATGTAGAATTTCGTGAAATGTTGATTGACTATAATCCAATGTTTAACGACATTTCAATCAACGTTTGGCCTCTTCATGTTCACGATGTAGCCAAAATTTGTGATTGTTAAGTACCCTTAAGGGTTAACATGTTGTTTTTTTTTAAAAAATTACAGCTTCACAAAATACCTTCTCCTATTAAGGTAATGAAAAAAGCTAGCATATATTATATTAGTATTGTTTAGTAAATTTTTTAAGTAATAATAATAAAAAATTTAAACGATTTTTTCGATGCATCCCAAGATATTGACCAAGCCCATTACACAGAACGCTTAACAAGATCCGCTTTCTTTCCTGTCCACATTCAACACCAAACAGGTAAAAGGTCTATGACATTAACTTAAAGACCAGCTGATTCATTTTAACTTTAATTATATTTCGACCTACTTGAGATTTTAAATCCTGTACAGATTTACGAATTACTATATATTATTATAAAGATTTTTATTAAGATACTAGCTGACCCGACAAACGTTGTTTTCAGTTTATTGATAATTTTACCAGCTTACTCAGCCCAAAACAATAATTGTTTCACTGTGGCTCGGTAAATAATGTTACGAACCCCTAAGAATTTCGTGAAACCCTTTAAAAAAATTATTTGTTGAGATAATGTGTTTGTTCACACATTATGTAATGATATGCATCTCACCATGAAGTAAGTCTCAGGCATGCGTAAAATAAGTGGTAAGATAACAGACTCCGTGATATGCACCTTCACTTAATGCGTCTATTAACAGGAGTTTGATGCGTTAGTTCCTGGGTTCGTTTTCGTGATAAAATTATAATAAATAAGGCTTTAAACACTTAATCTCCTTAACAACGCAAATTGGTCTTTGTATTTAAAAAATGAAAATATTTAAAACTTATTTATAAGAAATTTGAGTTGAACTTCTATTTTGTCAATGTATTTATAACTGTAAGTATTTATGGTCTATTCAGATCAAAAAGAAGAAATTTTTAATATTCTAGCTTATTTAGTTTGGAAAACAAAATCTAAATCAGACCAATGCACTGTTTCTCAGTACTCTCTCGTCTCTTTCTGTCAAATTCAATTTACGCTGTTAAGGCAGTACTAAAGCAAAACTGTCCAAGTATTTTGTTCTTTCAATCAACTTTTGTGTTGCGTAAACAAACAGATAAAGACGCAAGAAATATCATAAAATCATACCGAAAACCATTAAACGTGCTTTTTCATTTAATTCTGGATGTCAAATTAAAATAAAACAGAATATACTTTATACATATATCTTTATACATTATCCCCATGGAGATCTTTCGCCAAGTCATTTTAGAAACTTTGTTGTGTTAATTATTCGCTATTAGTACTGTTTTCTTTATTCCTACATGTATTTACAGTGTATTTTCACGTATATGCTTGGCGGTCCAATGCGACTTCTTTAGTACAAAGAGTCCTGCGCTGCGCAGTTCTCATGTTATTTTGATATATGTAACAAACATAAGTATCTGATTGTCCTCCTTGTAACGTAATTTATGATATGTTTGAGAGCAAAAATAAAATTAATGGTTCACTTGAAGTGCGACTTGTCAAGCGATATTAATTTTCCGTAGCGTCGGACATTATGCCATCATTTCCCCAGTTATCTTTTAACACATAACATGTCAAGTGTCCGGGAAGTATTATATAAAGTAACACTTGTTTGAGTTAGCAGTCATGACGGTTTAAGATGTTATCATAGTTACATAATATACAATGCGTTGACCCGAGTTGTTAATGCAATGCATTTTTGTTACAATAGTAAACTAAATCTGTATGTTTAAAGTTATTTTATACGTGATAAAAGCATCATTTTTATAATCTACTAGAAAAATATATTATATAGAATTATTTTAAATTGTACTATTATTATATCGCGTAGTCCAACGAGCCTTATGGGTGAGGAGTCAGCAGCTTCTAATGCATTCATAATGAAACCCTGAATTTCGTATTTTTTCCTATCCCCCTTTAGTATTATCCATAGCCTTCCATCATTGGTTACATAATCCAGTAACAGTCAACACTCAACAGTCCATCGCACATCTTCGCATATTTATGGGATCAATACGGTTGTCTATAGATTACGAGTGGGCCTTGTGGTTCCAGTTTTAGGGATAGCACAAAAGGTCTGATGGAATTGCGATGACGGCGGGCGAAAGGCAGCTGGAGATTGTGGAACTCTTTGGAGGAGGCATTTAGCCATGGGGGGTCCATACTGATAACGCCTGCGTTCTATGTGCTTGTATTTTTTATGGAATTAAATAAAGTTATATATTATTATTATTTGGGGAGGTTCAGGTTTATAAGAACTAAAATAATCAAAATGCAATCCTTAGGTACATAATATTTTGAAGATGTTTCAAAATGATATTTATTAATTGTATTTTTTTCTTAAGACCAAGTTTATGTAAGTATTTACGTATAGGTCACTTGTATTTTTTTTGGTAACAAAAATTTGTATTGTACCTTGATTAATATATAATAATAATAAAAATAATAATTTCGAAAATATATTTCGTCAGATAGAAGAATAAGAGAAATAGCTTTATTATAAAATAACATAATTTTATACGGTCTTATAAAATAATATTTTTTGTATAGTAACTCGTACACATCGCAGAAAGGAAAACCGATTCACTTTCATTTGATGTTTTTACAGTCAGTGACCGCTATAACCCGTTTAATTTAATTAATAGTATTAAAACTTTTGCTTTTCTAAAATATTTATAACCTTTCATTTTCTTAATAAAATATTTTTTTTAATACTAAAAGTTAAAAACACTACGTCATTCCTTTAATTTAATCAACCAAATTTAATTTTAAAAAAAGGAGACAAAGCACGTAAATGGGCGGTTTTACTGCGAAAAGCAGTTCCTTCCAGAAAATCCTGGAACTCAAATGTTCACATCCATCTCTCGGTTATTAACTTTTATAGGTCGAAGGACTTATAAATTGACAAAGCTAAAGTAAATCAATCCACAGATGAATTAATTACTACACATCGGTCGATAGTAATAACAGCAGACAGTAATTCCATAGCTTCTTTAAGATATATTTACGATCAAGTCGTAAAGACAGTGATACCTACAATCAAGTCTAGAACATTCTAAGGGCAAAAATCTAGGCGACTGCACATTACTGCGGTCAACTACTTCACATGTTTCGAAAGGGTTTACAAAATATAATAACGCTATTCATCATATTGAGGCAAGATTGATGTTTGGGAATCAAGATTGTGAACAATAGAACTAGTGTACTTCCTCATATCGCAGGAGGATTTAGGATAAAAGGATTATAATGTTTTTGAAGTTATACTTCTTTAGGCGCGTTATGAAAAATTGATGAGAGTGAAATTTTACGATGAGCGCGCACCGTGACTCCAAATTAACAGAATGAAGTTGCCCACGGAAGATACTACGGCATTGGACATAATTTAAAAACAAAATTCGAATAATAATAGAATTTATGTTATACTTAATGTAAGAGAATAATAATAAATATTTATTTATTTAATCTTTCAAATATAAACTGAACTTGTGAAATGAAGTACACGCACCCTTTTTTTATTATAATAGAAAGAATCATCGGGATTTTCTATAAAAATTAACGGATCAAAGGCGATGACGATATCATAAGAATTTAAAGGCTTCTTCATCATCACTCTCCGTGACTGCATTAGTGCATATTGCTGGAGTTACTAGATTCTAGCTAGGTGAAATAATATAGGGTCAGAAAAGCCTGCATTTAATGATATAGTCATTGTATAATGATTTCAATTAGATTACGGCTTAGCTCTTAGTAGTTTAGAAAATATGTAAAAAGATAAAGCGTAGACTGCAGAGTCTGCTCTTTATAGTCAAATAATTACATATTAAACATTCACCGAGACGAGTTACGCAAGGGTGATAGTAATACGGTCGGTCAATGTGTTGCAACTGCACTAATTTGACCAGTGAGCACATATAATGAATGGCAATATTAAATTTGACAGATGACATACTTTTCACGAGTTTATACCAGACATTTTAAAACGATTTTTCACTGCAATATAATTTATATTCAAAATGCATTGCCTGTTTCATTTTACTCTCTAGTTTTGTTTATCAGCAGGTTACGAACAAGAAATGACAACCAAATCTTTCGTTATTGCATCTAATTAGTAGCATACATAATATTATAAACCATTGAAGAAACTATAATTTCACATAATACACCTTGTAAACTAGGTGCATGAAAATGATGAACCGTTTCTAAGAGTCGAGATTTAAAGTTATAAACGTATTGGATCATAACATTTGGGTGTCAATGTTCGCGCTAAGCTCAAATCTTTTTTTTTTTTAATTTTATGGCCTGGTAACGAGACCTTTAAGCCAAGTCTTATTTTCGGTCACTAAATTTCACTTATTTTTCTTATTCTAACGTTCCACTTGTTTTCTTAAAAGCTCGACTATGAATTTTAACCATAGAGAACAAAAAGCTTTGATTAGCAACATTCCATTACATAGGCGCACACTAGAGTTTTACCCCTTCGTCGATACAACGCAATGCCGCACTTTGAAACGTCGTTTCTTTTGAAACAGGTGAAGTATTGGAACTTCTTATATATTCCCTAGAGTGGAATCACAGGGGCTCATTCATGGGATAAATTGGCACCTCCTGGAGAGGCCCAATCTCATTTAACATCAGGTATAGTTGACAAGCATATACCTATTCAGTTTTGTTTAAAGATACCATAGATGCATAGTCATTTATTAATATGGGTACCGGCTATCTTATAGCTAAAACTTTACTTTACTTTTATAAAACTTTCCCTAATCGTCTTCCATTTTCAAAAAGTTGAAATAAAAATGAATAATTAAAGTTTATATATATATATATACATATACGAAATAAACTTTAATTCATTATTATAAGTTTGAATTGAAAAAACATGTAGAATGAATCAGAATCAAACTGTTTTTTATTCCTTTTCTTAAGAATGGAAGATTTTTTCAGTCAACTAATAAGCCTAGAATTAATTGTCTTAGTATAGTACATAGTAGTAATTTGTGTTAGTAAAATTAGAGCGTTATGTGACATATAAATCTTTTTATACTACCGATACTATCATCCGTGTTCTTTAAGATCAATGTTTTCCCATTACTTCTCACCTTTTTCTTGATAAGATTGTTCTCGATGGAGAAATGACTTTCTTTCACTCAACTATAATGTATAGCTCTTAATTATACCTATACCCGTAAATGAAGAAAGCCCGAAATCACGATGATCATAAAAACATTGACAGTTCGTTGAATATATACTTAAAGAACCAAAATGTTTTAATATGCCTACTTACGTAGAGAGTATATTGAAGTACAGATCCTAGTGGAATTACAAAAAATTGTTCCAAATCATAACATCATCTTTATATTTATCATTGTAATAATGCGTTCATATTTTTAAATCGACGATAAGACATAAAAGTCTCAGCGTAAAAGTAAAAAACAAACATACATTCACAATTAACAAATATTGGCATTCAGATATATGGGGTTATTATTATTTATATTATCTCGAATAATTTTTATATAAAATTGATTACAAGAAAGTCAAACTTCACGGACTATTAAAGAATTAAATGCTTTCCATAACTTACTTTTATATTACGTGCGTTAGTCATCCTGCACCGGCTAAGTAACGGGGAAAGTCACTTACACTATCACAAACCACAGCACTACTTCAAAATATGTTTGTTTTCTTCAATATATCAAACCTATTTCGTATTATTTATTTTTATTCTCTATGCATAAGTTTACCGCCAAATTTTACGTCAAATGCAACTTTCACATGCGCAGTGCGTTCGTTTTGCGCGCGGCCGCTGTCACTCTCACCCGCCGGCGGGTCGGTTTTTTCTTTTTATTAAATCACCAATCCCCGCTCTCCACAAAATTGTGCAAATTATCACATCATTTTATAATAGTATTACCTATTTAATTTAATGCGTTAAAGTCAAAGTTGACGATAAACTTATAGATATATTGCAACACTTGAGATTACGATCGGCAATTGCTATTAGTTGGATATTCCTATAGCAGCAATCCTACAAGGCCTGAGTCCATGAGTACAGGTAAAAGTGTATATTTAAATACTTAGATTGTCAGAAACATTAAAAAAAATAGCATTTTCTCCACACATTCTGTTGATGAAACTATCAAAATAGTACGTATTACTATCCCAAGTATTTCAATTAATTTTAATTGTTATGCATATATAGGTGATATATGGATAACATTAGTCAGTTATTGTTTACTGTATACACAGTATATACTGTGTTTAGAGACACAATAATAAAAAAAACATGTGTTAGTTTAAAATTTAAATCGAATTCGAATGATTCAGAACTCTACCTTGCGGGCTTCCATTGCGGGATATGTATATTATTTTTTTAAAGTCATACCAAATATATTTTCTTTCCCACAAACATTCAAAATATATTTATGTTCAAACAAAACTTGAATAGCAATGAGGCTAACCACGTAGTAGGTACTTTAAGGAATCAGGGGTGAGTTAACGCATATGTCACGCATGATTTGGTAGACCATGCCAACCTAGTGTTTTAGTTCCTTAAACACTGAGATTCTTCACAACTTCACATACAGGTGATGCCTTCTGGAAAATAACTTTAATACGCCAATGGGCGAGTATGTTGACATCTATAAGTAATTATATAACAAAATAAAAAGTAATATAGACTCAAAATTAAGATTGTTTTTACTCAAGTATTACAATATTCAGTTTTACGTAACCGCGTTCCACATAAGCCAGTGTTCCGTTATCGAACCCAACTACATCCTCGACCACATCCGAGACTACGCAAGCGATTTTCGAACCTCAAACTGTTATGACGCAAAACCCAAGGAAATACATAACAATATTTAGAGAAACTATACTAAGGATTCTAGGAATGGATTCCCGCCAAAATTAGTAATGATTATTATAATATGTTTTAACTAGTATTTTTTTAAATATCTTACCACATACGTAATTCAGGACATAGCTCTACACTAACCTGAATTCCAAGTCATTGATGATCAATTTTTTTTAATAAATTCTTTATGTACAAAGTAGGCGCCTTTAGGTAAATTCCCTAAAGAACTCTAGAACATTGTAACAATATCGTCACAACGTAGAACAATTTTTCGTGGAATCAGTGCGTAGCATGTGAGGAAAATTGCCTAAGATATGATAGTCGTCGTTATTCGAAATGTAATAGAGTTGAATTTGTCACAATTTGTTGGAATTGTAGTATTTCTTACAAAATTATTTTGTGACAATGCGTCGTAAATAATTATCTTTATTGAAATGATGGTGTATATGAACGCAATTTACAGGAATTCATTTCATTGACGCATGCTCTACGGTGCATAGCATTACATTTTAGTGTTGGCAAATAACAGGTTAATATATAAACGTATGAAAAAATTTACTCCTTTATGAAGCTTCGAAGCAAATGTGATAGAAGCAAGCTTTATACTTTAAAATTGTTATTTGCGATACCATTAATTAAATAGGAATAGTTTTCTGTAAGCAAAAGCCTCAAAATATTAATCTTACTAATAAAAAAAAATTAAACGATTGATTAAAATATACGTATATTATCGACAAACGATATCGCAAAAAACTTTAATACTTACTAAAAACCTTAAAAGGATTTTTTTTTAATGTTCTGTTTCTGTCGATATTTCCACGCTATATAATCTAAAATTACATTTAGCAAGTTCCTAGAAATACAACAAAACTTGTGTATGGTCAAATATTATCCTAGTTTAAGTCAAGCTTTCCTTATTTAGTAATAGTATTACGTATTTCTTAAGGGAAATGTAACTAGACACAGGGTTCAATTGAATTGTGACGTAACTAAAATCTGACTCAAATTCATGGGGTTCCTATAGACAATAACAAATACGCAAAGCGACTAGCAATCGTTTTACTGTAAAGTTCAACACTCACTTGTCTGTATAATCGCTTGGTATGTGGCGTCCCTTTCCAACTCCCTTTAGTAAATGTCTCCTAAAATGTAACTGACTGGACACATTATTAACTTAATCATGTGGAATATTTTAGTGAATGCCATTTTTACGAAAAGGAATAAAAGACGAAACGAAAATTCAATGTGAAAATGAAAAATTACATTGAATAATGTGCTATAGTATCGTGAGCAAACCATGCGATAAGTTGAAAAAAGAAATAATATGTTTAACTAATTTAGACATTGGAATTTTTTAACGGATTATTGACCTTCGTTTGCTACACAATTAATCAGTCATTGGTCACGCTCACTGGTTTAAAAAAACATGCAGAATGTAAAAAATGTAATATGAAGAAGTTGTATTACAATCATTACTCAGATAATAAGTCAAATGTTTAAGGTTTTCTTATTTCTACTGGTCTATAAATCCTAAGAAGTTTTTGAAGTCATACTTCTTTTAGCGCGTTAGGGAAAAATTGAGAGTAAATTTCTACGATACGCGCGCACATGGTCTCAAAAAACCGACACCGGCATACCGTCACAAAAACCCTGAATATCTGTTCAAACGTCGGTAAAACAGTCTGAGCCACTAGTTGGCGCTTGCTCTGTTTTATCGACAAGTTGCATTGTCTGCCATGGCGTAGAGTTTTTCAGTCGTGTTTATTTAAACCAAAATAAAGATTTCTATACGAGAAAACCCGTTCTAATGTGATAAAAAATATAGTGTTTATTGTAA
Source organism: Pieris melete (assembly GCA_963693345.1). Lineage (NCBI taxonomy): Eukaryota > Metazoa > Arthropoda > Insecta > Lepidoptera > Pieridae > Pieris > Pieris melete. Next base: position 1,380,588 of record CAVNZK010000042.1, on the reverse strand, counting down.
AATATCATGATTAGTATTTATTATATCGTTTCGATTGGAAGTGACCATTGAAATGGACAAGAAAAATGCAATTCGAAGAGGGAAACTTCCCTCTAAAGTGCTCTAAGAAAATTATTACGCCAAAGAAGTAACGCGTGTACATAAGTACCTACAGGTTTTTTTTTAAGTCACAGCTGTTTTGCTGTTCAATGGCGCATTAATTTATCCAACACTCAAGATACTCTCCAGTAATATAATTATCTATCACGTTTTACCGATTCAGTTAGCAGTCAGACTTCGTCGCGTGTTCTCGTTTACGTAAAACTAAAAAGCTGACCGGCGTTTAGTGTAAATATTTACAACAATGCAGCTCTGTCTTATTTTGGTAAGTTTTATTTTAACGAGTGTATTGTGTATCGTGCGACTGATATTTCGTCCATGAACCGGCATTTTATCGTTGCTTTGTAATTTCCGCTGTTTTGAAAAATCGTTCACAGCTTTAAACAAGACACGATGTGATTTATTGATAAAATGTTTCTGGTATTATTCGTAACATCTGCCGTGCATAAAAATATATTCTTTCCTTTTGTTTTGCTCACTAAACCAGGAATTACCTTTCTTTACAATATGTCAACTTTTGCTACCATTTTTCAAATAGGTATATTATATCTTTCGACGGCAACTTTAACATCTAACGGCCGTATTCAATCGTCCATTCAATTACATCTAATGATAGATTAATATTATCGACATATATATAAAGATGTTTCTATATAATTATTATTTTTCTGTGAAACTGTGTTAGGATACATAAAATACTGTAACGATATATTTAATTTCTTTTTTTTTTCTATTAATATGATGTATTTGTTTGTCAATAGATAAATAAGAATTCAGGTAACAATTTATGACTCAAGTACAACATTCTATACGTAGCTTCGAATAATAATTTTAGTAATGGCTACAGTAACCAATAAGGTTCAATTGGTTAACTAGACTTATAAGAGACAATTCAAAAATTCAAAGCAATCGTGCGAACAAAATACGAAAATTATAACAACAGTATGAGTATAAAAATGTATGATTGCACTCTTGAGTACTAAAAAATATGGTTCGCACATGTTGCAGATTTTTTTACACGATGACGTGCTCTTCTCCGTATATAATTACGTAGAGACAACAATACAATATAGGTACATAATAGTTTCAAAGATTTTATATCTTTTACAGATTGCGACCGGTTGCGCTATTATCAATGCCTCACCTAGCAGTAAGTAGTTATCTATACAAATATTTTAAAACGAAGGATTTATTAATTTTGTTAAGCATTAGAATCGACTTGTTTACTTTTGAGTAGGAAGGAAAGCTTATATAGATTGAAGAAGAAGCGTAACAACCTGTGTTTCGCTTCTTCTTCGTCTTTTGTAATCAGCTACTGTATCAAAAGCTTCGCTCACGTCAATTGGTCCTGTGATGTTGCTTAGTTGGCACGACTCAACTAGTTGTAAGTTCAAACCGCGGATTTATACACGCATTAGCAGTTATAATAATAGAATCATCTTTAAAAATTCAAATATTTTTGTCCTGTTTATATACAGCAATAATTATTGATAACAAGAGTTTTGACTGCTACAAGTTGCATTGAAGTTATTGCAGTTGACCTCTTTGTCATACCTCAAAGTGTTTTCAGATATGGCTAAGTTAAACGCTATAAAGTTTCCGGAACTCATTGATGATGATGTACCAGAACCATGCAGAAACCTCACCTATTGCACGATACCACCGAAAAATTATCCATTTAAGGAGTTTAATGAGATGTTCAAATTTTATGTAAGTAAAACAATTTCTACAATCAGACTCATTTAAAAATCGATGATAATAGAAATAGTAATAATAGTTCATCAGTATTTAGTAAAATACAGTTTAACAAAAAAATCTTATACTAAAATAGGATTTTACTGTGTTATAGGCAAATAAACGAAAGCTGATTGTATGTATAGATTATAGACATATGTATAACCTTATTAATTTTGTAGATTGTCTTATTATTCGTACGTAGTAGGAATTTAATTTAAAATTTAATCAACTTGTGACCTGTCTTGTAGGATTATATTTTTTTGGAAATAACAAATTTAAATCTATTTTGTTTTAAACTTTATTAAAACAAAACAGATTTTATGAAGATGAAAACATTTTAAATATTATAAAACTTTCTAAGAATGTGAAAATTTTATTGACAGTACGTGAAAGTTCTGGAACCGAGACAAGATTATTTGCATGTTGCTGTTTCTAAGATAACTTTCCATCAGAAATACTTTATCATGAAGTCAGAATATAGCTTCAAGTGCATAAATATGAAAACCGGATTAAATATAACTAGCTCTCAAATTAAGTATAAACAAACTAAAACCTAAGCACAAAAAGTTTTGAGAGAGATTTTATTATGTATCGAATGCAACATATATTTTACTTTAATTAAAAAAATATATATTAAACGTGCTATGTTCATTCATACAATGTGTGAACATTATATGTAAAAAAAAGGGTTATACATTTAATTTGTTCAAGTGTTTATTATTAAACACATTTCTGTGTTTCTGTCAAACAAATTGTATCGTAAAACCATTCTACAGATTAATACCAATAAAATAATTACTAATCATTTTCAGAAACCCGCCCCACAACCAAAGCTAGTATTATCACCAGTTAGCATTAATACTCGAGGAGAATTTGATGACGATTGCGAAACGAAAATATCTGTAAGTAAATTAATCTATATCTAATCGCTTATATTATGAGGCCTAAGAATGTTTGTTTTGTTTGGAATAAAGGAAACGTTGTCCCGATGAAAAAATTCTTCTTCCTTTAGGTTAGATACATGAGAGCGGAACATTTCTGTACTATATTGCGAAATCATGAAAAAGTATACTATGTATGTATATGAGTTACTTAAAATTTAAAAGTTCTAAAAAAGTCCGCAGGTGCTTGTTTATCATTACTAGATACAGCTTTTTTAGCGTAAATTTGTTCTAAAACAGTTATTTTTTTTTTTAAATTAAGTATAAGATATTTACGAAGCTGTTTGTAAAAAACACATACAAATCGTTGTAGATAATTTTATGTGATTTCAATGAATATCTAAGTAAATATTATAGTTTAAAACAGCTCGACAGCAAATAATGGTAGAAAAACCCGTAGTTTCATATGCATTGCGCAATGCGCTTACTCTTCCGCGGCCGACTGCTTAGTGCGAGAGGGTTTCGCATTTGTGCATACCCACTAAAACCCCAAGGCGCCACCGGTACTGCTGTTACCTTATCCCGCCTAAGGCGATTGCATAAATTAACGCAGATACAACAGCTACGTCGACGTCCTGGTGGACAGAAAAACTGTGTCCAGTTTGTGTTTCCACCATACCAACTTATTTTCTATTTAAGATCATGTACATAATACATAAATTACGATACACAAATTAAATTGGGGTCACTGCATTATCTTCCGCGGATTTAAATGTTATGAAACTTAAATTAATTTTAATTTAATGCACAACGCGGAAATGTTAATGACAAGGTCGCAAACTCGTTTTCTACATCAACTATGTATATCATAGGTATACCTTAGTTATATAGGCATAACCGGACAATTAAAATACTTCGTTAAGGAAATCAGAAAATACCTTTAACATTTAACGAGTCACTAAATTAATAATCGTCACGCGTCAAAGTTTAATTATTTATAATTTTTTTCATTGTAATGTTTATCCAAAATAATTAGCAGGTAGTCTAGCTAATAATTACTCACTCAAACGTCGTTATTCGATAGTATTACTTTACAAAATTCGCTTTATAGCCGTTTAGGAAGTTTTATTTCTCCATATACGTTTATTAAGTGTCCTATTTTCGTTTTTTTATTGATTTCGTTATTATATGTTTTTTTTTACTAATTTAAGCTAATATTTTTATTAGTCGTACAAATCATAACAATCAAAATATATATTTTTCTTAACCTGCATAATAATAAAAATAATTAAAAATTAATAAAAAGAAAATTAAAACAAATATAAAAAGTTTGGACCCAGTGGCAGTGTACCTTTAACAACTCTATGACTCTTTATTTAAGCTATTTATTATTTTTCGCCTGATCTGCGGCCGCCCCAGCTGTTTTGCTAGTCCGAGAGGGAGTATTAAATATTCGTTTAGATCGCAAATTAACATATGCTCCTGACATGAACAGTTTTAATAGTAATATTAAAACGTGCAAACGTCAGAAGTAAATTGCAGGACTCTAAATGACCTAGCAATTCCACAAAGGCGAAACGAACGAATATTTCCTAAGATCTTATACAATTTTATATTAAATTTATTTCCATAATTGTTTCAGTATGATCCCCTGTATAAGGTGCGTGAAAAGCGTGGGAATGAATGGCGCAATGTAATACAGGCGTCTGAACACGATTATATACAGAGTGTTCGCTTGGAGACTTGTCAGTAAGTTAATATTTCCTTGAAATTTAAGATACTTGTTTAAAAAGTTTTTGTTTAAAAAACTAGATATCGTATTTGAGACGTGTTAATAATAATATGAAGAAAATGTGAAAATTCCGACGAATTATGCCACCAGAATTCCTAGAACTCATCTAACCCTTTATAGTAGAGTCCACAGACTCTGCCGCAACTTACAATTAATCTGTACTGCAAACCAAATCAATCTCCACCTCTCTCACTCTCCATCTTGTCTTTTCATCTATCTCCTCTTTCTTACCATTGTCATTGCCACATTTAGAATATTTTAACCTTTTAAACCAAAATTGAAAAAAAATCATACTCATCGTAATTGTACCAAGTTCTAGTTAAACCAAATGATTATTTAACGACGGATTCAGGGTCTTTAGAGTAATACCTTCAATTGTTTTAGAAAAACGGAAGCGACATGTTTCAGTCATCTAGAGGAATTACAGGACTCCTACTCAACCTTTTGCTTTCAAAAGTACAATGTTTGGAAGGTGTTGGTGGAAAAACCGGGACATGCACCAGAGGAGATCGAGGCAGAGTTGCCAGTGTGCTGCTCTTGTCATTATAAATCGAAGCAGCTGGTGTAACCTGTAAAGGCAAAAGTATCATAGATAATAAACACTTTGCGTTTTCGAATCTGTGCGGAAAGAGCGGGTCTCTTTGGATTAGCATTGGGATTGCTAAATTGCTTTATTTATGTTGACAACACTGTTGCGTCATTATAGTTCGATAATGATAATTATAAAATAATGAAACTATATAATTTTTGTGAATAAATGACCGCTAGCTTAGTCCTAGTCCTCATAACTTCCACGCTCTTTCAGCACAGTAGTTAATCGAATTTGTATGGGAATACCACGTGACCAAGTGTCGACTAATGTATTTGCCATACAAAACAAATGAACATCGATACGATAATGTTAGTTTTTGACAGCTTGATTTTCATACAATTTGTAAAGTTTAGAGTAACTAAAAGTGAACGTCCTGTATGCGGTTCCAAATACGCCCACGATGCGCTTCTTAAATATTCCCTACAAATATCATCGTAATCGTTTAATGGAATTCTGTATAGTCATTACTATTATATGATTCATGATAGCGGGTCAAACCTGTCGCAAAATACCAATAGCAAACTATACTACTGTATATTCCATCAAATATTGCTTTAGAATAGCCAAAAGTGTAGTATTAATAATTAAAAGTATTAAACGTGTAGGTACATTATTATTAAGATTATTTTAAATTAACTAAACTTAAGAGTTTTGAAGTTATACTTCTTTTGGTGCGTTAGGGAAAAATGATGAGAGTAAATTTTTACGATGCGCGCGCTCACCGTCACAAAAAACCGACACCCTAAAGTTAGCTATAGTGAACATTTTAGTTTTTTCTATTGTTAGTGTCGTTTTTTTCTACAAACGTAGAATAATTTTGTTTTAAAGATTTTTATCTTGTTACGCCAAAGAAGTATAACTTCTAGCGCGTGTAACATATGTTTTTGTATTTTTGTAGTTGAAAAATAAAAACATAAGATATGATTTAAAATTTTATATTCCGCGGATTTATTGTTATAATAGCTGTTAAAATGACGTAATCACCTAGCTGATTATGCGCACCCACGCAGTTACATAAGCCGTTTGGTTGATGTGTTTAAAATTTCTTAATTATAAGGTTCGATTTACGTTGGTAAATTAAAACTAGTCAAAATTTTTTACAATAAATATTAAAAACTGATTATTTATTTATTTTAGATCTAAGTTATCCTAGTAGCCATGTTTTGAGATGAGACAATATGGCTATTCTATTTTATTATTCACGTTAAAAACTTTTCGCAAAATATTCTGTTTATGGGCAGAAAAGATGTTATGTAACTACAACAGCATCTAATTATTTCGTAATAATACAACAACAAAAGTCCACTATGTATGTTCTTATTTATGGATTTCAATAAAGCTGGATAAAAAATGGCACCTTTTCTAGTATTTTATAACCTAAATGGCATGTTTTTATTTTATTTATTTAACGTCTTTCTTAACATAGAAGAGACTTTTTTTTATTATATATACACTCGGCGTCAAAAAAATCGCACCTTTCTTAAAATTCGTGTCAAGCGATTATAACTTCTAAGATCCTTCCTGTACCCTATCATTATTAGTATCATTTAAAAGCTCAATTAATAAGGTTTCAAAAAAATAATCATTTGTTTACGGACAATCAAAAACCACAAATCGCCAGCACTTTGATTAAAAAGTGGCGATGTACGCGTTTGGAGGCTCACTAATTGTACAACCCTGGACGAGAATAAACCGAGGGGGTAAAAGTCAATTATGGGTTATTCGCTATCCAGACGTTACAGAGGACACACCTCAAGAGCTTCGACAAGAAAAAACCCTGTGAAAATGGATACCATGGCAAAGAAGCAGCTCAAGTGGTGGCCCTACAGCAAATCGGCCTACGGCAGGTTAAAGTTGCTCGGCAACTGAAAATCAGCCGATTTCGAGTGCAACGGGTATACCAATGGTTCCAAGAGACTGGAGGTTACATCAGGAGACATGGATCCGGGAGACGTCGCTGCACTACCGTCAGAGGTGATCGCTCCATTGTGTCGACGTCTTTGCGGAACCGCTTCTCCAACGCTATCGAGCTACAGCAGCGGCTTTGAGCTACCCAAAGGACAGCTGACAGCGTCTCCACTATCAGAAGAAGGATGTGAGAGAAGAATTTGCTGCCCCGGAGAGCTGCTACAGGCCCCCAATTGACTGGCATCCACCGGACGAAAAGGAAGCGATTTTACGAAACGCACGTGCCGAGGACATTCGACCAGTAGAGGAATGTCCTGTTCTCCGATGAAACCCGACTGTGCCTGTATACCAACATCATGCGTAAGAGAGTCTACAGGCGACCAGGGGAGCGTTTCACACCAGCCTGCATCGTGGAAACCGTCGGGTATGGAGGAGGATCCTGCATGTTCTAGGGCGGCATTTCTATCGACGGCAAGACAGACCTCGTGTGCGTCTCCAGAGATGGAGATGGTCGCGGCCAGGGGTCTCTGACTGCCCACCGGTATATCACCGAGATTTTGGAGGAGCATGTTGTCCCATGTGCAGGTTTTGTCGGCGCCAACTTCGAGTTTTTCAAATTCAAATTCAAAAATCATTTATTCACGTAGGTAACACAATGTACACTTGTGATTCGTCATTAAAGAAATAAATATTAATGCTTCTAATTTTACATTTACTGCCAGTTCTCAAATCAAGGGCGTAGAACGGAAGAGAAGAACTGGCAATAAACTCTCCGCCACTCTTTTTAATCGCCATGTTTTTTTTTTTTTTTTACACAACGTTTGTAAGGAGCTGCAACCATTACACCATGTTCCACATGACATTTTAAGTAATTAATAATAAGAACATAAATAAAAACAAAGACTTGTCCCCTATCAGCAGGAGGCATGGTGAAATAGGAGCACGCACTTACATTCTCGTGGGAACAACACGCAAACACATAGTCGAAATAATTAACATCACCGCATACACGAATTCAAGTACGACCAGTCACCACAAGCAGCACCCGTTCACGAGTATGACGCATGGCCAGCCATCGGCCCCCTCGCCATATTTTAGGGAGAGAGACAACCCGACGCATGGACGCCGCCACAAGCAATGACATTTAAGCGAGCATGACGATCCTTGAAATGTGGACTTGGCTACATAAGAAAATAATAATAATACTGAAATAATTGGATACCACATGGATCACGGTTTGTTCCCACTTTACATTAAAACAGTCGTGGATGTTGACGATCGCCCAGAGTCTGGAAATGCAGCCGAGAGATTCAGTCGTGTTACCTATAATATATACTGGAGCAACTCATATCCAAGCACTAGGATCGTTTAAATATTCATTTATATTATAATAAGCCTTTGCAAGCAGTTTTACTTTAATGTACGATTTAAATTTATTTATTGACAACGCTTGTATCTCACTAGGGATTTTGTTGAAAAAACGTATACAATTGCCTTGGAAAGAATTACTCGTTTTATGCAGCCTTCTGGTTGGTGCGCTAATTTTGTCTTTATTACGAGTACTATAATTATGGAAGCTACTATTCTTTTTAAAGATATCTATATTTTTCCGCACATATAAAATATTCTCATAAATGTATTGACTTGCCAGAGTCAAAATATGTAATTCCTTAAATTTGCTTCGGACCGACTCCCGTGGGGACAACCCACAGATCGCTCTTATAGCCCGCTTTTGCACTACAAATATCGATTTAATGTCAGCTGCATTACCCCACAAAATAACACCATATGACATTATACTATGAAAATAGCTGAAATAAACAAGCTTTGCTGTGTTCTCATCCGTAAGATCGCGTATCTTTTTAACTGCGAACGCTGCGGAACTTAGCCTATTCGAAAGACCTTCTATGTGTCGGCCCCACTGGAGTTTACTATCTAAAGTAATTCCCAAGAACACCGCATTATCAACAAAGTCTATTTCCTCGTCTTTAATTATTATTTGAGAATGACTACTTTTTACATTTGTAGTTACAAATTTAACACATTTTGTCTTCTTTTCGTTTAACTTAAGATTATTTGTATTAAACCAGTGAACTACACTGGAGATGGCACTGTTTACGTTATCAAGTGATGGATTTTGTCGTTTCACTTTAAATAAAAGCGAAGTGTCATCAGCAAACAGTACTATCTCGTGAAGCTCCTTTACAAGAAATGGCAGGTCATTTATATAGACAAGGAATAAGAAGGGACCAAGTATGGAGCCCTGCGGTACTCCCATAGTAACAGAGGATCCCTGTGATATAGCTCCATTTACATTTACCTTTTGAATTCTATCGCTCAGGTATGATTCCACAAGATTTAGCGCCCTTTCGCCAATGCCATAGTGTTGAAGTTTCTTGATTAGGATTTCGTGATGGACACAGTCAAAAGCCTTTGATAAGTCGCAAAAAACTCCAATGGCATCATGAGAACTTTCCCAAGCATTTAAAATCTCGGAAATTAATTGAATGCCAGCATCTGCTGTGGAGCGACCTCTTGTAAAACCATACTGCTGGCTATGCATAATTTTATTATTATTAAAATGTGTCAATAATTGTTCAAGAATGATTTTTTCAAAGATTTTACTCAAAGCCGGCAGCACAGATATGGGTCTAAAATTTGTGGGGTCCGAAGTGCTGCCCGTTTTGAATAACGGTGTGATTTTACTTATCTTCATCTGGTCTGGAAAGACTCCACAATCTATACATTCATTAAATATTATAGCCAACTCTGAACTGATAGTATTGATTACTGATTGTAAAATGAAAACAGATACACCCCAAAGATCTTTATTTTTTTTTATTTTTAGCTGTTTAAATGTTTTTATAATGTCATTGCAGCTAATGCGGCTAAATACAAACTTATGATTGCATACAGGAACATTCTTTTTCAATAATAAAAGGGCGGCTGATGGTGAAGAATTTAAAACGCTGGTTGTATTTAAAGGAATGTTAGTAAAAAACTCTTCAAATGCAGAGGCTACTTCGAGGTCGGAACTAATTACTTTGCCGTTTATGTTCACTTTGAATTCAGTATCCTTTCTGGAGGTTCTTCCAGTCTCCTCGTTTATAATTTTCCAAGTAGCCTTTATCTTATCAGAGCTGTTGTTTATTCTAAGACTTAAGTGTTTCGCCTTAGCGATTCTACACTCTTGCCTAAAACTTTTTGAGAATATCCTAACATACGTTTTAAATTCTTCACTGTCATTATACTGTTTTTCATCATACAACTCATACAATTTTAGCCTTTTTTTGTGTAGCTCCGGAGTTGCCCAGTCACAAAAGGTAGGTTTCTCCGAGACCAAAAAAGTCTTTGGAGTGAACACATTTTTGAATTCACCAATAAATGAATCAAAGAATGTGCTATATAAATTATTAGGGCATTGGTTACTACGCAAAAATGGCATTTTAAATATCAAATTTTTCCTAAATCTATCTAACCGATCCTCTGTTATAGGAATTGTGCATATTTTCTTTTTTTGATCTTTACATTTTAGTATTTCAAATTCAAACAATTGACCAGAGTGGTCAGATGTAAGTTTGTTGATAATACAGGCGTTGAGAGGAACTATATTACTATAGATATTGTCAATACATGTTGCCGTGGTGGCTGTTACCCTAGTTGGTACAATAAAAGTATTAATTAAATTATATGATTTAAACAGATTTAGCAAACGTTTACTTGAACTACAGTTGTCAAGCAAATTTACATTAAAGTCTCCACTAACGATCAATTTTTTCTTGGATTTTTGCAATTTGTACAGAACCTGCTCCAATATTTTTTCTAAACTATATAGTTCATGCACGACTACGCCCGTTGCCACACAGCCTTGATTGTCAAGGACTACCTACGTCGAGTTGGCATCAAGGTTATGGACTGGCCAGCAAGAAGCTCCGACCTCAATCCTATCGAGCACCTCTGGGACGAGCTGAAACGGCAAGTTCGGGCCCGTAATCCAGCTCCTGCCACTCTCGATGAGCTTCGAGATGCCGTCATCGAGGAGTGGGACACCATTCCCCAGGAACACGTCGTGATGCTCATAAGGTCCATGACTGACCGCTTGGAAGCTGGTCGGAGGGCTAGAGGAGGCAACACTAGATTTTAAGACAAGTTTTAAAGGATTGTCATTGTTTATTTTGAATTTTTGTATTATTCCTTTTATTTGTAATTTTGATCAGAATACACATTTTTTCACATTTTCCCAGAATTTTCTTTTTTTATGGGGGTGGTGGCCAATTTCCTACAGTTTTCAAATAAAGGATTTCATTAGCTTTCAAATGATACTAATAATGATAGGGTACAGGAAGGATCTTCGGAGTTATAATCGCTTAACACGAATTTTAGGAAAGGTGCGATTTTTTTGACGCCAAGTGTATTATATTCTTCAATCTTGTGGGGTTATATTACGTACATGGGATGCCGAACCACCTGGAGTCACCGCAGGCTGCAAAACTGTAGTATTTTTATTTTTCATTCGAAGTTTCTGAACTATTTTCGCAAAGATTCTCCAGGTACATCCTGTGTTCGGGGTCATTAACTGTGGCAATGAATCTTTTGTTAGAGCCTCGTTGTTTTCTGCTGAAGTTCGAACCTCGATGCCCGATACGCCGGACAGTCCGACAGCATGTGCAGCGATATTATTGCAGTAGCATGTTGCACTGGCCCGGAGTAATCGATCTGGGTATTGTGCAAAAAGGCCGTCATTATTTGGACCATTCTTGGTAGGTCTTCTAGTTTTAATTATTTTATATACTGTTTTTATGTCCGGTATAAAGCATTTTGTAACCTTGCCCGTTTCAGCATCTTTGTATCTCTCCCCCCACTCTCGACGACAGTTTAAGTAAACAGCAATTCATTTATGTACATTTCAATTAGTTTATTTCCAGCCAGACGCTGGACATTGACGTCTTAAAGAGAAAACAATAAGTCTTCTGAGAAATACTTGCGCATGACCAGAAACCGCAATGCTAATAATTAAAACGGTATTAATATTATGAATCAACCATTTTGCTTATTTAATCAAAAATGATGTCAGAAATGTGGTTCATGTAAGCTATTCAATGAAAAGTAAATGTATTGATATATAAGTATTGTATATATTACTAGCTGACCGGGCAAACGTCGTTTTGGCATGTCTATCATTTATAATAAAAAAATAGGGGTTGATCGTAGAGAGGTGAAAGTTAGGGGTTTTATGTATTTTGTAATGCTGTATCATAAAAAATAAAAACATAAAAAAATATCTAAAACTAAAAAAAAATATTTAGGAGTGGACTACCCTTAACATTTAGGGGGATGAAAAATAGATGTTGTCCGAATCTCAGACATACCCAGTACGCACACAAAATTTCATGAGAATCGGTCGAGCCGTTTCGGAGGAGTTTAACCATAAACACCGCGACACGAGAATTTTATATATTAGATAATAGTTTAACGTTTTGATAGGAATTCAACGAATTGAAACATTATGTGTCACCCCTCATTAGGTAAACAAACACGAAACAGATACAGAGATGTAAAAGGTTTTTGTGAATTTTTCTTTTAAATTGGGCAAACATGTCTCGGATACCAATTAAACCTTCTGTGCCTGACTTGTACACTGATTATTCTCTTCTATAAACTCCTTGTTATTACTATTGTTTATTCTGAAAAAAATATATTCTATAATTATTATTTGGTCGTACTACGGGTAAATTTATAAACACAAAATTGGGCCCCTAAGGAAATATACGCTCTAAGGTCGATTTCAGTTAATAAAATGTCTGATGTAGTCTGTAATCGTGTAAAATGAATGCGTGCGAAGTGATTCTTTTAATGAATTCTTTAAAACCTTATGTACACGGCCAAAAAATAAGAAGTGATCGGCATAATGAAGAAAGGATTAGGGAAGATTTTTTACTTTTTTAAATTAAGTAATACATGCAAAACCTAATAACGAATGTGACCTCCTCTTGCCAAAATCACAGCTTGAATCCCTCTGATGCATGAATATGACTTCAATGTCAAGCAAAGACCTATTAAATATTGATACACGGTAGTCATTCATAGCGAAGACAGTCCGACACATTCCTATATGACATATAGGAATGTGTCGGACTGTCTTCAAATCGTTTTTGATTCCAAATCTTGATTCCAAATCGTTTTTGACATCACATTTTGCCCTGAGTTTCGTATCTGAATCTTTTTCTCCCCCATTACTAATGTCTTGTCCTATTGAAGACACAGCAACTCTTCCGCGTCGAAATACCCGTACAATGGCTTCGGGCGGCCCGTTACGAAGACATGATTACTGGATTTTACCCTTTATAATTATAGAAGGAGGTCGTAGCGGGCTTGTCGCGACACATGCCTCAGGTACGATTCTGAATCTAAAGGGTAACAATGATTAAATATGCACAAATAACTTTTTTCTGCGTATAAAAACAATGAAAACGACAGGAAAATCCAACGAAGTAATGGAAAAAAACTATATTTTAATATTCAGTTGTGCTCGGTGAGCGTAAAGTCCTAATTGCGAACAATAGTGGTAGGAAGTATTTTTATCGCATCAATATCGGGTAACAAGTGGGTTTTTTGAACAGAGATTCCTAAGTGGATTTTGCAGACCCTTGTTCTCCAAGGTTCGATGAAATTCTATAATTGTTAAATTACTTGAAGAAAGCGTTGAACAAAATGTAGATTTATGTGAGGTCGTTGATGATTGTGAGAAAATCGATGAAACATAAGAACGATATGAACGAGAGTCATAAATCACTATATAGCTTTTATTTATGCGATTTTGCGCAGTAGACAAATGAAAAATTAGTTCTAGGAAGATATTATAGGATAATTAATACGCTTAGCATCACGAGTTCACGACATTGCATGGTGGATCAACGCGGAGGTGAGTGGAGAGAGCCAAACAAGTTTCAACTAATTAAATACTGATTTCGCACACTTTCTCTTAAGGCTGAAGCCTAACGGATTTCGTTGTGCTTTTATTATGCTGATTTTCAACATTTTCGTATTAAAATACGTATCTTTATTCTTAAAACTCTACTGCACCCTTACCATATTCTCTATTACTGGTTTGAATTTGTTATAAATATGAAGTATATTCTCTTAGAAATAAACGAGAATTTCTACATAAATTATTCTAGATTCACAAAATTCAGTTTAGGATTTATCTCTATTATTTTTATTGAATTAAAAAGAGAATTTTCGGTACTATCCGAGCCGCATGCAAAAATATTCACATGATAATCTATTAATAGAATTTTACTGATTATTTTTGAAACTGAAACCTATGACGTACGTTCTACATTACCGCAAAATGCCAAAGCTAATTAATGGTCAAAATATTTTATCTGCAACCTGATACACGTCATCGGAAATTTCGTTTCCTTATAGGTTCGCTGAATGATATTACTGCAGTGCAAGGTTTGTATCCGTATACATTCTATACATAATGTAAAACATGACCATCTAGACACTTGCATCAACAATTTGGCAAACAATAGACAGAGGTTTCACTTGTAAAAATAAATGTAATCTCAAAAGGGTTGAAACACATTCAAAGCTAACTTGAAAATGATCCGTGATGAAAGCTAAAACTGTGGAGGTTTGAAAATAGTCCCATGTTTTGAGTTCTGATAAATCATAAGATTTCTTCAACTGTCATTTATTTTAATTAGTTATAGACAAATTATACTTAATATCTAAGCCAATTGGTTCCGTTTATAATGAGATAATAGGGAATACAGTGAAAACTAATAGTACGAAACAGTTTTTGTAGGAAAACGATATATATGAACGAGGAAAAGCATAAGTCATTACCATTTATTTATATATAGACTACATTAGAATATTACTTTAAAATCTAACGCTAATACAACATTTTGTTCTTACTTCTAGAAAATTATTTTGACATACCAACGACAGGGATTAGTCTACACTCACACATAAAATGAATTTGAAAAATAAAATAAACCTACAACCTACAACCTGTTAGGTCGGGGCCTCAGATCTCTGTATCTGTTTAATGATCATTCGTCTAATAGGCAAGTAGAGGATCAGCCTTCTGTGCCTGGTTCAACTGTTTGAGTCTAAGGCAAGCCGGTTTCCTCACGATGTTTTCCTTCACTGTTCGAGCGAATGTGAAATGCGCACATAGAAATAGAGTCCAATGGTGCACAGCCAGGAATCGAACCTACGACCTCAGGGATGAGAGTCGCACGCTGGAGCCACGAGGCCAACACTGCTGAATATATTGTCAGTTTATTAGCACGTGAGAACAGGAAAATTCATAATACTATTGCCAAGTCCATTTACGTCAATTTAAGGTACTCCATAGAATATTAAATACATATGCGCATGATTTTTATGGTACATGGGACTTACCGAAAGACAATCAACATTTAAACAAAGAAATATAAGTATTGACTACATTCAACTTATTAATTATCTATCTAAATTAAATCGTTAGTTTATCACACCTTTCATTAATAATAATTTGAGGTATCTAATTAGTTCACCTATCATTGATAGCTCTTGCCTTCGTGCGGCCTCGTCATGCCGTTAAACTTGACAATACAAAACATGAAAATAACAAATATTACAACCATTTAGACAAGATCTTTGGCGAGTATATACAAATACGTAAACAAATAAAACCTGAACAACGTAGAGGTCACCGTAAAGTGGTCGCA
The DNA here is from genome assembly GCA_963693345.1 of Pieris melete. Classification (NCBI taxonomy): domain Eukaryota; kingdom Metazoa; phylum Arthropoda; class Insecta; order Lepidoptera; family Pieridae; genus Pieris; species Pieris melete. Next base: position 1,364,853 of record CAVNZK010000042.1, on the reverse strand, counting down.
AGTAATTGCTGGTCAACTCCGACCGGCCAGTTGTCATTTGAACGCTGTACCAGGTGAATGTGTGTACATTTCCGCAGTGTATAATTAATTTAATATGGATAAGTTAAAGTGCATTATTGGATGATACTCACATCGACCTAGTTATGGCCTGGAAATACATTTTTTGGTTTTCTCTGGTATGTAAATAATGTATATTACTAAGATATTATCAAGGTTCTGGTGAATTCACACTAAATGGCAAGAATACGTTTAATGTTAGGTAAACGAAAAACGAGTTTTTATAACTGCGAGCTACAAAGTCTTTTTGATATAAATAGTTAATTAAATGTCATCGCCATTAGGTGATCAAATGCATTATTAATTATTTTTTTATATTTTAGTTATACATAATTAAACAATATTTCAATTTATTTAACTTAAATAAAATTGGAATGTTACCTAAGAATGGGATATATACGCCGCTGTAGTTGTCGACGCATACGGCGTAATGCTCAAGGTTCGAATGCCGGCAAAACAATTATTGTTTCGAGTTTTACTCGCCGTGGGCATATCAACTCCTAGCTTTAAGAACCTTTTAATTATCAAACGCATAAAACCATAGAGTGGTAGGCACCTTCTCTCATCTTTACTTTCGTAAAAATCTTCAATATTGACTTGTCCAAATTTTTTCAGCAGCGCAGAACCTGCGTTAGACATTTGAATTTCGCAGTTTCATTTATAGTTTCAATGGTATACCTACATGAAATGTCATAAAGATATGTTATATTCGTTCAATCCTTTCCTACTTACGAATCTAGCAAGTTAAATATGCCTAGTTAAATAGAGTATTTTCAATATTTGAATTGATCACAGAATATTATTTATAGATATTGCAGGTCTAAATTCATTAATACGATTTGCTATCGTGCTACAAAAGTAAGAGTGACGTCCACTTTCTTTCGATATACATAATGCATCGTGAATAAATTATGCGTATCCAATTAAACTCCTATAAAAATATTACATACCATACAGTTATTCGTATAGCATTATTTGGTTCAATTAAATATCTTTTTATCGATAAACAAGACAGATTTTCTATGAGATTGTATGTTAGGAAATCATTTATTTCAATTAGGCTTATTAAAAAGGCAATTTTTGAAAGTCAAAATTATAAATAAAAAATATTTAAAAAACTCCATACTAACTCTTTGAAAATAGCTTGTAAACATTGATTCGATAATTATATGTGAAGACCATGTACCTAGCTTAAAGAAACGAATAAAATACTAAATACTATACTAAAATAAAGTTGCAAACTCTTGCGAAATAAGTACACAATACCTAATTTAAGTTACATTTAATTCAAAACAGTATCACGAACCAGTTTCATCTTTTAAACCTTTCAACTATACGAAAAAAAAACGCGTCGATATAAAAGTCTATACTTACTAAACTTTATGTACATACATTTTTTTCTTTGCTACACAAACAGCTATACTTGTAAAACGCAAATAATAAGTATAGGAAAGAAAAGTATTCAAGGACACATTGAAATTGTTCTTCTACACAAATGCGTGATGTCTTACGTAGAATGAGATTTTGGGGGTTTATATATTACATATTACTTCAATAATAATAGCTGTCGTATGTTATCTATCTATATTAAACGTAGGAGACCTTGAAATGTACTTACAATAAGTGCGACATTTACATATAATTGCATATGTTAACTTATGGTTTAAAACGCAATCTAACATATATTTTAAAAATACAAATACTTTTTTGGCTTAATAAATTTTGAAGGATATAAAATCAATTTGGATTCGATTGAAATACTAAGCATTGGTACGTACAACATGTCAACTATTTGGCTTTTTTATCTTAGTGATTGTTACTTTAATGTTTAAAGAACTTTATTTCTCATTACAAAAAATGTATTGGAACGAAGTTCCTTATCGCGCGTTGTGAAAGGGGGCTAGACGGAAAAATTCTTACGAAAAGTTGTCACGACACTTTTTTGCTATTTGCTATTGTAATACACCAGTTCTCGTCCGATCACCGAAGTTAAGCAACGTCGGGCGAGGTCAATACTTGGATGGGTGACTGCCTGAGAACACCTAGTGATGTTGGCTTTTTTTTGTAGGGATAAAAAATGAAAATTATTTTTGGAATCACCTAACTAAATTAGTCTTGTTGGAACGAAGTTATCGAGCGTTGCGAAAGGGGGCTAGACGGAATAAATTAAGACCAAAAGTTGTAACGACACTTTTTGCTATAGTTGTTATATTTTACATTTTCGAATTAGCTATCGCCAACGTCCATACCACGTTGAATACACCGGTTCTCGTCCGATCACCGAAGTTAAGCAACGTCGGGCGAGGTCAGTACTTGGATGGGTGACCGCCTGGGAACACCTCGTGATGTTGGCTTTTTTTTTCGTCGTAAGATTGGTGTCGAGAAAATCTTTCATACTGTTATGATACCAATTAACATATAAATTAATCGAAGAGAATTTCGTTCCATCCGGGTGTCCCTTGACCTCTAAAGTTTTTTTTATTTACATGAGAAACTTAATATATACAAACGTCGCCATCAGCCGTCCTAATTTTATTCTACTAGGCTCATTCTGATATGTATCTTTAAGATAAATTGAGGAAAATATTATATATTGTAAGTAATTGAAATTTAAGTAAAACAATAACAATATGAAATTTTCTTTTGCAAAAGACATTACGCTATTGTATGTTCCTCTTATTTCAGAAGCAATAAGGCTTCATTTTTTAATCATGTAAGGATAAAACTTATTTTTGTATTTTATCTAAACTAATTTGTTATACTAAATATTAAAACAAAACTTCTGTACCATATACGCTGCTTATATAAAGCGGGGAAGTTCTTACATTATTAGTTATTCATACTGACGTATTATGACTTCTTTCGTAATCTTAAGGCAGACAAATCGATCTCGTGTCTTGGTTTAGTGCATTCGTGGTAAGCGTTTATAACGTTGAAGTTTTAACTTATATTATCTATTCTATTCCGTGGTGTAGAGTAGGTACTTAACTACTACTACGACTACTTAAATGATCCTAATCCTTGGGATTGATTTGCTCCAGTTCAAACAATTTGTATGACAATACTTGGCGATTAAAAAGAGTGGCGGAATGTTTCTTGCCAGTTCTTCTTACCCGCTCTACGCCCTTGACTTGCGAACTGGTAGTAAATGTAAATTTACGATTAATTTAACTTGACGATTCAAAAGTTTACTTGGTTACCCACTTGAATAAAGATATTTTGAGTTTGAGTTTAACTAGAAAGAAATCATTCTCACTGTGTATCAAGATTAATTTTTAAGTAGATTCTTTAAAAAATTATTGATTCATTAGAATAAATGTATACTCCTAATATGTATCTAAATTAAGTGTTTCGTATTAAATGTCGAGAAGGTGTATCGGATGGTGAAGGCCTAAAAGCGAAAGTCTGCGATATAAATGGGTTCAGATAAAGACAACAAATATAGTGAAAATAAAGAACATACGTATATGGTAATTAATAAATGTTATTTATATTATGTTTGGAAATCTACTTACAGATGACAAGCTATAAAGCTGAAGAAACCGATTGGCGGACAGGCAAATCACCAAACATCCCCTCAGATGGTTCATACAAAATTCTAAACAGATTTGTGAAGCCATTCATTAATAGACGAGGTATGTAAACTAACAATACTACGAATATATGAAAACACATTTTACAAGTTTCTTGTGTCAAAAAAACTGGTTGTTTCGCGTGCAGCCTGCATACCAAGAGTAATAAATAGGATCGAATGGTACTTAAATATAAGTTAAATTAAATTGCATCTGCGCAATTTATCTGTGTATTCTGTGCAGTTATTCTTACTCTCATTTATATTTTGCTTCCTAACATACAACTGTTCTCATAGAACATCTGTCTAACTGATCGTTTATAATTAGGTGAGGAGCTGTAAGATAATATCGATAAAACCTTTGCTAATCACATTCATCGCCTTTTAATTTAACTGTGCCTAACACACGTAAACTTTAGAATCTTACAGACTTTAGACATACCAGTTACCTGTTTTCCTTCGGTACAAGCAAGCGTTTATTACGCACATACAAATTGGGTCACAGTTTAGAGCATTACACACTTTTTATGAACATTCAGATTAAGCTACTATATACGTAGATAACGTAGGTCAGTTATAATATCAATTCATTATAACGCTTAGCGCTTCCGCTCCGCCTTATGTAGAAGCAGCCCTGTGATTCTGTAACTCACTTCACGAACTCACACAGCGGTTTTCGCATCGGCGGTCGCTCTCAAATCAGTCGTGAAGCAGTCATTTTATGATTTGGCATTCTGAAAAGGTGGGAGCTTGTACTTTATTGTTTATCAGAATGCCAAATCATAAAATGACTGCTTCACGACTGATTTGAGAGAGACCGCCGATGCGAAAACCGCTATGTGAGTTCGTGAAGTGAGGTACAGAATCGCAGGGCTGGCATCGAAGGCTTAGCATAACATTGATAACCAATAACAATGAACGATATCCATTGCGTCGGAGAATAATTAAAGGTTGCACAAAACAATATTTTCAAGTAAACTTTATCAGTTGAAGACTTTTGAACATTTTGTTTTGCAGATTGAGATTCTATGTTTCACGATCGACTTTCAACTCTGAGGTCGTGGACGAACCTAGCTTCTGTCTTGTTCATTGTTACTGTTAATATTTTAACTTATATTTGTTTACACAACAAACTTCACATATATCACTGAAGATTTTCCATTTAAATACTTTTGTTAAGACTTTTTAGGCGCCATAGAGCTACTATAAATCAGAGTGCTATTTATTTCCAGTTATATATTAGTTATTTAATATTTCAGTAATGGACAGCAGTATTGTTTTCCCAGATTTAACATCAAGGTCTGGGATAGACATATTCTCTCAAATCTCCGATGATTGTAAAACGCTGGGCATTTGTGAAGATATCCCAAACTATCCGGCGGATATAATTTCAAGTGCAATTCAACAGGTAACGTTCTTATATTATTCAATTATGATTGCCCCGTGGTGCGTGAGCCTGACTAGACTTTTTTTCCATATTTCTGCCATAATAACTAAATCGGCCGTTGGCTGTGTCAACATAGTGCAGTCATGGGCTGAGGATAGTGTCAACTAGACATATAACATTGTAAGTTTCTAAAAAACCTCTGCTTGTTGGATGTATGTCGCCACGTAGATGTGACCCGGGAATTACTAAACGAGATCCACAAATAATAAATGTAAAATCTTTAAGGGAGTTGATCTCTTAATGCCCTATCCCAGCACGAATTGCTGTATCAGTGTCTCGGGGTGGACTGCGGTGCGCAGTGGAGAGCTGGCCCGTGATAACAATTAGTTATGTAAAACATTAAATTAATGTAATTTTATCAATTTTTTCTGAAATGGATACTTAGCTTGCGTAATATATCGCGTAAATTTCAAAATCTGTTCTATATACATTTTCGTCATAAAATGAATTCAAAGTGTCAAAAATTGGCTATGTTTGGATTTTTTTTCCATCGAGCGAAGTTATTTAAATCGTGAATCGATCTTTCAAAATGGATACATAAACTCCCCCATATATTTTTTCCATTCGCCCTCTAGAAACGATGACGAAAAATGGAAAGAAACAATGTAATTTTTTGGAGTTTGGCGACAAGATAGGTCCTTAAGTGATTCGCAGCAGTGATCAGCGCGATTCACGTACATCAACCAATATTAAAATATGTAGGAACGTGTATATTTAAAATACAAATTGGTGGTAAATAAAAGTAATTCCAATTATTTATTTACAGATTGAAAGTGAAAACAAATTAAAGTTTAACAAAGATGTACTGGAGCCGCCTCAACTCGCTGAGAGAATAGGACCGGAAGAAGAAACTATAGATCTATGTTCCTCTATGGAAAGGGTAAGCACGCGCTTTACTTTAACATTTAAATAAAGAACAATATTATATCCTTAGTAGTCTACGAGATTTAACCGAAAATGCATTTTGCAGTAGCATTGTTTTCTACAGAATATACAACTCGAAGCGATGGCGACTTTTACTTTAGATAGACAACGCGTATTTCCATTATTTAAACATAAATATAATTAGGAAATACTTTTCTCCCTTATGTTAGTACCTGTTGTTTTCGTGTTTCATGGCCTCTATGTTTTTATAGACATTGATTCTTTTCGCAAAATTAAAAATTATTCAAAGCGGAAATAATATCGTCCGTAAATGTCTCGTGCGATAACACATAATTTATTCTCGTGATAATATACTCTATAGACTATATCATAATTTACTGCACCACAACAATTTCAACATACGTTTATATATTTTTATATACGTTTTATTTATACACATTTAAAAACTAATACATTTTCAAAAGAGCTTTATTTAAAATACTCATGTATTTGTAAATTCAATAATTAGTTGAAATACTACTTTCGAATTATCAAAGTTGGATTAACCTGTTTTCCGAAACCGTTTTTAATTGGCCAACAAGGATATGTATTATCAAATAAACTGAGCTTATTTCGGCAAACTCAATTATCATTTGTCCTTACGCTGAAGTGAAACCTTAAAGTCGCCTGCGTGTGTGAATCAATAATATAAAGCGACCATAAATATAAATGCAACTTTCACTAGCATGGAAATATACAAAAGGCTGGAAACGTACCGTAGGCACCGCAATCGTATCGTGATATATGTTCCATATGATTATACAATCGTACTTCGCATATTTTCCATAGATTTGAATTGGTGAGGCTTAAAACAATAGCACTGGATGGAGCAATAGTGAATTCAGCTTGCGATTCACATTCAATTGCTTGTCATATAAACATACAAAATAGTTCAAAACAGATATAGTAGTTTTAATTTTGTACTATTAAATATTTATTGATATTTAATTTAAGTAAAATTAATCTATTTCAGATATTTGTACCCAAAGTGGCTCAAGATATCAACAAGGACTGGTTCCTGATAGTTAACGACAAGCAAAAACCGCGACAAACGTTTCGAGTGGAAATATGCAGGTAAAATTTTCTATAAATCAAATCTTATTTTATATATTACCAAAGAAAAACTATATTCATACAGTACATTTTACGTTTGAGAAACTTCCCTTTGGTTGGCTAAAATTGTGTATGGGTTACACAATGGGTTCGATACAAACAAATATTTGTGTTTAAGTAGTGTATTTGTCCGAAAATCTGTTCGTAAGATATTTTCCTTTACAAAATGTTAATTTATGTATAATATATTTACAGAGGAGGAGAAAATGCCACCTGCTCTTCTATAGCTTTCTTCCAGAAGGGCTACAGAGGGTCATGCGTACAGAAATATGTTCTACGTAACATGATTGCGCTGAACGACAAAAATGAAATCATTGAGAGACCATTCCAAGTTCCCAGTTGTTGCTCGTGTGTCGCTAAAGCTGTTTGATAAATGAATAACTTTTTTATGATATTGTCTTTGGTATAGGCGAGTACTATGCTGTTAAGTACATCATTAACGAATAAACGCGAATTAATTAGGGGCCCGGAGATGGTTCTAATAATAATTGTCCCGCAGTGTGAAGTCCGGACATTTTTTTTTTACTATTAATGTAAATATAGCCTATTTCCTATACGTTACAAACAATAATAGTAATCTTACCTCTTTGAGTGCTTTCCAGTTTGTTAAGCCTTATTTCGTCTCCGTATGTAATAAATTTGCGTTTATATCAGTTAATGAAATTGAATTTAATTTAATTATTAGTTTTTATAAGGAAAATACAGAAGCTGATTGGATCTCCCATTTTTGTTACGTCATGTTATACACTTAAACATTTATGTGCGAGTATTAATTCTTAGTTCGATAATTCTAGTGAATACCTTTTGTATGTATACGAACGGATATTGACAGGAACACGCGTCATTTCTGCGATTTGCCTAAGACCAACATCGCAATGCTGGATTTAAAAGTAATATATTATCAGAATCGATTTGTTTGAAATGTATAGCATATACTATCATAGTCGCTATAAGCGGCATTTTGTATGTGGATTTATTTGGTGGAGTAAGCGTTTATTAAATTGTCAAATGACAGATTTCTGGTGATATTCAGAGTAAGTGCTGTTACTATAATAAGTTATTGTTACATTAGTTTAGCTTATCGATTATAGGTTTAGTTCGATTAAATCAAGTTAAACTACCTAACAGTTTTAAGTATATGCATATAGTAGATATGCGAATTTTGCCATCTGTGTTAATGTTAGCGTTTTTAAAATATTATTAACGCGTTGAGACCAATAATTATGTAAATAAATATTTATGTCAAATCCGTTTTTTATTTATCTATCTTAATTAAGTTTAATTTATTTATTTCTCTTATTTTCTACACGATGTAAAAAATTAGAATAAATATTTCTACATCACGTATTCTCACTTACTGTTCCGCTACGCAGCGAGCGAAAGTGAGCCTCTGAAGGTACGCTACCTTTGCCAATTATCACTTAGCATAGTTACTAGAACTTTTACCGGAGTCGTATTGTTTAGTTATTTGTTTGAGTTAAATAAAACGGTAAGACTATGAGGTCAAATTCTATACTACCAAAAGTCAACATTAAAAAAAAAACATTTTATTCATTAAAATTTCAATGCATTAATAGTATACGTATATATACAATCATATAACGTAAATTATTAAGGACGCAACGGGTGGCCATATCGCTAACAAGCGATCTCTTCCAGGCAATCATAGTAAGGAAAAATAAAAACTAATAGTAAGGTAAAGTGAACAACTAAATGAACGAACATAAAATTACAAGTAACAAATTAGACTTATGCAATTATAAAACTGAAATCTAAAATAATCATAAAAATTAAGAATCACAATTAATTAATATTTTTTTTAAGAAAAAGTTTTATTGCATAATTTAATGTTTCAATAATTTCCAAAAATTGCGTTACGTAATACTTGAACGCTCCCTATACTACTGACTACGGACATTGCAGTGTGATGGACAATAAGTAAAATAATTAAACCCAAGGAATAAAATCAGCAAAGACAACTACATAAATACATTACTGAGTTCAATTAAAAAACTAACTAAATAAAAAACTAATCTGTGACTGTACAAAGTGTAAATAGTACAATATAATTAATCCAATATTTTATCGAAGCTATAACGAGTCAAATACAAAAACCTCACTTAATACAAATAAATCCTGCTTCGAGGCTCATTTTAACCGACTTCAACAAGCCTACACAGGGAGACTTATAATCCGGGCGTATGTTTTTATAGGTCGAAGATAATGTTCCTCTTGCATATTGCAACAAGCTTGCAAGAGGCTGGATAGCGTTGTAATTTGTAGTACCGTTCCGTTCTTCCGCTGGCTATAAAGCCTCGCCAAACAACAAGAAAAAAGCAAATAATTAGCTAGAATTGTTAGATGCGCAGAAGTCGTTTTTAGGTTATTTAATACTGTTGCGAACGTTCCAGACCACGCAGGTCACTGGTTATATGTTGAGACTAATAACATCTTTTTTTTTTTCGTGAGGAAATGCGTTACGCATACCCGTGGTTGGCCTGGTGGGGAAGAGTTATGTGGGACTCGCTGTTGTGCATACCCACTAAAACCCCAAGGCGCCACCAGCAATTCCCCGGGGCAGAACACGGTAACAGCGTAAGCGTAATAACATCTTACGGCAGCTGAAGTAAGGGATGGACCTTGGAAATGTTGTATATGTCACCGTAAAATTTTAAACACCGTTAGATTGTAATCTGTCAAATTACAATCTTAAAATAGTCAAATTTTTAACTGTCCGAAGGCTGTCTCTGCTGGGTCGGCTTTATAGTAGACCGTTCTATGTCCATAGAGTTAGGAATGAAATACAGTAAATACAATCTACCGAATAATAATACGTTAAATTGTAAGCAGTACGTTGAGGTTCACAATCTTTCGACAGTTTACAATCTCGCTAGATAGATTACAATTTTACGGTGACATATATAATATCTATCATCTTAGCCGAAATATATTAAATAAGAATATGTTTCGTCGACGATCGTGAAAATCTCATGATAAACAAATAGTTGTTTATCACTTTATACATACTAATAATTATTGCTACATTTTAGACATATTTGGAAAAATATCACGATATGACAAAATTCCTTTTGAATATTTCGTTTTATCCTCATTTCATAAATATATCTCGCATTTAATAAACTAATTTAATCATAAAAGTAGTTATTTAATTAATTAATGATACTGATTAATATAGTAACATACTGTTAGTTTTCATTTAGGAGGAAATATTTATCGGGACAAGCCATGATTAATATTCACGTAATGGTCATTTTGTTGCTGGTAAGTTAATTATTAATTAGTGGTTGTTATTAAAATCCTAGCAGAAATATTAATAAAGAAGAGTTAGAACGTAGTCATATTTTATTTTTTTACTGAGGTTTTTCAAGGAATATTATTATATCTTCTTAAGTCTTATTACCTCGGACATCAAATATAAAATTATTTAATGTTGAAAGTTCATTTATTTATTTAAAATATACATCGTAATTTAATATAGTAAAAAATAATAATCGCAATTAATAATACTTCTACCCAGATAAAAATTATGATGAAAGGGTAATACAGACACTGCAAGTATAAAGAGCGCATTTATCTACCTTTCTTTTATTAAATTAAATATTGGGTGAACTTGATTTTAGTAAAAATTGCTTTAAACGGATATTTTTTTAAAATACTATAATTTGCAGATCTTCAAGCAGAGTTTTGGACTTGAAGTAAACATTACAAAAAAAATGCCTAACTCGGTAGGCACACTCTATACTGTACATTTTGAAAGAAAGTTACAGTTCACGATTCCCGACGAATGTGCCAAGCTCGATTTTTGTGAGGTTATTCCCGATTTTCCGGATGATGAAATTTCTAAACTAATAGATTTACTGGTAAGTTAATACAGCCATTTAATTAATTCAAGCAAGTCGGATGAAACGAAAATCTGTCGTTATGACAATAAGATGTTCCTGCAAAAAGGCTATCTATCTGTGTATAGACATTAAATTGAACATAAACAAATAAAAACGTCTTTAACTTTTAATTGAAAATAAGTGAAACGTTTTAAAAAGCGAACTTGGAATAGAAAAGCAAATTCAAAGTTAGAACGATATGTCAATTACAGATATGTGACTACTACGTTATCTTCTTAGGTAGTGAGAATGCATTAACGAAGTCCGTATTTCGCGTGTCCATGCTCTTGACCAATGTAATTCCAGTAATAAAACAAAACGCACTATCTTTTGTGTTACATTCTCATGTTCTCTTTTAACAACATAAATTGAGATTTTGTTTTAGATTGCTGATAATATCCATTTCAATCAAGATCGTGAAAGTATATTTGACGGACAAGACGGTCAAGAAATTAATCTGTGCCGTTCGAAATCAACTGTAAGGGATTATATTATTTTTGTCCTAACTAAATCATTGACGAAATATTAAAGTATTTCACCTTCAAGATTTTCGATGATTAAAAAAAATATATTCTATAGATTAAACTTCTCAAAGTATCATTTTTAATAGTTTAATAATTTTTTAAGGCTTTTCCATTTATAACATTATCGTTAGTTAGTAGCTTATTAGTGATATTATTCCTATATTATACATAATATTTCGTAAAGGATAAAACGAGACATGTTGATTTACGTCTATCTGTGGCTGTTATAGTCTAACCTATACCAGAGACAATAGTCAAAATTTTGTGCTTGGCATTGATGCAGATAAGACTAGTCTTTAGGAAAAAAGAACTAGATAGTAGATATATTATTATTATTCAGGCGACAATATATGAGTTATATGTTTAGTTTCTCCAACCGAAGGCAGTGAAGGTTGATGATGAATGGCATCTAGTCTTAAACTCTAAAAACAACATGGTCCAATCGTTTAAAGGAGAAAAATGTATGTAAGTATATTTTTATTTATATATATGGGTTGGATTTAGAATAACGTCGCCCGAATTTGATGATACTGATTATGGAGTATCAACGGAGCAGCTGGAGTCTCGGAGGACCTTGATTGGAACACCTCCAAGTGATTTTTGCTGCCGGAAATGCGTCTAAGTATTTAAAAAAAATTATAAAGTTTTGTGTAATTTATTGACATCCGACATTTTCTACTTTTCTATTGGTTACAAAAGATGTGAAATTCGGTAAAAAACCGTTTTTTTTAATTAATCGATTGTTTTTTAGCATGAAAAATCGATGAAAAAAAATAATAGATTTTTTTATTTATCGATTATTTCCTAATTTTTTAATGTTAAAGTTATAGAATAATCAACATTGAAATTAACCCAATTTCGTGTTGAAGTGAAACTTCTTTATCGGGGTTGGAAAAAATTTTTGTGTAACATTTTTTCGTTACGCGTCACATTTTTCGGTTACGCGTCACATTTGACCGTTACGCGCGTCTTTTTCTTGTCCCTACCAGGGTTGATTCAAAGAGATGCTAAACCATTAATAACAAAAATGTATAATAACGATAACAATGATACTAAAAATTCTATTACAATTTATGAAATTCTGTAAAAATCTTAGTGGTAATAAGGTAAAACGAAATAATTGTATTATTTGTATTCATGTCTCTGATAATAAAAGCCTTTTGTTAAACTTTATTTAACCAATTTCGTTAAGTTGCATATAGTAAATCATTTTTCGAAAAATAAGGTCATAAAGAAGTTTCACTTCTTACGGGTGTACACTGTACACCTTTTTTTTTTTTAATTTAAATAACTGTTTCCGGCGCCTGAAATTGGTTGGGGGTGGTAACTATACACCCAATTCCGATTATATTAAGCTCTTAATAAGTATTCATTACGTTTCGCGCAGAAATTGAGTGAGATGCGCTAAAATGCTGATATAAAATAATACTAAAGAATACGTCCCGAGACTTAGGGTAAGATGCAGAAACGAGACTGAGCCCTAAATCTGAATTCCGTACGTCAAAAATGTATTGTAGTAACAATTAGGTAGAAATAACAATGGCGGTACAACCACGATTTTATATATACAGCGATAGATTTGTTTCATGATCATTTTCTTAAGGCAAGTAGATGATCAGTCTTCTGTGTTGGTTAGAGTTGTTCCTTATCCTAATTATATAGCTGTTAGGCGCTTATTATTATCATTAGTATGACGTCAAATAATTTATTTATTTATACTTCATTGCCATAATACACATAATTATACATATATAGAAAAAAAACAAAAAGTAAGTAGGTTACATAGGTTACTAGGCAACGGGCGGCCTTATCGCTAACAAACGATTTCTTCCAGGCAACCCTAAAATGGATCAATATAAAAAAAAGAAACACCTACAAGTGTAAAGTACAAGAAATGCATAGTTAATTAACAAAAAGATACTAAAAATAACATGCAACTATGTTATAACTAAAATTAAATAAAAAAAATCTAAAGAAAAGGTATAAATAATAGTATTTATAAACAGACATGTAAAAGCTCAGCTTAAGGTTAATTGACTCACAATTAATATAATAAATAAATAATGTAGGATACATTGTACCTACATATGAATATAAAATAGGTATCGACGACGATGATATTTTTGACATACGAGTCACACCACATTCAGACACACAGATGGGATCTTACTTAAGTCTCCAGAACTGTCTTGCCGTCTTTAGTTGTTACGGTGTTTTTATATCAGTGGCGTAACAATAGGGAGGCAGGGCTGGCAAAATGCCACGGGCCCCGACCCAAAAGGGCCCCTGCCCAAGAGATATTATATTCTATGGATGAATGTGAAGTCTCCAATACGCATTGGGCTAGCGTGGAGACTACAGACCATTCCCTCTCGCCTAAGAGAGCAGGCCTTAGTGGGATATAAACAACGTGTAATTTAGTACGCTGAAAATCTCGAAGTTTATTAAAATTAAACGAAAGAAGATTTGCCACGGGCCCCAGATGGTATAGTTACGCCACTGTTTTATATGCACAAATTTTAAGTTTCATCTAAGTAATGTTTTAACAGTCAAATAATTATAGCTATTAATTAATTGTTGCAAATAGCGGTAATTATATAACAATAATTTAGAAATCTGCACGTCACTAACACGTAATACAATTAAATCCACAGACATATTCAATTCAATTATTATAATGTTTTATGCTAGTTCTTTGTCTTAAAAACATTTTTACAACATATTTTAAATGTAAGTCGGTGCAATTCGCCGATAATAATGCTCAAGATTCCCATACAAAAAAAATGTGTGCGTGTACTAGGTGTACACACGCAAGAAGTGAAACTTCTTTATGACTTTATTTTTCGAAAAATGATCTACTATATTATGCAACTTAACGAAATTGGTTAAATAAAGTTTAACAAAAGGCTTTTATTATCATAGACATGAATACAAATACAATATTATACCTTATTACTACTAAGATTATTACAGAATTTCATTAATTGTAATAGAATTATTACTATCATTATTATCGTTATTATATATTTTTGTTATTAATGGCTACGAATCGGATTCACCGTCACACACACATTCGGATCAACCGTGGTAGGGACAAGAAAAAGATGGCGCGTAACCGAAAAACGTGACGATTTGCTACTAAATTTTTCCATACGTCGATAAAGAACTTTCATTCCAACGCCGATAAAGAAGTTTGACTTCAAAAAGCAACATGGCGCGTAACCGAAAAATGTGACGCGTAACGAATAAATGTTACACTAAATTTTTTTCCAACCCCGATAAATAAGTTTCACTTCAAAAATATCGTTTGTGATTTAACATATTGTTGAGCGATGTACATAGTTTTATCTGTTTTCAGGGACGGACTAAAAGCTCCTTGCTCAGAGTTGGTAAACTTCAATAGAGGCTTTAAGGGACACTGTGTCCAAAAGTATATGGAACGACGTGTAATCGTGCTTAGTACAAACTATGAAGAAATCATTTCGTTGCCTCAATTACTACCAAGTTGTTGTTCCTGCATGGCTTTCTTACAATGAATACGCCTTTGACTTTTGTTTCGCCCTTCTCCATTTTCTTCATGTCTGATATAACGCTTGTTAACAAGTTTTAGAGAATAGAACGTAAAAACTATGGTTTGTATGAATAATATTATTCACTATGTTATATGTATGGAAAAAAATGTTTGCTCATGAAATGGAGTTTAATTCAAGTAATTCATCTTATATATATTTCTTACGCACAATATCTCATGTGTCATATCTGCATATCAATGATATGTTGCAACTTGGCAACATTCATTGCTATGCGGACGACAGCACTGAGGATACTCTTAACACGGACCGTGCAGGTATTTCTCGGACAGATGTCGATGAGCACCAGAACAAATTAAATCTACGACTAAGCCTGGACTAGGTTTTAAATTTAACCCCAAGAAGACACAAGTTTGTGCGTTTTCCGCTAAAAAAACACCCTTTATCGCTACTTCTCTCTTCGAAGACAACTCTCCTTAAAGCCTCAGCTAACATCGGAATACTGGGTGTTGTGTTGACATATCGAATACCGTTCAGTTTCGCGGTCATTTGGTAGGGAAAGCTAAATTAGCCTCTAAGAAGTTTGGTGTGCTCAGCAAGGCGAGACGATACCTATTACAATCTGGGCCATTGCTGGCAAATCTTTAAACCACAAATTCGGCCCCACACGGAGTACTGTTCTCACCTCTATGGACATGAGCTCCCCAGTACGGTCAAGCGGAAGGTGACCGTACTCAACAAAGAGCGATTCGAATAGTTGACGACCAATGAATTTCCGGACGGCTTGATCCCTTGGCGTTGCGTAGAGATATGGGGTTTCTACGTCTTCAATAGGTGAGTCTCCTGTCCGTTTAAAAAAAACCCGTACCTGTAAGCCAGCAACTGGTTGTACAGGAAAGTGAGCTTCTCATTTCGAAGGCTAAGTCATTTGGGTCGCAGAGCCAAAGGAACTAAGCAAGAGGAATGATATCGATTCAATAAAAATTTGCACTGCCATCGGGTGGAACGCCATCTGCCATTATTATTTTATCTGAACACACGTGCTTGATACAAAGACCAAGAGAATTTTTGCCGGTATTTAATTCATTAGCGCCTTGTCATAGGTATGACTAATTAGTGTAGGTACACTAGATACCTAAATGAGAGTAATCCGTATAACTAGAACCAATGTGTGGCTTCGATAATAGGTACCTACGGACGGCGTGTATAACATAATGCTTATGGCCTAATTAATAGGTTTACACAAATTAAAAATAACAAAAAAACACTAAATATTACATAGACAAAAATAACAAAAGAAAAGAGTCGAGTGCTAACAGAATGCGCTGGTACGAAAATATATCCAGGTCGTTCAGGCCCTGCAGCATTCTAGCTATTCTGTTTAGTTGAGCCTAAAAGCCTTGGTTAGAGCGCTTTGTATAGATTATAAAAAAATTAAATGTCTCCACTACTATCTACTAGGTGAGTCCAGCATTTTGTTCCAGTTTTTACAGAAATATTATGGCATCCAGCACATCCCTTCTATGGTTGCTAGGGAGTAGGGACGCCAATGGAGGAGAAAACACAAGGATTATTGCAGATGTCGCTATAATCGCTTAACTCGGTTTTCAGCATTTCCTTCCTAAATCTTAGGCACGATTTAGTGAATCTTAAAGGTGTTTACAAGTGAAAACTGCTGAATAATGTTTTCAACATGGACTGTTCCTCATTTAAACGAGGATTGAAGACCCGGGGCAGTTCTATACAATAAAACCCCCTGATTACTTTGTACTTTTATTTTACAATTCTTTCTTTAAAATTACATAGCATAATACAAATGAAAAATATTCTTGATAATATTGGCACGTAAAAAGAATTTACATCACCTTTTAATATTTTAAATGTTTTTGTTAGCCAGATAAGACGCATCATGTTTTAATTTTACACCAGGTAATTGTAATAGACCCTTTGCACATTGAATCAGCAATAACAGCTAAAAACGAACTTCTGTCAGTTATTTGGTAGTCACTGGTAGATCCTGCATATCCATCTAAACAATAGAATATCGGGCCAACAGGGTGTAGCACACACCAAGAATGTTATAGTGTTGTAGTGTTTATAGCTACTAAATGTTGCTTGTTGCTGTGTAGGGTTTTTTGGTATTGATATGGGTACTTCTGTACCATGCAACTGGATGATATTGCTTAAATAAATCTGACATATTATAATAATCAACCAGCGAGCGACTAGGCCAAATATTAATTTTATTTTTCATAATTCATAAACAAAATTAAAAAACCCATAAATATTTCAAACAGCAGTAGTACTTATGCCAAAGAATTTCCATCTCAAAATCAGGTTTATTTCTTCTTAATTTAACTAACATCAAAAGCAATTGATTAATTACACAGATGTTAATGACTTGGCTGCCCCTATAATTTTAATGATATGTCATTGGTAATAAAGAAGAGAAAATCAAATTAAGTTTAGATATGTCCTCTAAAATCAAAACCAATCTGACATCTCATAACATATTATCTGAGGACAAAAATCTGAATTAATGTAGTTTGGGTTGAAACTCTATTTGGAGTGGATGGAGGTGGGGCTTCCCTGATTTCCTGGGCTGGACTGGTCATCAGTTTAACTTCAACTTGAATGTTAGGAACCAGAGGCAAAACTTTAATGGTATCTTGAGGTATAGAAGGAATATTAGTGTCAATCTCCGATGCAGATGTTGATTGTAATCCAAGTTTTTTTTTTCTAGATTCGCGTTTCAAATATCTTTGTTCCCTTGCAATACTTGCTGTGGTCGTGGGTTTCTTCCAGGCGAAAACAGTTGGGATTGCATTCTTTTTCAAATATTTATGAACTTGAGGTAAACTTAAAATGGATGCATAGTAATTAGTGCTTATTACATATCTATACCATATACATCTTAATTTAAAATTAATTTATACAAACCTGTAGAAGAGCTTACGCCTTCATAATCGGATTCAATAAAATGTTCCGAACATAACGTCGAAGAGTTTATAGCTTTGAAATTACGTCTTTTCAGAGCTTTTTCTCAGAGTCTTCTTATGCGTAAACCCTTAGGGAAACTGTGATTTCCATTATTATTACAACCGATTGCTGAGCAGCGAGGCATTTTTGGAGAAAAAAAATGTTTTATCTTGTTTTATAATATTAATAAGGAAGTTGGGGATTTGACGTTTGTTTACATTTGTTATGAGTCAAGCGATACTAGGGAGTAGGGATGTGAAAAAATAATCGATTATGAAAAAAATCGATTTTAATCGATTTTCTTACGCGATTTTTATATTTAAAATAATCGATTATTTTTATAATTGAAAATCAATCATAGTAGATTTTTTATCTGCCACCATCTTTTTACATTAATAGTAACTGTATTTCTATGAAATTAAATACTATTCGTATTTATTCTTTTACTATTGATACTTAAAATGACTAGCATTGCATGCATTGAAAACTAAAACTATATTTGAAGTGAAACTTCTTTATCGGGGTTGGAAAAAATTTAGTGTAACATTTTTTCGTTACGCGTCACATTTTTCCGTTACGCGCCATGTTGCTTTTTGAAGTCAAACTTCTTTATCGGCGTTGGAATGAAAGATCTTTATCGACGTATGGGATACATTTTGTAGCAAATCGTCACGTTTTTCGGTTACGCGCCATGTTGCTTTTTGAAGTCAAACTTCTTTATCGGCGTTAGAATGAATTTTTTATCGACGTATGGGAGAAATTTTGTAGCAAATCGTCACGTTTTTCGGTTACGCGCCATCTTTTTCTTGTCCCTACCACGGTTGATCCGAATGTGTGTGTGACGGTGAATCCGATTCGAAGCCATTAATAATAAAAATATATAATAACGATAACATTTTTTTTTTAAATTTATTTATTAGCCGGATACAAAGTCCATTGGCAGAACGTTGTCACTAATAAGGATAACAATGATAGTAATAATTCTATTACAATTAATGAAATTCTGTAATAATCTTAGTAGTAGTAAGGTAAAATGAAATATTTGTATTCATGTCTATGATAATAAAAGCCTTTTGTTAAACTTTATTTAACCAATTTCGTTAAGTTGCATATAGTAGATCATTTTTCGAAAAATAAGGTTATAAAGAAGTTTCACTTCTTACGTGTGTACACCTACTACAAGCACACATTTTTTTATAGCTTTGAAGTTGTCTTTTCAGAATTTTTCCCAGAGTCTTCTTATGCGTAAATCCTTAGGAAAACTGTGATTGCCATTGTTATTACAACCGATGGCTGCGAAATGAGGTATTTTTGAAAAAAAAAAAGGTTTTACTTGTTTTATAATTATGAAGTATGGGATTTGACGTTTGTCTACATTTGTTATGAGTCAAGCGATGTTAGCGACATCTGCAATTATCTTTGAGTTTTCTCCTCCATTACCAGGCCATAAACTCCAAAAACGTTACCAGGCCATAAAATTATTAAAAAAAAAAAAAAAACTCAAAAAAAAAGAAATAATCAGTTAACAAAATACATATATACGAGCAAAGTTGAAAGTATTGTAAAATTAGTAATGCTCGTTAATTTACGAAAGAAGCATATATTAGCTCTATATTTCACTATTTTAAGGCCCTGCATAACTTTTGCTCAGAATATGTCTTCTGGTTGTGTCGATACCGGTATGTTTTCGATACTTTAAAACTACCCTAATACCAAATATCAAGAAATGTGTTTATTATGTATTATAAACAATTACCTGAAATGTTCTAATATCACACTTCTAAAAATAAACACTTAGTTTTTATTTGAAGTAGGACCTCTGACCGTAACGAGTGAGACTACGAGTGAACTGGTGATTTTTAAAATGTAACTCTCAGGAACTTTTTAGCAGCAGAATAAATATGTAGTATTCATCACTAAAGTATAAGTGTTTCATTTATAATAAACTGTTTTAGATAAGTACTCTATAGCATATGTAACGGTTCCAAATACTGATGTTGGGAAAACTATAGGACATGGGCTTGTTAAAAATAAATTAGCAGCATGTGTTAATATTATACCACAAATCACATCTATTTATGAATGGAAAAATGAAATAAATGCAGATAATGAGGTAACATCATTTAGTTTTTAATAATTACTAATGTAATTTCTGTTAGAAACTATAATGGTCTGTTATACATCCCATCCCATCAAAACATACCTTTATGTTATTTATTTGGACTTGTAACCTATTTCAAGTGTTCAGGCCATTTCAAATACTTTAAGATACAAAAATTAAAGTTATTTTACTAAACTGTCTGCAATTATAAGTTATTTGAAAGAAATATAAAAATAAGTTTGAATAAGGTATAATTAAACAGTTATAAACAAAAGGAGCACCCCAACTTTTTTTTAAAATAATTAATAGACAAATATTATCCTGTACCAACATAACACATACATACAGGTTAAACTGAAGATTACTTTTATGTTTTCTAAGTCTAAAAATAATTGTATAATGTAATAAATAATGTAACATTTTACACTACACTATTAAGAATGACTGTTTATGTTTGTATTTTTTTGTAATATGTAGTATTCTGACTAAATAATAAATACTAATCTAGGTCTTGGCCTCAGATTGCATTTGTTGCTTTAATCAATAGCGGTGCATGCCATTACCACGGCCAGCACCGCTATTCAGCTTAATAATTATGTATTTCATATTAAACAATGAAACAAATACACAAATTTGTCTACATCATATAATTTATGAACATTAAAATATACTTTAATTAGGTACCTATCAAGTAACAATTTATTCAAACATTTGTTTCAGGCATTACTAATGATTAAAACACGAACATCGCTTGTGGATCAGTTAACAGACTTTGTTCGGTCAAATCATCCATATGAGATCTGTGAAGTTATTTCATTGCCTATAAAGAATGGAAACCCTCCATACTTACAGTGGATCGGAGAAACAGTGCCAGAAAAGAACTAATATAATATTATTAATAAGTACATATTTAGGTTTTAGTGACTATTACACAGATTATAAGTGCCTGTGATTTGCTCTTTGTTGATATGAGGTTCATTTAATAAAAGCTTAGTTATATCGTCTTGTTCAAGCAGATATCGCCGTTATTGAGAAAATGCTAGATTTAAATACCACAACACTTACGTGTTGTTTAATTGTTATCAATTCAAATGAATTTAGTAAGTATTGGCCGTTTCCGACTTTTGCAATTGAAATGGGTATTCAAATTTGGTAAATAAATGAGTTGAATTTAGCTTGATGACTGTCGGGTTTGTTTGTTTGTTTGTTTGTTTCGGCTTAATCGATTTTCATGCATTTCGATTTGTTGTATTTATCTCCATGCCGAATAGCAGAATATGTAAAATATTGGAAAATTAACGAAAAAAAGACCAAAACAAAATGAAAACCCATGATGAACTGTTTCGTAACTGCCAAACATTTAATATTCGATGCGTTACGATACGTTAAACTCTTTTCTCAAATTAAAGAACGTCTTTAAATAAAGTTTACGAAGAATCGGTAGTCGGTAACATGACGTTCATTGACTGTTAGGCTATTATATATAAAGCTATACATTTTCTTCTTATTAAATAAAGATTTGATCACTTATGCAACTGTTTATAGATAATATTGTAGTAGAAGTATGTACTAATTATTTTATGTACTTTAAAATTAACCAAATAAATTTAATTCTAACAAATAATGTAATTTTATTATAAACTTAATAAAATTATTGCTTGTATTTTAGAAAAAAAAAACTTATATCATTGGTGTCCTGTCTTTTTTTTACATAACATATTTGTAGAAAAACC
This sequence comes from Pieris melete, assembly GCA_963693345.1. Lineage (NCBI taxonomy): Eukaryota > Metazoa > Arthropoda > Insecta > Lepidoptera > Pieridae > Pieris > Pieris melete. Next base: position 1,342,972 of record CAVNZK010000042.1, on the reverse strand, counting down.
GCTTGTAATTATGTTAATTTTAACTTAAGGTTACTCGGTGCAGTTAAACAAAAATATTAAAATTACAAAAACAAACGAAAATCAATTTTAAAGTGTGAGGGGAGCAACTATGGATATCAAGACCTAGCTCGTTTATCAGAATGCCAATCTGAACATCGGTGGGCTTTGACTAAAATGCGTTCTTCGGGAAGGAGGGACAAATGGAATGTTGGCAAGCCTGTGAATCTAGAGGGTAATCCCAAACTTTTGTCAAAATTTAAATTTTGATAAAAGTTTGGGATAATCAACCTGATTGTTAAATGCAAACCATACATCAATTAATTTTCTTCGATTTTCCAATGACACAACTGTTGAACAGTATATACAGGGTGTCCCAAAAGTCGACGTCAAGACGAAATATTCTCATAGGTAATGCCACACCAGTTATCAGAAAAATTAAAAAAAAAAATTAAGTCATGTATTTTTGAAGTTATGGAAATTTTCCTTTTATTCCAGAAAATGTACACCATGTGACAGTTTTTTCATTCCTGTTGTTACAAATATTTACTTTTTGCTAATTTTTTTCTCTTACGTCATCCCGAATAGTGCTTTATGTAACCTATGATCCTAAACCCTGTGCCGATCACTCCAACTTGTAGGAAAATTTCATTTTATACCGTACCAAGTTTTCAAAATTAATTTTCGCACTAGTTCAATTGATCGTCCTGAAAAAAAAATGTACTACTCCAGTTTGGCAAGCAGCTTTAAAAGTTTGCGCATTTAATAAGGATTCTAACGTGGTATAACACTTACTTCATTATTTCTTAGATCGGCCATAAACAATTTTTTTGTTAAACAATGTCTGTTTTTAAAAATTTCTCTGGAATTACAAAAAACTATTCTAGTGTACCCAAAGACGTTGCGTTCATAACATTCGAATTTATATTTCTTGATGTTATGTTTCCTGTATGTGGCAAGGCCCCTCATGTATTGATAAATAATATAATTTAGATTGGCAGAACAATACTGGTATTTTATTTATCTGAGATTTTTTTTACTTTTTAATTCTGTCCGTCGACATGGTGTAAAAAAACGTGTTTTTTAAACCGCTAAGAAATTGATTAATACATAAATAATCCAAAAAAATATTGGATAAAGAATTGCAATTGTTATACATAGTTGTAATTCTTGTTCGTCAATCGCTTATATTTAAAAATAATTCTTATAATTTTTTTTAGATTAAACCTACGAATAAAAAAAGATTTTTTTACATAATGAGACACATTATAAAAAGTAAAAAAAACACGCTATTACGTTAATGTTGCATCACAAATACCTACAGAAAGAAATTCCACGTTTCAAACTCTTATAACAATGGAAATGGGAGCTGGAAAACAAAGGCTTTTGCTGCGTCCTTACAAAACGACACGTTCTCACAATCGTAGCTGTTTCCTAAACGTCTACGAGTTTCGTAGCACAAAGCGCCACATAGAGGGCGTAGTACTCCATTCAACTAGGAAACATAGACATCCCGCCCACAAAGTAAACCTTCCACTTAATCGCCTCGGCCCGCATGTGGCAACTGGCAACTCAGTTCGCTGACAGCCTTTGAACGAACGCGCAGTCACTACAAGTTTGACCTAGGCGAGGATATAACACATTGGAACGCGAAATAAAATCTCGTTTCATTAAAGCAAAGAAAAATTAAGTGCCAGCGGTGTTACCGACCTATATTTTGAATTAGAACGAGAAGCGAAAACACAGCAGGATAGCAGCGTTAGCAGAATAAAGGGAGATTGATCGAACGTGACGCAAGTTGGAACAGTGGCATTCAAGGTGTTTATCGAAAACGGGGTGGGTAGAGGTCGCAGCGTGACGATTTCGGGAGAAAAGATAAGCTCGGGTCGCGGGTCGCGGGTCAGCATGAGCGGACGGTAGCGGGCGCGCAGGCGCGGATCGATCGCGCGGCATCGAGCGGCAGCGCGGCGAACACTCGCCCTCGGCCTCGCTCGACGTTCGGTCGTGCGCGGGCTGACGTGCGAGCGCGCGCGCCTCAGCACGTGCATGGCGCGCCTGCCTGGATGCCTCGCGCCCTCGGGGAATGGCTTCGTCCGAGGAAGAGGCGACAACCGCGCCGATACCTGAAGACGACGACTGCCTCAGTGTCCGAAAATGGTGGTGCTTTCTCCTATCTTCTATCTTCACGTTCATAGCGGGCCTACTGGTGGTGCTGCTATGTCGGTTGTGCGCCTTCGTATGCTGCCGCCGGGAGCCGGAGCTGTCTCCCAACGATCCGAAGCTGAAGGAGCAGAAGGCGGCCCGCCAGGGAAAACAGGAGTTCGAAGGGACTTTTATGACCGAGGCCAAGGATTGGGCAGGCGAACTTATTTCCGGCCAAACGACCACTGGACGTATACTGGTAAGTACATTTTCAATATATCATTATTTATTAACCGCGGATAAAAAGCGCGAAAAGGACAATCTACATTGTCCGCGACTAAGAATACAGTGTTTCTTCATATTAAATTTCACCCAAAGTTTTACATTTAATTACATTGAAACATTAGGGATGTAACAATGTACAATTTGGGATCTCATGTTATTGTTTCGTACCCACTTGACTGCTAATAAATATTAACAACCATATTCATTTCCAATGTTAATTAATGCTAAACCGTAGTATAATGTTGGATAAGTTCAAGTTATATATATCACATATATTTTATTAATATACTTAGGTAACGAACAAGATGTTTGTCGAAAAATAATTAATAAAACTTTTGGCAATACACGTACAATTGCCTACTTATGTAAGTACTATGTTAGCTGTGAATTGATTTAATTGGCCTATTAATAGGGGCGCCTATTGCTATGTTATCTAGCGAAGCTAGAAATTATGTATCTTCCGTGACGTCATCGTTTAATAGTGACGCAAGCGCGAACTCTTTATTTATTATGTACGAGATAGCTTTTATTTATATACCATCCAGGCTAAGGTAGAATTATCATGCAGGCATTTAATTAACTGAAAGCACTTTATAGACATCTCATTACCGTATCTTTAGAAGCATGAATTATTAAATGCAATGAATAAAATCCGGTTCCTGTGACTCCATCTCTGAATCATTGAATACTTAGATTGTCTTGTCTTAAATGACGTCAGTTTTGAATATTTAATAGTTACCAAATTGAATAATTGCGGTCGCCTGCGATCCATCGAACGCTAACCAAATAAGAATTCCTGACAGTGGGTATGTGACGAGCAATGGACCCTGACCTAATTTCGTTATCGATAGGCCTTAGTTCAACGTTTCATTTTACTTTCTACTCTCAAACGCTTTCAGTCCCTTCAGGGCGCCTAATCATCAAAGCTCAAGTGTGTGTGGTATTTGGTGTCTGTGATGTGGCACTAAACATATTTTTTATAACTAGAAGTAACTCATGAAAGGGCGCCTATTTAAAAGGTTATGACTTAATATATATATATATGTGTAAAATAAACTACAAAAGGGATATATACCAAGCTGTAACCTAATTATCAATTTGAAATACTTGTTCCTCAGACATTATTATTATATTTTCTTAATAATCTGTTACTAAGGAATCACCTAAATCGATCCGGCATAAAATGTAGGTCAGTTTTCATGCAACACAAAAATTTCATTCAGTGAAAATAATTAAAAATAGAGGCATACATTTCAGTAATGATTGCAAGTTGCAAAGAGACGCGTTATATTTTGCGCTTTTAAGTGTGTAGGGAACTTTCGACATTTTATTTATTGTGAATGTCATTTTCTACGACCCATGATTTTTCCTCCTTAGCATCTCACCATTTTTGGAGCTTTCCTTTAAAGCATAGAAATACGCGTTAAAAATTTCACGACTCACGACGTATCGATTTTCGTTACGAAAACTGCTTACATCGTTTTAATTACTTTACCAAAGGACACCCAAGAAAAGTAAAACAAATTTCAGGTAGCAAAACAGGTTGTTACGTAATTTAATGATAACGTAAACTAGATAAGAATAGGTCGGCAAATCAACGTGTAATGTATATAATACTAGCGACCCGCCCCTGCTTCGCATGGATGCAATGCTGATACTAAATCTCGTAGGGTTCAGCCTGCGTTTGCAATGTAAGCGGAAAAAATTTAATTCTTTACGATATCACATTAGAAACTTCCACTATTTAATGGATGCTATTATACATATAAACCTTTCTCTTCAATCACTTTATTTATTAAAAAAAACCGCATCCAAGAAACCTAGAAACTATAGATGTCTGCTCCCGTAATGTTTCAAGCAAGTACTAAGCTAGCACTAGGCACTTGGAGATAAGTATCGTAAAATATTAAAATAGGATTACGATTAGAAATAGTTTATTTGTTACAATACCAATACGCTATTCAAGCATAAATAAATTTTAATTCCAATTTATATAAAGTAAGAATAAAAATGGCTTTTAAAGTCCCATCGTAGAATATAAAACGAGATTCCTTCTAAAAGCGGTCACCTTTTTAAACATTAATGCTTTTATAGATTGAGGTCGCATAGGTAAGAGGTCTCAAATTGATTTTACGTGTCTAATTTCGTTCCCGACAGCTATCTATTTCTGTCATGTGACTTCACTTTTCTTGTTTATTTTAGTAACTTAAACTTCTATAGACTTAGATTAGGTTTTTAAATCAGATTTGATTTATTAAGGAGGGTAACGTTTGGTAATTACCTCGATGATGTCATAAATGTTGTAGATCTGACTAGACATTTTACCTAGTTTTACAAATACGTTTTAGATCGTAACCAATCATATCTGTATGACAATTATTAAATTGTTATAATTAAAGACATTCCAAAGTGTATATTCCGAAAAATAAGCTTATAAATCTAGTGTTTCCGTTATAAACACATTAATTAGTTTTATACGACATTTATTAATGTATAGTTTGCTTGAACTTTGAAGATTGATATTATATTATATATTGATATAAAATACGCTGTTTAATTTAAAAAAATATATTTGCTGCAATATTATTCCGTACACGGGAATAGCATATTTGGCTTAGTGCATTTTATGCTGAATAATATTTCATATCATATTAGTACGAAACCCACTCGTTTCGTTCAATAATTAATATGTACGCCGTACAGTTCTTCTAGACAGAGATAAAACGATTGTATAAATATACTCCATTCCTTTTCAGCTTAATACTATCTATGTTTGCGTACTCCATTGGCAAGGAAATAATGTCGTTTGCCAAAACAACAACTTCCCGATTGAAAATGGTGCTTAAATGGAAAAAATAGATTCGTTGATACTGCCCAAAACGTCACGATATAACAGAAACTTATTTGTCATTTATAAAAAAAAAACGTTTTGGCAGCTCTTATGGAGGAAGTTCCCTGGAAAGCACTACTTGCCTTGGTCTATTTTAATTACAAAAAACACTTAATACCTGAGATAAATATAAGAAATAAAATATAATATTAAGTGAACAATAATCTCATTGATCTTATAACTCGTAACGTTCTCGATAAATAGAATATCCAATAAACTATTATTTTTCAAATTAAACGAAGACGAAGTTTTTTAGTTTACTAGGAAGTAATCATAGGTAAAACTTAGGTAATCATTGTAAATTCTTACATTGGATGACACTAAAGAGTAACTTGATTAATACATAATATGTAGTCCACGCGAATAGTCGAACAACCCTCTTAAAATATTCCTTAATAATACAAGACTTGGCAACAAATCTCCCAGTATATTTGAATAAGTATGGGATAAATATTATTTATTAAGAATGATAATATTTCAAAATCATTTTCGAAACACAAACAATGGCTCATTTAAAGACAATTTTCTTCTATGGGTGTTTTAGAATAAAATACTTTCGAATATTTAAATAAATATATGAAGCTGAAAAACACATTTGTTTTTTTAATATCTGTCTTAAATAAATAAAATAATGTACAATGCGGGTAGCTAATTTATTTAACGCCTCGCACTCGAATGAATGGCACATTTTAAAAGGTTACCTACAAAATGTTAGATTCACGCGTAATTGAAAGCCTGTTTTTGCTATATCAAGAATGCGTTAGCGTTTTGAACAGATATAGACTAAAACCACATTTTTATTCAATTTACCAATCTACAACTTAGCTTGCGTGAAATTGGTAAATAGCGTATAATTTCCTAAAAATTCATATATTAGAAAATCACGGTTAGAAGTGATTTGAGTAATCTATTTAAGTAATATTTAAACCTTTTAATATAAAGCTATTATACCATCGTTTGTTTAAAACTGATTAAACAGTACAATCGGATCTACTTTCCCGATTTATATCTATCAAAACAATGTTTTTTCAGAGAGTAGACTCGTAGTAATAAAATTAGACGATAAGTATGCTATAAATGTTGACTGTATAATGTTAATACTTTTATTAGCTACCCGCATTATGCAATAATTATATATATATTTCTCATTAAATACATTTATTTATATCTATAAAAACAAAATATTAAATAAATAACGTTTACTAAAACGTGCGTTTCTATCATAAGGACAGTTATTTGTTACTTTGTGTAAAATTCATTTAATTATTCTTCCTTCGCCAAATTTTTCAAAACGTGAAACTTCTTGTCCTGACTGCAGAGCCTATGTCACAGGGTTAGAAACTTAAAATATGGTCATACTTATCGCATGGACTAACAACGTTAACACGTAATAAATAACAATAATAACGCCGGATTGAAAGTTTTTTTTTTAAATCGTTACTCTTGCTATAAATTCTTTCACTTTATATACAACATAATCTTTTACACACTAAGGGTGAAACAAAAAGGCAAAAGGCACTGAAATACTGGTCGTTCTCAACCCTCAAGTGGTTAAATAATGTTTTGTCACGTTTATTTAATTAAAAAATAAAACGAGGGTAATATTAAGGTTGCTAATACATTTATAAATTGGACTTGTTTACAGTAAACTCAAAAAGCCTCAAAAGGCCTCAAAAGGCCTTTTAAATGAGCTGTTTTATATTATAGATATAATTATTTTTCTGCAATTATCAATTATGTTTTAACTCCGCTAAAAACCGGCGGCAGGTAAAGCTTTACGGCTTAAATAGGCAGTGCTGGCTCTTATCTCACAAGTGGACTTGCAATAGAGCCTAGCAAAAACAACTTGAATTCACTAGGTTTATTTTTTATACGGTATAATAATTCGAGCTTTTGGTTTATCATTTATTATTTGATAACATTTAAATTTATTGTAGTGTAATGACTTAATACGTTTTATTTTATTGGATGTTATTGAACTATTTTCGTACCTAGGAGCGCAGGAACGGTGTAACCAGTATCTGTAAAACAATGCAACCGTATAATTTAATGGATGGAATGAATTCAATTGATGGAAATAATAAAGCTTTTGAATTTTTTAAATAATTAATTTTTAATAATAGAATTATTTAAAAAAATCCCTTGGTAGATTGATTTGACCAAGCTATTGGTTTGTGGACTCAGTTTCCGCACTTAGACTCTCAATAGTTCCTTTGTGCGTAATTTACCAAACTATCAAGTATATAAAATTGGTGTTCTGATAAATTGTACTTGTTAAAATTAACTGCTATAACCACGTGGAAACTACAATATTTTACGAGTCGCGTTTGTAGGCTTAGTTCCAAATGCGATCGTAAACCAAGTAAGGCGATGTGATAGTTCCAAGGACAAATGTCAACGTAGACATCGGTATTTGGCACGACTTTGCTGATTATAATATGTAAGCCCAGTAATAGTGACATACTTTGTTGTAATAAAAATGTTATTCTCGATTTTTAAATAAGTAATAAGCTTAGATTTAGGTTCCAGATGTGTGCGCATTTAGCCGTTTTGACAAAAATGCAAGAGAAGCTTGAAGCGCCCCTAATCCCTGTAAATAGGTCAATGGGTGGAGTTCTATCGATTGCCGGCACTTGTGCGGCTCACAGGAGTTGCGCTACTATAAGAAACAACCGTCGAAAGGGTTGAAGGCTCGCTTAATCGGTTGTTAAAGCCGCTTAAACCGCCTTTGTCGCCATTTATGACGCGTCGTTAAGAAACACTGTTCGCTTTTCAAATTAGTTTACTTCAAAAACAGACTAGATTAACGACTTACGAACCGCTGCACGCAGGTAATCAATATGTTTTTATTGCACAATTAAAAATAGACACGCAACGAAAATGATCGATGTTAAAATTTATTTATTTAATTTTACTTCAATAATTTTGCGAAATCAATGCGAACTTGATATTTTAAAACCAAACGCCCGGAAGTGGTTTACAAACCGAAATTTATTTTTTAATGTTTATATATTATATTTAAGTCTTTCCATATTATTGTTTAAATTTCTCATAGGCCGTCGAAGAATTTTAGATCCCATAAAGAATATTTGATTTTTTAGGGGTTAATTATTGTATTTATTAATCATTAACAACATTTTGGGATTTATAGATTATGTAATCGGACAACACAATATGTTAGAAATCATAATTGGGCAGGAATCTTTATTAGTAACAAGGATAGTAGAGTAGTACCTACCTACCTATATTACTGATTAGTACCTACGCTGGCATAATGAAAGGAAAAGAGAAAGATAAAAAGTAGCAAGAAAAGCGAGCCTATTCCGTGTCAACTTTGTTTATTATTTATTATACTGTATCTTTGATTTTTGCCGTTTGTTACGATCAAAGTACACGTGCTAAGTAGTGTTGCCCAAAATCGGTCTTGGTCTTGCAGTCTTGTCTTGGTCTTGCGTTTTGACCAATACCAAGACCGCCTTATTATAGCAAGACCAATACCAAGACTGAACCCCGCAAGACTTGAGCAAGACAATACTTAAGCCTGCAAGACTCTTGCGTCTTGCAGTTAAGACAAACTGAGATTTGGGCGTTAATAAGTAGGTATTTGGTTTCAATCCCGATTTTGAGAAACGTTCCCCAGTATTAAAACCGTAGGTATCACATATCATAACACTAAACTAAGGGCTGCAGTTGTATTTGCAGTTGGCAACATGCCGCTCGTCTGAAAGCACCCTGAAACGTATTGTATTGATTAGGTAGGTAAGTACTTATTATATTTCAACAATTTATTAAGTAGGTAGCGTGTTAATACTCACAAATCTGTTCCCACCATCCCATGTGATAAAATTTACCAACAATAACTTTCTAGCAAAGTTCATACCTTGTAGGTATCTACCTATAATAATATGTTATGCTTGTTTATGTCTAATGTGCAGATCTAACGTTAGTACTCGTAGGGTGGTATGTGCTTAAAATTATAGCTAACAAAATTATATAAACATCATGTAGGTGTGAAACTTATGTTTCAAAGTTTATATTATTCTTCTATTTAGCAAAATTTAAAAGTAACAGCGAGTCGAGTAGGTCTAGTAACAGTTTCTACGGCAGCCAATATTATGGTACAGATGCCAGCACATCAAGCTACTCCAATCTATAAAATTTCTTCAACAGATTTTCAAGTTTATCGCTAAAGAATTAAGGTTGAAAGTTGATTGGGGAAATGTGACGTTCTGCGAATAAACTGTTGGTCGGTCGGTGTATTATATACCTACTTATTTGATAATTTACCGACAAAGACGCCGCGGTTTGCAACAAGTGTATCACAGCATTTGACACTGTTTGAGCGCCGCATTCGCCGACAAAGAGTACGGACAGAGGCACACAAATTTTACCTATTTTGGTAGGGTTGGTACGGGAGTATAAAATTAAATGACCTTGAACATGTCCCAGCAGTAGGTAGGTATAAATTTAATGCTCTGAGTTTATTTTATTTAAATACATTCTCACACTGGCTTGAATTCGAACACTACAGCGTTAAAAGCTGTCGGGCGAGATGATAATTAATAACTAAGTAGGTATTGCAAATATTGAATTGCGAATATTTTGATTTCGAAATAATCATTGTTAATATCGGTAAATGATAGATAGTGAGTGATACCTAGGTACTAAAATGTGAGCAGCAAGATTGAAAAGTGTATATGCCATGTCAGTGCTTTCAATAAGTTTATTTTAAAAAAGCTCTCTAGTAAGATTTAGAGTTTACCATTCAATTACACACAACAAATTATTGAAAAACAAAAATTATGAAAAAGATATTTAGACTGAGTACTTAGGAAATTAGTAGAAAAATATTCTATCGTGGATACCTAGTTATTAAAAAGTGGATAAACGTTGTGTTTACTTAATTTTATTTCTCTGTGCTAATGCCAACATTGACAACCCCACCAAAATAGGTAAAAATTTAGTCCGCTTCTAGACTTTGTGTTGCCGCCGACGCTTTCATGTCAAAGGTCGCCGCCACTGCCCATGTTCTAAAGAATAAAATAAGTTTCCGGGTGCTCAGAACGGACGCAAATAGATTATGTTGTCCTCGCAAGGAAGAATGTAGTCGTAAGGATAGGTAAATTTTATAAAAATTGTTGTAATAAAAATATACCTAGTTTATATTATTATTACCTATTATACCTTTTTTAAAGGACATTGCACTGCAAAATTGAAAGTGGGTGATTTTAACAAACTTGAAACGTGGAAAAGCTCCAAATATGAGCGACGTCATATTGCTTTACGCATTTTGTTTTAAAATCACACACTTTCAAAAATCGAGATTTGCAGTGTCGGTTTATCAACTTGTATCGTACCTACTCTAGTAGCGACTATTGTCTTCAGCGATGATTTACTAAAGAAATAAAAATAATTGTCGTGTAGGTACGACGATTATTTTTCTAAGGAATACAATTTTGTTGTAGTAGGTACCTACATCGTTTCTTACTTACACATACTTTAACGACAGTACCTACGTAGCAAAGCGCGCCAGTCACGAGTACGACAAATTGCTTAAAAAATGTACCTACGCACACTGTAATGAAATCTGCTAATCTCAACACACTGCCTGTAGCCTGCCTGTTATTATTGGTTGATGAACATTGTACATTGGTGAATGCTCCAGGATAGCCCGCAAGCCCCCACAAATAGCAATAGGCTAATAGGTATTTGCAAGTCTCGCGAGACTTGCAAGACTCTTGCTGCAAGATCAAGACCAAGACCAAGACGGAGAGCGCAATACCAATACCGAGACCAAGACCAGGTGTATTGACGCAAGACAATACCAAGACTGGTCTAAGTCTCGTCTTGGTCTTGCATTTGGGCAACACTAGTGCTAAGGCACTTAAATCGATACGAGGTGACTTCCTACTGAGTTCCGATATGTTCGTCACCGATCCACGTTTGGCATACTACAGTTTTACATTGGCTCGTCGCCATGTCAGCTGTCCCCATGCGTCTACATACAATAATTTTATGATTATTTATAAAATGTTTGTTTTGAAATGTAACCGCACGTGATACTTGCTATTTAAAATTATGAAAGCTTCATACCCTCTAATATTTATATATTCAAACAAAAAAAGAAAAGGAACGAAAATCAAAAGAAAGTAGACAATAAAATGTTGGGAGCTACTCAATAGTAGTTTTCGTATGCGCATTTAAATATGGAAGATTTATTAATTACTGTTACGTATTGTTCTACAAAAACACGCATGTATGTATTAAATTCGTAAGTGCTTCTTCATAGCAATAAAAAGTCAGCTATATAGTGTTTTCCATCTCTGGATTTTGTAAGAAATTTATCTTTATCTTGTTCTCTTCACGGCCTCACTTACAAGTTCTGCTGTCTTTGTTGAAGCCGACCTAACGTAAGTAATATTTAAAATACCATAAGTTCGTAATAACTATTCCAATTTTTTCTCCTCAAAATTAAATACGCGATCTAATCTAACAATTAAATTAGATCGCGAATTTTAACGCTGAAAAGGTTTTTATCTAATACAATCAACTGAAATTAAGATTTTTACAATACTATCAGCGCAAAAATAATATACCCTTGGGATGATAAGTATGCACTTGGCTTTTATCAATTGCCTACGAAAGCATTCGTCACAGAAATAGGTCAATAAAAAATTGGGTCACATGTCTCTGTTTGGAAAACCTACGCTAAATCTAAAGCGGTTTAAATGTTACAGTCCTCAGCAGTGCCCACCGTTCACAAGTAAAACGTATATGTTTTAGAAGTACATAAAATACAAATAAATGACAATTCACAATTGCGATCGATATATATCGCTCTCTAACGCCCGAACCCAATAACCTATCTCAAGCCATAATCCACCATATGAGATAATTTAATCCAAATGTTGTACAAAGTGTGCCAATAACTAATCGTCGGATTGTAATAGCCATCTGTCGATACTGGATGGATAGCTTTCCATGGGAGGTCGTATCGGTGTCTGTGGATAGACCTTTGTATGAAAATGACAGTTGACGAAAGCTCGATTTCAACAGTTAATTATTTTAACAGATTTTAACTTCACCAGTTTTTAAATAATTAAAAAAACTGTTTGTTATGTTTTAAACATACACATTACACATGTATATTTTAATGTTATTTGTACGGTTTTATTTACTTTATTTGGTTTACATTGATTATCAAATATGAGTGAAAACTCGGTAAAATGGAACGACAAAGAGCATTTTATCCGTCGCCAAAAATGGATTGTCTTCGTAGGGTTTGGTTATTGGGATGCAGATAGGAGATCGATCGACTGTCACGGACTGACTGTGACAATCTCAGATTGAAAACAATCTGAGATTGTGGATTCATTATTGGGTTCGGGCGTAAATGTTCTTGTTAGCTCACAATTCATGAATACCTAGTATGAGTCTTCGACACTAAGTGATGTTCAAGGAGGTGATTGACCGCAAGTCTTCGCCGAAAAACTATTCTTATAAAATAGGTCATGTCTTTGGGGAAACGCTTTCTTCCTAAGAATCGGAGTGCTCTTTGTAATTACACTCGTTGAGTTACGAGCTTGTTCTATTATTTAATAAGAAGTATTTTCTTTTGTTGTCAAAGGTTTCGTAGAGAAATGAAGATTTATAATAAAAGTACCTTAGATGCCCGAGTACAATATCACAAGTCGAAGTTCACTGAACTTTTCGCAATGAATCGATAGATCAGATCTTTTCAGTACGCATGTATTAAAATAACGACTTAGTTATTTGCCCTTTTCGTATAATATGTGTAGTAGTAAATATGAATAAATTTGCAATATGAATAAATTAATACTCAATGTATGAGATTATCTACAATATTCGCTATATATTTTATATTATATACACTATTACTGTTTTACGATCCACATATAATTTAATACATCACAAACATTTTTATAGCATTAGTTTATTTAATATTATGTGATGTACAGATTTAAATACCCCGCAAAAACCACTGATTTCTGATATCAAGTAAAAAACATAATCCTAACTGTTTCTGACTGTTCAAATTGAATTTATGAAATGCTTAATTCTTCGTTTGTTTATGATAAAATATTTTATATATTAGCAATTGCTTGCCGTAACAGAATTTCTAAACAAAAAAGATGTCGACCATCTTAGCTTTTCGCGGCATATTAAATAATACATTTCTTTTATATATACCCGAGGTCCACGAAATTCAATATAAAATAGCTCTAAATTAGTCTGAGCGTATATTTTCCTATGAAGTACCAAGACCGCATTTTATTTATGAATACTATGAGTTGTATGCGCAGTGTCCACAGTATGAGGGTACTATTTTTACACGTTCTATATTTGTCGCGGCCGTGTCACATCGCGCGACATCGCCTATCATTGTCGATAATATGCTCGTTCATATATTTCTACATCAATACACTGCGAAAATATTATCTAAAGATCCATCAAAAGATATATCCATCAATTTTTTGACAGCGTTTTCGCATCGCCAGTTTCTGTTATACAAGTTATGTTGGTTCGATTATTGACAATTTCCATAGCTAGAATGTTTATTTAGTACATAAAAACACGCCGATATAACTGTTAATATTAATAACAAAATTTGACCTTTAATAATTTCGTATTTGTATTGTATCGTAGACATTATTACTACAATAAATTTATAGAAATACTATTCCTTTGAATAACGTGTCTATTGATCTGTTTACAGTTCCAAAAGTCACGACACGAAAAGTGTTTCGTAACAATGGCAAAGTAGCGAACTAATTGTACTTTTATAACCGCTGGTGACCCTTTAACAAAATTTAAAATGCGCCAGCGAAGCTTTATAACATCGGCGAAAGCAAACGTCCGCTTGTTGAAATATTATTTCCTCTCAATTCAAATAAAAATGTAACGTAATTTTTTCTCCCAGCTTTAACAATTTCTCTTAATTGCACTTCGCATGAATGTTATTCTTGAAACTTTTCAATCTCGAGTTTTGTTTATCGAATAGAAATAAAGTCGAAATACAGCCTTAATCGATCTACTGAGTGTCTCTTGGATTCCTTCCAAACAATTTTAGGCGAATTCGAGCGAAACATTGATGCTATTATATTTAAGTGACGATATTACGAGATAATACGCCTACAATTTTGGGAATAATTTAGTTGATATATTTGAGGGTAGGTAAAATTTTGCTTCTTTGGGACTACACTAATAATCGGACGGGTTATATTCAGCCCAAACACATAGGACAAATGCCAGCAAAGCTGGTTAAAAACTGTTACTATAGCTGGTAATATCGCAATAACGTCATTATCTTAAGTGTTCACGGCTTAGCATTGTGAGTTAATTGAAAATTGCATAATATGTAGGTATCAACTATTAATGTGGGTATTTTGACAAACTGTGACAAAAAACGGCGATCGGCCGTAAAAATTAAACGTGAAAATGATGCATTAACTTCAACAAAGGAATAAAAAAATACAATTAAAATTACTTCATACGTATTTATTTTAGTTCCAACCCACACTCTTTCAGATACTCATACATTCATACATACAGCTTATGTTTGGATGTAATACTCAAACTACTTACTTTGTCTTTAAAAAATGTTTGTGTACTTATGTACACGCGTTAAAACTTATATTTCTTTGGCGTAACAAGAAAACATCTTTTCATAAATTTTATTTTGTAGAAAAAACTAAAATGTTGACTATAGCTAACTTCAGGGTGTCGGTTTTTTTGACGGTGTGCGCGCGCGTCGTAAAAATTTACTCTCATCATTTTTTCCTAACGCGCTGAATGAAGTTAAGTTCAAAAACTGTTTTAAACATGCACCATGTACCACGAAATAATTGTAATCTAGTTACCCTAGACACAGGGGCTCCAGTGTGGGGACTAGCGTAAGATCAATTTTGTCACAACCACATTTCTGTCATGAATAAAGCTTTATTTTTATTGTTAAACATGCCTTGCAATTTAAGTTTTGCCGCCTCTCCTCTTCGTATTAACATTTCCGATCTTCATTAAATAAACCCATATGCCGATACTACCCAGATGTATTGACATCAAAAGGGCGACAATATATGCTAAATCCATTCAAATGTATTACGAATGACTGAATCCGATAAATGTTGGGATAAAACGTTTGATCTTTCAGAAGACTGCTTCTATATCAGTATAGCAGAATGCGAGCGATGTAGCTTTTAAATTAAAATTCTGTCAATGCCAATTTGTTTTATTATTATGAACGATTAAGCATATATTTTAATATCTTTCCGTTATATAATAATGAGATTAGCAGTACTCAGAGTTACGAGTTAGAACATTATCGAATGCTAATAAGACAGTTTTACGGATACAAAAATCATTGGCGCTACAACATTTTTAGGTCTGGGCCTCAGATATCTGTATCTGCTTCATGATTATTTGTAAATCTAATAGACAAGTAGCTGATCAGGCTCCTGTGCCTGACACATGACGAATTTTTGGGTCTAAGGCAAGCGGTTTCCTCACGATGTTTTCCTTCAACGTTCGAGCGAATGTTAAATGCGCACATAGAAAGTACATTGGTCGAGCCGGGGATCGACCCTACGACCTCACGGATGAGAGTCGCACGCTGAAGCCACTAGTGACTAGACCATCACTGCTTTGATTCACGGATACATTTTAATGTCTTAATGATGAACGACTTAACACGGCTGTAAAGGACTTTAGATTCGAGACATCGTCGTTAAGAATGACCGTAAGTCAAAAATATCACTCACAATACAGAAGTCACAGTACACGATTACTATCTAGTAATTTCTTTCATACTATAATTGTATTGCATCCCTATATTCTACTAATGACATATGAAATATTAATCATTTAGGGCTTTTTCAGTTGAATGAAACTAGATGTATTGGTTAAATTATTCTACTTGTTAAACATGTTATTTTTAAATTACCGATTCTACTATTCGCTAGATTTTTTAAATGTTTAGTGTAATTAGGTACTTCCTACCATTTTTAAACATTAATTGTATAACACATACTACTGACAACATCCTGTAACGTCTAACTTATGTAGATGCGTGGCTAAAGTACTTCAAATGTCCGGATTTGACTTAGATTTGACAATTGACAAACCGCCTGCTCAAACAAACCCTATCATAATTTACCATGATCAATAAATTTACTAGTACCGTCTTTATTACGAGATTATCGTAAAAGTTAAATATCCGAATTTAACGCAGCCATTTATTACAAATATAATTTGCCTACGACGCGGTCAACAAAGGCGGTAAATCTCTTACCGTTTTAGTACCGACAAACCGAAATCATTAGGATTTATACGATTCAATCGTAATACCGGTTCGTAAAAAAGCTATAAAAAGCGATGGAAAGGCTATTTATGGGATTACTTCTATGACGTTGAATGTGTGAGAAAAATACGAATTGTTTATTTTTTGTGGTGGATTTCCTCTTGAGATCGTGAACATTATGGCTAATGTGCTGTAGTGTGCAAACATTACCCCATGTTTGTCTTTATTTTTAGAAAATACTCTTTTTCTTTTTAAAATAAAAATTCTGTAAACAAGAAACTTTGCTATCACGGCATTCATTGATAGATTTATTATCAGTAATAAACCTTTCGAACTAATATTAGTAAATTAAATAACAGAAAGTCGTAAAATCTTCACATAAAAATTACGCGGAAAGTAGTTATTCTATTTTGTCGTTTTGCACCATTGTACAATAAATCAATGTTTTTAGTTAAATTGGTTAATTTTAAGTCTTAATTTCAGTCTTTGATCATAATAAATGGTATAGCTTATAAAAGATTATCCAAAAGCTGATATTATATAGATATATATTTAGTAGTATGAGGATATTTTAAGCACGGACCTGCATATAAAAAATAATTGAATTAGCACCATACCAAACATACATAATACTCATACATTGAAGTATTTTAAATAATATTTCATTCATAAAATATATTCTTTTTTTAGTTAATAATTTATTTTTTTATGACAGAAATACATACAATACATTATCCTTACAGACTATGCCAATACGATGATATCGAGAGAAAATAAAATATAATCTTATAAATTATATAAAATTCTCGTGTCACAATGTTAGTTACCATACTCCTCTGAAACGGCTTGACCGATTTTTATAAAATTTTATATGCATATTTAGTAGGTCTGAGAATCGGCTTCTATCTATTTTTCAACCCCCTAAGAAATAAGATATATATATTTTTTTTATGATACAACATACAAAAATAGATACAACCCTTATTTTACAACGATCAACAACAACGATCAACCCTTATTTTTATTATTGTAGATAGTTATTTTTATTTAACTAAAATAATATTTCCTAAAAATAATATACATGGCAAAACAAATGTTTGCCGGGTCAGCTAGTAAAGTGTATAAAATTAAACACACAATTTCGCTACTGTGAATGCACTGTGCAAAATAGTGTATGAGTCTTGACCTTAAGGTACCGTCTACCCACATTAATCTAACAATTTGATGGAAAGCCAGTGAGTATTAAAATTTAATAATATTCACTGAACCGTATAATACAGACTATATGAATTACGACGTCTTAAACACATGTAAGAGTATTACTTTATAATAAGCTGGCTTTGACCATAAGAAACCCCATCTAACAAGGCGAGTAGGGAGAGATGGCCCCGCGAGTCCATATAATTCAATTATACCAATGTAATTGGATTGTGATGTCACAATCTAATATGCATTAATAACCAAACTTTACATTTATTCAAAAACACGATATCGTATTAATGCCAAAAAAATCGAAGCCTTTCAAAGTTTATTTTTGATAAAAAAAAGCGGGTAGTCATTAAAAACTAATTTTAAAAGCTGGTGTTGACGTTGATAGATTTCATCTACCTTCGATCACTCAAGCGTGTCCAAGTTATTAAAGGCTTGTTTAAATAACAAAAATTGTTAAGTTTCCAAGAAAAAGTAATACTTATTTGATTAATTAGGTACTTAAAATTATAATTGATACCAATTTGACAAGTCAAAGACTTTCCCAAAATCTTCGCAACTAGATATAACTGAAACGACGCTAGACAGTACACTTCACTTCTGACGCTTCTGACTGGGTCATGTCAGATTGAATTCATCAATAAAAACATTACTATCCCATTACTCCACTTTGTTAGACTATATATGTACAATATTTCAAACATACATAATGAAAATTTGATGATCTAAGTTGGCGCCTCGTAGACGCTCAACGAATAAACAATAGAGCGAGGAAATATATTTTAATCTTTGATCTATTGTATTTACTATTAACATTAATTTAAGATTAATTAAATTGAATAATACATATAACATTTAATTCATAATCATAGGTTAGATATAATGTTCTTACTATAATTATATATTATCGCTATTTAAACCAAAATAAAGAATACCTATATACACGTCCGGAAGTAGGGGAGGGTAACCGGGGCTACAGCCCCGGGGCCTCCACTAAAAGGGGCCCCCCAAAATAGGGACTGAAAAAAAAACGTTTTAAATACCGACTAGTAATCATTTTTTCTTTTGATATAAACGTATATATATTAAAACAAAAAATTATTGATTGATAAACTCGACTGATTTTTTTTTTTCATTTTTTTTTTTTAAATAATTTGGATCGCCACTCCTTTGTTGCCCTGAGGCCTGGACCACTAAATCCGGCCCTGCCTATTATAATAATTTGTCAGCAAAAACAGCTTCAATGAAGCCTTAGAGTAAAAATAGAGCTTACATCAGCCTTCAAGATGACTCCAAGGGCAATAATGCCTGACGCATAAACAATAAAACACGTTGAATATCAATTAGTATGATTGAAGCTATACCTGGTATCATGTAGCATTTAATTTAAAATTATGTCTGCATTCTTAGAACTAATGATGTATATTATTCATGCAATTGATCTCATGGCACCCATAATAGAATTTTCCTATTGTTTATTCTTAAAGCAGTGTCAGTTTTTACCATGAGGACTGTGTATGATAAAATAAAATACGAATGGATTTCCGAATGCGCTGTTAGCACTTCTATGGTACCGTAAAATAACATGAGAACCTCCATGGTATATGAACCCAAAAATCGACTGCGCCAGGCACAAAAAGGCTAGCAGACCAGAAACAGACCCAGAATCGTAAATATAATCCACTTGGTGGTTCTGGGATGTACATTTTCTTGTGTAAGTTTTGAAATTACATAATCTATGGTTCGACATAAAATTATATTAGGTTTTGTATTTCCTCATCTATACTTTTTATAAGCTTTTTATATTTTTTATAAGAATTCGTTACAAGAAACTGCATACAAGAACTTATGAATTGAAAACTCGCTCTGACTCAATATTTTTTATTCTCGCTATCAATTAATATTTAAAATGAAAAGCCACATATGCCCTTTATTTAAGATGGAACCAGAATTTCCCTCAGCACTAATAGCGCCCACGTTATATAGAACATAGTATAGTTGAGTCATTTTGTCTCATTTTTCCGCTCCTATAAAGCAAAATGAGATACGTGCGTGGGCATAAACTAGTGCGATTTGCATATTCCCTCAAGGTTGTATGAATTTTCAAAAATAAAACGCCAAGATAAAAATTATTTTGCTTCGTGAACACTTTATCAATAAACTAATTAACAGGAAATTTTAAATTACTTTTAAAAACTGGTCATTTTGATCATATAGATATTTCTTTCTGTGAAACATCATGAGTTAACCGGGCGTTACCTAAATCAACAAAATAGACAGCGTGTGTCAGTCTTATCACCTACTTGCCTAAAAAGCAATCGTACTAATAAAGAAAAATAGATGTTAAATTTTTTCCAACAAGAAGATTAAAGACTTATTACGTTAGATTTTTTTTTAATTTTGGTCTATCAAATCTACTACAATAGTTTTAGTGGCCAACTATATTGTAAACATTATATTAGTATTAATATGAATTTTTATCATTTCAGGTAGTTTTGGTGTTCATTCTAAGCATAGCATCGCTCATCATCTACTTCATTGACGCATCCAGGTAATCAACGTTTCAATTATTTTCTATGATATTCTCTTTAAAAGTAGCCTTATTAATTAATACATATCTTAATAATGCTGATAACATAAGGAATACGTGAGTGACTGTCGAATGTGTTACTCGTAACATTTGCTGTATAGATCTGTGCTTTAAATGTGCGTTTGAAATGAGAACAGAAATATTATTATCTAACTGCCAATTATGACAGGTGACAGATTAGTAGTGGGGTCTTTTTTAAAATTTAACGATAAAAAACGAAATAATAATAAAATTAAGGTCACAATTTTTCTAACCATTTGCGAATATTTCTATTCTTATTTTCGCATTCTTTGTATATGTCAGCTGATATTGTTAGATGCCTTGATCGTTCGATGTGACCAATCATAAAAGAAATACGGTGGTATAACAATTGTCTCTTTCAGTGAGGAGGTGGAGCGATGTCAGAAATGGAGTGACAATATAACACAGCAAATTGACCTTGCCTTTAACATATTTTTTATGGTCTACTTTTTTATACGAGTAAGTATTTTATGTGTATTAAACGAAGGAGAATGACAGCGTAATGTACATTCCGTTACTCACATGCAGGCAAGTTTCTGTATCTATAGTATTAATATAATAACGCCGTGGTGATGGGCAATTTCTGGTAAAACATGAATGTTTTTTGTTATTAAATTTAGATAAATTAAAAGATAGATTGTTATCGATCGTTTTCAAGTAAAAGCAACTAAGATTCAAAGTCGACACTTGTGCGAACTATGACTGCCATATGTCAAAATCAACTCAAATCTTAGCCTAACTGTCAGCAACATTATAGTCAGCTAAGTTTAGCTAAGAACTTAAAATATCATTTATATCAATACTACAATATGAAATGAGGGTAGTTAAAAATAAAAATTGTTTTCTGTTTCAGTTTATAGCAGCTAGTGACAAACTGTGGTTCATGCTCGAGATGTATTCATTTGTAGATTATTTCACGATACCCCCATCATTTGTATCAATATACCTGGATAGAACATGGATAGGTAAGGATTTATGAATTGGTTTCAGTTAATCAAAATCAATTAAGACTTTTTCAAAGTATTAACTATTAATAAAATCGAGCACAGTATACGTATATAACACCACACTCAGACACAATAATTATAATACATAATATTCAAATAGACGCTTATTCTAAATGCATGGCTGTCAAACGTTTAAATAACAAAATAATCATAGACTATAATGTTTATGCGCGACACCACAGACCATCCCTATCACAGCATACACTATATGTAATTACTGTTAGCAAGATGTTATATTGTTAAATAAAATTCTTTTGTAAAGGTTTCTTGTTTCGCACAACAAAGTTTATTTTTGTTTCACAAAATAACCATAGACAATTTCACTTTCAGGGCTAAGGTTTCTCCGAGCTCTACGCTTAATGACCGTGCCTGATATTTTGCAGTACCTCAATATATTAAAGACATCAAGCTCAATTCGGTTGGCGCAATTAGTTTCTATATTTATATCAGTGTGGCTTACTGCAGCCGGTATTATTCATTTGGTGAGTCGTACATGTAATTATTGGCTAGAATTCTATTACGAAAATGAAGGTAGATCGAAACATTAAATATTTTTTTAATAATTTCTTACTACCATTTTCATAAACAGTAGAATATCTACAGGATAAAATATAAAAGTATACGTCAGTAGTATAACCATTTTAGCTTCTAAACGCGATCTACGGTATTATTCATACAATTAAAAAAATACAGTTTTTCTCAGGTTCATGTTAATTTACAAATCTTTGATAAAAGAGTCTAAATATCTATAGTATTTTGGATAGTCACAGTTTTTATCATGTTACATAATATATTTAAATACCTTTTGGGGCTTATTAATACTGTTATGGAAAACTTGAGTATTCTTTTATTCAAGTAAATGGCATAGCAAACAAGTGAAGTGTTTGCATAGCGGACAGTAGTCTCTGCAATCATATTTCAATATTATCATAGCAAATATGCAATATGGAATAAGTCATAATGGAATAAGTAATGCAGGAATATCGTTATAATGCTTAAATCATTATATTTAGTTCAATTTGTACTATTTAAAAAAGGCTTGTATTTAATCAAGTACAGTATAGACCTACAGGTAGTAGGTAGGTAGTCGATCCCTGGCTGTGAACCAATGCACTTTCTGTCGATGTAGGCATCTAACATTCGCACGAACGGTGAAAGAAAGCATCGTGAGGAAATCTTGCCTTTTACCCAAAAAGTCGACGGTGTGTGTTAGGCAAAAGAGGCGGGTTACATACTTGCCTTTTAGAAACAGATCTGAGAGGCGCAGATCTAATAAGGTTGTAGCGCCACTGATTTATTTTACTTAGTCAAGTATCGATATTTGGCCTAATAGCTTAAAAACTAAGTGCAAGAATTGGTTTATAAGCACAATATGTAATGAATTCTAAATATTAATTCAATGCAAATTCAGGTTTATTTTGGTACATTTAGTACCAAAATAAACCTGAAGATGGCTTTTAATTTTCTTACTGTATTTTGTTACAGTTGGAAAATTCTGGTGATCCGCTAGATTTCGAGAATGCGCAATCGTTGTCATATTGGACTTGTGTTTACTTCCTCATAGTCACAATGTCCACAGTAGGTTATGGTGATGTGTTCTGTCGAACAGTACTTGGCAGAACATTTTTGGTTTTTTTTCTCCTCGTCGGCTTGGTAAGTTTCATTCTTTCTGTCTTTTTCATAGATATAAGTATCTAATACAATAAATTCTCTGAATATTAAGATCGACTTTGCAAGGAGCCGCAAGTATTAGATCATAATATTATCTATTTTTGGATAGAATTGAACGTCAATATGTCGTATCGCTTGCTATTCCTTGCGTAAGCTATTCAATAACAAAGCAAAAGGAAATACATACATATATGACATCTCTATGTCGTTATCATAAGGGACTTGGTAGATACAGTAACGTTTAACGCACAGCTCGTATGGTATAAGCCTGAATGCACTTAGAGCATGAAAAATATTTCGATCGAGAGCCGATAACGGGAGCAGCTCAATAAACAAACCAAACCTTATAAACTTCCTAGGATTTCGCAGTTATCTCATGTTTACATTGTTTACGAAGTTCTTCTGCTTTGTTTTCGTTGATATCGTTTACTTTCCTCGGACTTCGAGCATGCACAGAGCGCAGAGGATACTGGAAACAAAACATACAATCTAAACTGTGGCAAGTTCTTCGGGGATAGCGTAAACATGATCCTTCTAACTGCTTAAGAGACCTCATCTTCTGGAGCTTCACGTGATAACTTTGCATGAGTGTTGTTTTCTTTTGCTTTGTTGGACCACGAATTTGCTTCCGGACATTGAAGCTTAATGGAGTGTCAGTCCCATGGGCTCGGGCAATGGGGCGCTTTGGGCCGCCCGGCCGGCCCCCGCGCGCCGCGTCCCTCCCCCCACCCACCTCGCGGTCTCTGCATGCGCACCTGTGCCTGGCTGTGTTCAGTTGCTCACATCACCGGTAGACAACACAATCCTTTATGTTTTATTTTTGCTCCGCTACCGGCTACACTTATCTGTATCATCTAGTTTTACCGAGACTCGAGGACATTGTCGTGCACCACACGATGGTGTCCGCGCGCAGACTCCTCGATCGACGCCATGGTCTGTTGCAGGCAATGTTCGCTAGTAGTATTCCTGAAATTATAGAGCTGGTAGGAAGTAGGTCCAAGTACAGTGGCGAGCTGAAGCGTGAACATGGAAAAAGGTATCTGTTTAATGTTTAGATTGAGATGAGAGGAAGCGAATCACTCGCCGTGCCGCGGCATGACTCGCTCAATCTCAGAGACGATGTGATATCATCATCAGAAGCTTGCTCAGTGCCGTCAGATGTATTGTGTTATCTACTCGCGCGCACCCGGCGATCCCTCGACGGGCGTAGGACGAGCCTTCGCCCCCCCGGCACTCGGCCGGCGGCCGCGTGCAGCGAGGGCGAGACTCGCCGCACGCCCTAGAGACGGTCGCCTCGTGTGCGTGTTCTACCATGCGTCTATATCGATCGTCCATTAGTTCTAGTAACCGGCGTCAGATTCTTTTTAAGTTATCATCGATCAGTTAGCGAACGTCCAGCTTTGCATGCCCCCGGTCACGAGTCCCTCACGGCTGTAGCCCCGTTAGCGTAGCTCGGCACGGCACCCAAGTCCCGCACCCGTCCACACACGCCACAGCCACACGCAGACAGACGACACTCAACCACACAGCCTTGTGCGAGCGCGAGGGTTGACGGCCGCGGGCCGGGCCGGGGGGCGGGCGCGCGGGGTCTGTCGCTCACCTCACGGTGTTTGCTGTGTATCGTAGGCTGTGTTCGCCAGCTGGATCCCCGAGATCACGGAGCTGGCGGCGCAGCGCAACAAATACGGCGGCCGATACAACAAGGACGTCCGCCGCAGGTACCCTGCTCTCACGCCCCCGCTCCACACGGCTTCCTCTCACGGTTTCGATCTGACTTGGTTGATTGAATGCGGAGTTTGCTAATGAAATTTATTAATAGAAAATCGGTCTCTCGGTGCCGTGGCGCATGCTCGACGAGATAGATCCCGGCGGCCGCGCCCCTGTCTGCCGACAGGTGCGCGGTCGACCGACGCACTTAATGCCTAACGAGATACCATTGCGCTTTGTTCCTCTAACGAGACTAGATGGAGAGAGCCGATGATTTGTGATGCTGTCAATAAAGTAGTGATGTTTGGTTTGTTCGCTTGCACACGATGCCTGCCGCCACGCTGTAGCGCTAGCTCCGGCACCCCGCGAGTCCCGAGTCACACACAGCCAGTGCCCGCGCCCGCCCCGCGGCCGCCCGCCCCGCGCCCCTCGCGCCCACCGCGTCACGGACACCGCCGATACCACACTACATCCTGCAAGACCTTTAGCCCGCTTTGCACTTCTAACATATGTTTGCATAACAGTATGTGGCCTTTCTATTTCTGTTCAAAAAAATTTATATAACTAACGAACACTAAAATCATTTGCTCAAGTGCCGACATATAAAGCGGACTAAATGTTCAGCGCAGGTCAATAATAAAGCAGGGCTCAACTTCTTTCTAAAGCGATTATTCAGTATCACCAAGAGCGTTCAGCATTGGTGACATCGTATAGTCCCTATAGGAATAAATAATAGTATTATACAATAATATAATATAGTCTTCTTACAGAGCTAGATTGCTTGCATACGCACACAAGACCTTTTGGCATTGTTTATGTATTGTATACGATAGGTTTGTCACTTACAGAGTTAACATTCATACAAACTACATTAGAACAAAATACACACAGGTATCATCACCGTCGGATCGATACTTCATTATTCAACATTTGATACTTCTATATAACAAGACTGATTTATTATTTTTGGTGTGCGTATGCGTGCGTCTATGCTTTTGGAGCCCTGCCGTCGTAGTGTGCCTGGAGCGGGTCGCGGGCGCTCCCGCCGACGACCCGCTCCCGCGCCTTCACCACTCACTCGACTTGAATGTGAATGTCTTGTTTTGTCTGTCGGCGTTTAGGCGATATTTGCCAGTTGTATCCCAGAGATAATTGACTTAATCGGCACTAGACCCAAGTATGGCGGCACCCTCAAGAATGAGCGGGGACGCAGGTGAGCCGCAGTCTTCAATCCGATCCGTTGAATGTGTTCCGTGTTGTGATCTATATCTTCCTTTCCTCTCTTAGCACGCTTCTGTGTTCTCACTTTATCTTAGCGGGGCGCGAGTCCCGCGAGTTGTCTTAAGTCGGTGTTGATTGTAAATTGTACCTTTGAATTAATTTCAGTTGAATAGACTCAGCAGATAGTGGCTAGTTACGCTCGTCCATAGGTTAAATTATTTTCTGTTAGTGTACATGTACGTACGTGTAATGAATGTTAATGGTAACGTAAAGCTTAGTTACGGCGAGTTCAGTGTTGCGTGGTACAGTAGTGTGTTGGAGTTGTCGTGTGTGCGTCGACAGCTCCCCAGCCGTGGGCCGTAGAGAGCGGCAGTGGGCCGTTGCGCGGCCCGCGGGGGCTGTTGATGCGGCCCGTCCGACCTAGTGAGTGCCATCCGCTCGCCTCCTCTCTACTCCCTCCCTGCACGATTAATGTTCTGTATTGTACTCTTGATGTTGACCCTCTACCAGACTGTAATGTATATTGTTCAACCCCCTCCGGTAATTTAGTGTACTTAATTTGATTTCGTAAAAAAATTCATAGAGCGTGGCAAGGCTGTGTGCATTGAGGACGTTATTTGATGCAAATTAGATTAGTTATCGACTTACCATTTGATTCAATCAAGATCATCTTAGAAAATATACACGATCACTCATATAAAATAATATTTTTTTTAACTTCGTCGTGTCTAATAATTATTATGATAATATTCGTAGAGATTTATTACTTTTATGATGAATTTACTATCAGTACTTTGCCACACCTTAGAATTTGCATGGTGCTAGTCACGTTTGAGTTTAACCTTTTCTTTTCTTTACTTGTGAACGTTGCTTGAACTTGTAATTTTATTTTCTCCACATGTTTGTATGTCTGTCACAAACCTCCATCATTGTCAATCACACTGTCAAGTGTCTGCATCCACATCCTGCCACATTCACTCGCTGTGCCTTACCTTCTTAAAGAAATATTTCTTTTGTTATTTTTCGTTTGTGTAAAACATAAAGACTAGAATGCTTCGAGCATATAAACGCGTTCCCCGTTTATTAAAACTAAAGTAACCTGTAACATTTCAACGTGTTAGACTGTCTATGAAGACGAGTTTAAGTATATATTAGGACATTCACTTTGAAGTCAAATACAAAAGATACTAATACAATATCTCAAATCATTCGTGAAACTGACAACATAACCATTCATACATTCTCTTGTGTGCTGACTTTTACTGTGGTGTGATTACTTTTATTTCGGTTAAATATATGAAATTTCGTAATTAATTTATTTTTAGTGTGGTAGATAGCTACACAATCCTGAAGGATACTGAGTTTGTTCACCTATTTGTGACAAGTTTATTTGCAATAAATTTTTATCTCTTAAATTATGAGGAACTGCTTCCAAGTCACAAACTGATGAACAAAGCTGTTAATTTAATTATGGAGGTTGTTACACACGGCGCCTTTATTTTTTTTTAAACAATCACTCTTTAGAATACTAGCTTTATTATGTAGAAATAAAGGCGTTGACACATGTAGTGGTGTTATTAAATCTCGCTTTATCATAAACCGTTTTATTTAACCCTGTTGCGACATAAATACCTTATTGTCTAACTTGTTGAGTGTTCTGTATTGTCTGTGGTCCCAGGTGTTAAATAAAACTTCAAATTGCTTTGCTCTACTCTCTATTCTATCTTTACTATAAGTGCTACAGCTTAATTGTTATTGCTTTTATAAAATGTAAGTAAATTAAATAAATTCAAAGCTATAAATAAATTTTACGTAGCTTTTGTAAAGTTAAAAGACCTTTTAATAGTAAATTCACAAATTAAACTCAGCTTGCTTTCACTTAGCTTTGTATGTCAATGCAATGTAGTAGTTTGTGTTATTCAGCTTTTGGGTTGGTATTTTAATACAAACAAATGATTTCAGGCATATAGTTGTATGTGGACATATTACGTACGAATCGGTGAGCCATTTTTTAAAAGACTTCCTACATGAGGACAGGGAGGATGTGGATGTTGAGGTGGTTTTTTTACACAGGTAATAATACTACAAATAAAAATTTCGGATTATGTCTATGAAAATTTATCTGTTTTTGAAGTTATACTTCTTTTGGCGCGTTAGGGAAAATTTTACGATGCGAAGGCATACTGTCACAAATAACCGACACCCTGAAGTTAGCTATAGTCAACATATTAGTTTTTTTTAAAGTTATACTTCTTTATGTTTTTTTTCTATTTTTAATGTCGTTTTTCTACAAACGTAGAATAAGGCGAAAGCTAAAATTTTTAAAAATATTTTTATCTTGTTACGCCAAAACAGTATAACTTCTAACGCGTGTAGGTACATAAGTACACACACGTTTTTTTGTTTCTATAAGATTACTAGAAGTTAAAATTATCCTAAGTTTAGAATGAAGACACTAATAATTCGAAATCGTATAATTATTATATGACAAATGTCAACCACGGTATATAAATTACTGATACGGGGGGTGTAACATGTGTGAAAACCGGACGCTTTCAGAAAAGAGCCTGACCTTGAGCTGGAAGGTCTACTGAAACGTCACTACACCACCGTCGAGTTTTTTCAGGGCACAATGATGAATGCCGTGGACCTTGAGAGAGTCAAGGTTAGAAGTACATAGCGCAGGCATTAGTCGAGCACGGCCCTTATCATTGATGCGCGAAAACCAATTTTATTTATGTGCATAAACAGATTTCTTCCCTAAAGATTCTGTTTCATAGTACACAGTAGGATATTGTCACGTTCTGTATTACGATTCTTTTGATGCAATCATTGCTTTAATGGAACGGTGGTGTTTTGCTTCAAAGGGACTACAGCCAATGAAACATGTATTGCTTTGGTTAAATTCCGAAACATCGGGCTCATTTCATTAGCTGTAGTATGGGAGGCAGGCCCGTCCCATTTCACGACCGCGTATTTTGATTCTCCATATAGTTGCATGGTAATGTCGGGCCGCGACAGGCGGCGGTCTGGCCAATTTTAGTCCGTAGTGATAACTGAGCGTTGATGGCAGGAAACCGCCCGACCTGGAGCTCGAAGGCCTGTTCAAGAGACACTTTACCACTGTGGAATTCTTTCAAGGCACCATTATGAACCCAATCGACCTTCAAAGGGTAAAAGTAAGTAGCACTGCACAATGGACGATGTCTTTGGGCGTGGTGTCGGTTTGAGGCTGTCTTTCCTATAGACGTAGTGATCTCGTTCACGATCTGTCCAGGAGATGTTTCGAGTGGTGTACAGTTCCCTTCTTATGCCGTGACTGGCTGTTTGTGTGGCTATCGCTGTTGTTGACTGTTGAGTGTGGTTGCCCCGCACGATTCCCGAGGAGCTTTCTATCCGAGCCGCGCCAACGCCCCTAAGTGTCTATTTGTACCTAACTGGGTGTTGTATGCGATGCTGACCATGTACTAATACACTAAACAATCGATATTGACTTGAACTGTACAGGTTTTCTAACAGTGCTGATACTTATTGACATTAATGGTTGCCGATGAAAGGGTTTCCGATTTAAATTAGCTTTGCTTGTAGTAAAGTTCAGATGTCGATTGTCGATATTGTCGAGTGTTTACGGTAAGTCTGCATGGCTTGAACGTAGAAGCTTGATCTTCATATGCTATTAAAAGGGCAAAATTGTAATTTCACTTCTTTGCATGGTCTAACGTGTTTGTTTTCTGTGTAAATAGTTTTGCACCTTTTTTCTTGTGTAATAAAAATTTAAGCATTTAAATGTTGTCATATCTATATGGTTTCTTCTTTCTTATTCTAAAATCCTAAATTTAATAAAAATATAGGTGCATGAAGCTGACGCGTGCTTGGTGCTAGCTAACAAATACTGCCAGGATCCTGATGCTGAAGATGCAGCCAACATCATGAGGGTCATCTCCATCAAGAACTACTCCGATGATATTAGGGTCATCATTCAACTGATGCAGTACCACAATAAGGTAATTACTTAAAGCTTATTTACGTTTACGTATAGATAATATCTGGCGTCATTATGATATGTTCTGAAGATAGAATCTTCTTAACGTCTTATTTGTGTTTCGGTGCAATATACTTTGTACGATATAGATTTCTCTTTATTCTATATATAACACTTTTAACCTCACCTATCTTCTACCACAGTGTAAATACAATTAGACTAAAAAAGACGGAAGCTTTTTGTTTAAACAGTGCAATTAGACTGATTATTTTTTTATGAGTGAGGGAAAATGTCTAGTATTCAAAAGTATTGATTAAGTCAATCTCAGTTAGCGTGTACGTTTTTGTTTTTATAAGTCTAAACATTGTAACAAATCTGGATACATAATAATTCGATTTGAATAATCAAGAAAAATAAATAAACATACAAGAGATCGAGAATCTTCATTGAAGTCTGAACTTGACTCTTAATATTTATTTAGCCTTAAACTTTTAAATATCTATTAGGCCTACCTATTAAACATTCCGTCGTGGGACTGGAAGCAAGGAGACGATGTAATTTGCCTGGCGGAGCTGAAACTGGGTTTCATCGCGCAGAGCTGCCTCGCGCCGGGCTTTTCGACTATGATGGCAAATCTATTCGCTATGAGAAGTTTTAAAACAGTAAGTATATTAATAATACTAGCTAGGAAACAATTTTTTAGGACAATAAAAATAACTATCTCCTGTAATAAAAAGTAGGGGTTAATCGTAGAGGGGTGACAGTTAAGGGGTGTATGTAGTATCATAAAAAAATTAAAACAAAAAGTTTTGTCGAAAAAATAAAAATAAAAATTTAGGGATGGATTCTTAACATTTAGGGGGATGAAAAATAGATATTGTCCACTTCTCAGGCTTACTGAATATGTATATAAATTTTCATAAGAATCGGTCAAGCCGTTTCAGAGGAGTATGGGAACGAACATTGTGACGAGAATATTATATATTAGATTTAGATTATTCATCGTGAACTATCTCCGTACCTCAATTTATTCCATGGAGATCAATTTCAGGAAAAGCGCCTTATTTCAAAACCTCTAGTAGATTCGTATGGTTTATCTTTTGGCTAATTACTGCTTAGTGCTTTCTAGTTAGATATTTTAAGATATATAAAAGGGCGCATTCTTAGAATGGAGTTAGTAATGTAGAATGTATGCCAAACTTTCACAGTCAAAGCAAATGGTAAGATGGAAAAATTACTATCTGAGGGGAACTGGTATGGAGATGTACAAGGAGATATTGAGTACAGCATTTGTGGGGTTTCTCTTCAAACAAGCCGCCGAGTAAGTGGTAGACACCAAATAACAGTGCAAGGTTGCATATGTGGAATCCCCCCGACGTTAACAGTCTTGGCTTACAAAAAGGAGGCACTTTTACCCTAGAGCATTGACACTACCTAATCTAGTTGATATAACTTTTATTCACGTGACATAAATTTTGACAAATTTCCTAAAAATACGCTATTAAACGAGTGTTTGTAAAAAAACAATCAAATGTTTTTTTCACTATAAATTAACGTTAAATTTACCTGAAATTGTTTTAGAACAGAAGCGGATTCCGACTCAAAGAATAATTTTCTAATTGGCCTTAATACAAAACGAGTAAAGGCTTAGTTTTATGGAACGAAACGATTAATGTTAAATTCAACGATGTTTCAGGCCGTTTTGGATATGTTGGACAAGAAAATATATACTAAACACCAATTATCTATCGTTTTTTTATCTATACCAATCAATATATAAATAAAAGCAATTTGTTCTCTAACCCTGGAACTGAATGGCATACAAAATTATTCCCTATCATCAGTGAACTTTGGACTTTGAACAAAACGTAAATTTTACAAGTTAGACAACGCTATTCCTTAACCACCACGTGAATATTAGTCCCTTTAGGCATACTAACAGCACGTGCTTCAATAGTATCACTTGATTCCAGTCGCCAGACACGCAGGCATGGCAGAACGATTACCTGCAAGGAACTGGATGTGAGATGTACACAGAGAGCCTGTCGACATCCTTCACCGGAATGACATTTGCCCAAGCAAGCGAGTAAGACACTGTATATACACATTTAAGAAATGAGAGTTTATTTACAACTAAAATATGCCAAAGAATAATTATAATATTATAAGGGCTAGTTGATCTTTTCTTATTCACTATAATTCACTTCACTGACTTTACATAAACTGTGTAACTTCAAACTAGAACAAAGGAATTGCCCGTGCGCATGTGTCACAACCTCTTTTATAATCTATCCCCTAATCCGACTCGAATATCCCACTTCGGGGCGTTTCAAGTCAATTCGTAGCAATTCGTAAACAACCGAGTCAATCGAGTACGAGTCAAATGAGTAACTATGGCACATGCGCACTTGTAGCAAGATTCTTAAGAATATGTTTCATAAAAAAATTTAAGAATTTAATTAAATAAATATTAAAAGCTAAGAGACCTAACTCACAAATGGTCGTAATCTACAAACAAATTATATCAATATTTGAAAGACGTCTTACCTTCACTTCTTCGTTTTCTCAAAAATATATTCAGTGCTGGGTTAACGGCTAAGCAGCTATATGAATTACGCTTGGAAAATACGTTATCGTTTTCTTGATGGGGCAGACGGTTGTTGTCATTGTTGCCGAACTCGGGTTACAATATTGTAAGAAAATTCATTAGTAACGTGCTATGAAAATAACGAAAACCAATGTATATTAAACTCATTATCGTGGTGTTTTTTGCCTTATGATAACAAATCGTCAAGTCGCAATGACTGATGACTGCTGACAAAGTTCCTTTAAATAAAAAGTAACAATGAAAAATGATAACGTCCTTTTTTCATTCATTAATTTAATTAGAGATTTTTCTTTTATTTTCCTTTCACCACTCCTGTATAGTATACCATGTATCGCAATACATATTTATACTTAGGTATCTTTTAATAAACGTGTTTTAGCTTGCATAGTTTCAGTTGACAAACTCATTGTACCATATGATTGTGACTGAGTATAATAAAGAATTAATTTTAATATCAGTGTTAAAAATCAGTATTAGATATTTTTTATTACGCAGAATTAAATAGCTTTCAATATCATTTTATCTTGATGTAAAAGACAACAAAAACTCACGGAGGAGACTGTATACTTTATATTCATATATTTCAGACTATGCTTTACCAAGCTAAAGTTGTTGCTCCTGGCGATAGAGATCAAAGGTGAAGAAGGTGCGGACAGTAAGATATCAATAAACCCCAGAAATGCGAAGATACATGCGAATACTCAAGGGTTTTTCATTGCACAATCCGCTGATGAGGTTAAAAGGTATGTTTATAAAGAGGCCGCTGTAGGAAGACTTAATAGATTCCTTATTGTTTAACTCAGAAATCTAATTTATAGCAGATTTAGACCTTAACCTATTTTATGTTGGGAAGAAAAAATTATAACGAACACTTCAATATCAAGACATTTTAACCTTTATGCTCTGAAGGTCAAAACACCCATAAAGTTCAATCTACTCTTGTTAACGTGATAAGGGAACATAAAATTATATAAATTCTTCCAATTCCAGGGCGTGGTTTTACTGCAAAGCGTGCCACGAAGACATTAAGGATGAAACACTCATCAAAAAGTGCAAATGCAAAAACTGTAAGATCATTTTACGTCTATTTTTATTAAAACAATTACCATATTTAATTTGACATTTGATAGATTTAATAAACTGTGACATACTTTCTGGAATAGCAACAGTCGAGTCACAATCACTAAATGTTACTGTCTTTCGGCTGTAACACAATTAACACGCTCTTGTAACTTCTATGTGCGAGAAAATAATAATATTCGGCTAAAATTCTAGTGACCGCACACCAGCGGAAGGTCGGAGCCGACATAGGTAACTTGCACACCCCACCTAACATACAGATTAACGTTTTCTAATTATTTTCGTGTATAATTTTGCGTTGCTTTAGTGTTGTTGCGTCCGTTAAACGGATCGGCTTCAAGGCATTCTGATCCGTGCATTCACTTATTTAGCGCTCATTGTGTATGTCCGCTCGCGGTATGAGAACATGCAACGCATCTGTGCCTCACGGAACTTTGCTCAAAGCTCTATCAGCAATTAGTGCATCATACATATTTATATCCGATTACACTTCCCACCAGCACTGTAAAGCATTCCAAGCTAGCATATAAATCGATATGATGCACTTTTAAACCGGTCCGAAAATGCATGACATTGGCACCATCACCCTAAACACTTAGTTCGATTCCGATGCCACGAAAGCATGTCTCAGAACGATTAAACCTAAACGGAGTCCAAAGTGTGAGCTTCCAAAGACAAAGACTTTGTAAAGCAGTACCTTTGCCGTGCGAATGACGAGTCACTAACTGAACTCAAAACACATTTCATCACTCTTGAAACTGGTAGATTCAAAACGCCATCGCCATATTAATTACCATATTGAATCTGCCAAGTTCGAAAACATCCGTCGAATCGAACAGGCCGTTAGTAATTGGATTTTTCCAGATGTCGGAATGATGATGATGCAGACCGGGATGGTGAAACAAAATCTTAATACATATCGAAGTGTTCCTGACGGTACGGAAAGAATAGATTGCCAATGCCGTCACTATATTTTTTGCAAACTAACATCGTATGAATACAAGCTAAAGTACGCTAACTCACAAAGCGGCAAACACGCAATTAGTTTAGCTACACCAATAAACTCAGGCGCTTGGTAGGACTTAAGTCAACATAACAAATACATGGGGGCTCAAGCATTGGTTTCGCTTACTGATATGGCTATAATATTAATAGAAAGCGGAACATAGGATTGCAAAATGATAGTCTTATAGACTCCGTTTATCAAAACAAGCTTTGTATGTAAGCTCCACCCTTCTAAACAAGATTAACTGTGATTTTAAAATGTTATTTCTCGGTTCAGTGGCTACATTCAGGAAGGGCGTCCGAGCCGTCCAGATGGTGGGCCGGGCAAGTACGTAATGTTCACGTTTATGTAAATGTCGTTGTGTGGGCGAATGGTCGCCCTGTCCTGTATCAATATCGTCTGTCGTTTTGTCTTGTATCGTTATCTATGTGCATTACAGTTAGATGGATGTCTATCTATTAGCCGATGTACCTATCGGGAGATATTCTGTTATTTTATTTGTTTATGGCAATAAAATGTCAATTCGATTTTTCTAGGTATCATCTTAAGAATTGTGCATCGATAGTCTCTGATGTTGATGTTGTACCGTCTTAGTTTTTTTTAATGTTCTGTGCTTTTACGAATAATGTTTTCTATTATTGTGTAGGGTATCGTAATATTAAATTAGTTGGTCCCGCCTTGATAGTATCCCGAGAAAGTTTAACTGGTTGAAACATCAAACGTCGAAATGGTGTTTGCTAATACGTAAAGTACAATTTTATTATCATTACAATCTCAGTATAGTCGAAACCTCATTCGTTCAATCATACCCCTACTTTCATTATCATTACCCTTTCACTAGCAATACCACCATAATAGATTAAATGGAAGTATAAATAGATGATAGAACTAATAGCTAATTAACATTGGTTTAGATTTTAGCATAACCTAGCTCTAGTGCACACGCTTGTTCAGTAATTATACGTTATCAAGCATGGTGCATGTTCTAAATGTTATAATAAAATATAATATGATTGTAGTTTTAATAAATGTTGTTAAATTGGTTTTACCTTGGTCCCTAGTAGAACCTTTAAATATTAGACGTCACATGACCAAGTTGAAATCTCGATTTCCCATACATTTTGAACTTATGCGAGTCGTTACGGCGTGCGAGCTTCATGCCCGTGACGTAGAATGTGTATACGGAGTGAGTGTTGTAAGGAATGCGAACATGTGCTGATGTTTTGCAGATGACCACCATCCTCCCCCCACCTTCACGCCGCCAGAGTTGCCCAAGAAGGTCCATGTTCGAGGTACATCTCAGACTCCAAGGGCTGAGTGTTTTTTTTATTTTATATCATTGGCCCACAGCCAGCTTATATAGGTAAAATGCACATAGCTTGCCCATGCATCATAGACAGCACGATTGGCGGACGAGCCACGGAAAAGGTTTGCTTAAATCGAGCATGATCCTGGTCCAAGTTAGCCACGAGTGGGTTTAATAGAACTAGAGGTGAAGTGCCAAGCTATACCACGATGCCGTTTCCTTGTTTTCGCATCACACTTTTCCAGATTAAAGTTGCAATTAATCTAAAAGTTTCCATTGACCTGTGCTTCTTGGTAAACTCTACAGCGGATGTTAATCATTCTGGTTTGCTACCCCGTCAATCCTTGCAACTCATTGCATCTTTGATTATTGTATGCACTGTTTAGCTTCTGTCGTAGTTTTTACATGATTGAATTTTAATTCAATTATTTAGACCCATGTAGCAGCAATTAATTATCTGTTATTATTCAGGTGAAGTCGCCCGAGATCGGGGAGAGGATATTAGCTGTAAGTAAAAGTTTTTGTATGCTCATGCAATTTCTATCAATACTTTCGTACACGCTTAAAGAGGTAGGCGTCTTGTACATATTTGTAAACTACTCTAGATACAGTGTTCAGCAGAAGTCAATACTCTTCTTAGCTACCGGTTGAACTTGTTTTGACGTGATAACGTCTTTAAAATCGTTTTAGTCGGGTGACATGTTCAGAAACTTGTGTCACACCAAAACCTCACGAGCGCGATCGCAGGTATAACGAGAGAGAGACGGACCGATCTCCCGTCTCTCTCACTCTAGCGGCATACAAACGAATGGGGATTTGTATGAATGTATGTATGAAGAAAAATGTATATCTTAGTCGAATAAGTAAACTTGTCATTTTACACCCGAAATTTATCATCAAAAGTGTGAATAAAACGATAGACGTAATTTAAAATTTGAAAAAATTGTTATCTTCATTAATTCCTCACTTCCCAAAAACTTATATCACCAATAAGACGTTATCACGTAAACATCTCGATCGTAAACCTACTTTACAAACAACCAATATTTTTTAGTCGAAATTTCTAATAAAAGTTTGTATGAGATGTTTTTCTAAAATTTTCAGTGATAAATCGCAATCACCGTAGCGCGGCCCCAACTGCGCTGCTGTCCCCAATGGCCAACCAGCTCATGAACTCCACTACCACGAGACAAGTGAATAAGGTTAAGCCCAACGTAACAAGAGCTCCGCCTGATACGTAAGTCAAACCTTCCTTAGTAAAGTGTAAAGGAGACATACTAAAACTGATTGTTGTTACTATTTTATTTTTTAATACTAAGAACTTAACACATATACTGTGATTAACCCATATCACAGGATAAATAAATACTGTCAAGTTATATCATCGAATAAGGTAGGATCGGCTACATAAGGCGTACCGCAAAGATAAATGTAAGAGTAAATTTAGAATTAATGTAACTTCTTTTCTGACGTTCATAAGTGTAAGTTTACCTATATGAATAAAGTTATTATGAGTTTGAGTTTGATATCACAGATTTAGCATGTTTATTCAAAAATGATGGCTAACGAATCGGGGACATTTGTTCTAGTATAAGGACTAATTAATGGTTATATTAGATTATAACTACGAGTATATGTCAAACGTACTAGTAACTAATACCAGACATATATAGTTTCGTCGTTTCTCCTAATTTGCGATACGAACCAACGATATCGTCCTACTATTCGTGAAGTTATAGAAATGTGAGTCGCATCAGCTGCGTTACAAAAATCAAATTTCTTTGATACATATAAAATAAATGTAAGAAATGAGACTCTGCTTTGGTCAGTTTTTATATCAGATCTCAGTTTGAACTTTAGTCTCATACTTCACATACATCGTATTGATAAGTATAATTGTCAAATGTAATAAGAATATTTAACACTATATAACATAGATTGGTAAAATTATTATATTACAATTTAGGAGCGCACCTGTCTCACCACAACCGAATATAGTAAATTATTTCTGCTTTAATAAACATTCTAAACTAAACGTATGAATAATTGGCATCAGCTCTAACTAGTAAAATCCAATTATCGAAACCCCTATAATTTTAATCCCCGCAATTTAGGTTACTTGATGTCAACCTATGCTTTTTATAGTTTATTCCCGATTAAATTGATTTCGATTATGTGAGCTCTAAATGTTTGTAACATCAATAACTATCCTTCGTTTATTTATGGCGCTTCATTAATTGAATTTCAATGTATTTGTTGTTTAATACGTGAATTAAATGGCACGTTGCACTATGCACGGCACTGAGTCGAAATACTTCATGACTGTTTAGCGTTTAGGTCTACTCTTCGCACGTTTATCGAGGCTCCTCAAAACATTGGAGAATATTTGACCCTGTTTACAGGAAT
Source organism: Pieris melete (assembly GCA_963693345.1). Taxonomy (NCBI): domain Eukaryota; kingdom Metazoa; phylum Arthropoda; class Insecta; order Lepidoptera; family Pieridae; genus Pieris; species Pieris melete. The sequence goes on along the minus strand of CAVNZK010000042.1, from coordinate 1,304,527 downwards.
CAGCCAGAGCAAGATACCAATTACCAGGCCTATCACCTTGCCTACGAAGTGAAAAAACTCATGTAATTCCAGAAATTATTTTCCAATTATTTTACTCCGTAGTTTAGGAGAGTTTGAAGTAGTTGGTAGTCCGTTAGCGCTTTCATATTTCATGTTATGGTTATGTATTTTGATGAAGAAATGTTCAGTTCGTATGCACTCAATAGCAGCACGGCACGCATGGATATTTTAGATGATTATTTGCGCATTGAATACAACGTAGTAATACAATTAGAATGTTAGCACAGTTATTTTGAGCAATACACGGCTACTTTGAGTGATTTTTGATTGTATGCTGGCACAATTACAAGATGCGAGTTATGTTATTTTCGCATATTTCTCTCTACTAATTTTCCGAAAGCGTTATTTCATCCTCTATACATTTCATAAACTTTTGGAACATTGGTGGACACAAACGATTTATTTCTTTCACTTTTTTTAATTTTCAATTATTCACCCTTAATAATGATTGGATGAAACCACATGAGAATAAAGTTAGATCTTAAAGATAAATGTACAAAACATTGAAACACATTGCACGTTCTGGAGCTGAATTGTGAATGAAACGGTCTTGAAACATCATCTAATGTCACAGGCCCACAAGTCGGAATAGCGGAGGCAATCAGAATAGTAATGGAGTAAGTCTGCCCGCTGGTATGGCAGACGACCAGTCAAAAGACTTCGATTTCGAAAAGACTGAGATGAAATATGACTCGACTGGAATGTTCCATTGGAGTCCTGCCAGAAATCTAGAAGATTGTATTTTAGTAAGTATTTGTCTTCTTATAACACGAATCACAGGTTCCAAGACTATCATCTACTGTTTAGGAGAGTCACAATGTCCTTATTACACCACTCCCCAGGGGTCCAGGGGTCTGGAAACCCGTTAGTATCAAAAGAATAAAAAATCCTGCTAAAATTAATCATTGACATCAGGCTCGACAACTTTATGCGATTTCCTTCTATTTTGGTTCAACTTCAAATTATATTTCAATATTTTGCCTATTTATGGTCTTTTTCAAATTGACGATTTTGGGAAAGAATTATGCATCTTATTAAATATTTTCAACTTTATAGGATAGAAACCAAGCCGCCATGACAGTACTGAATGGTCACGTGGTGGTATGTTTGTTCGCGGACCCGGATTCGCCGCTCATCGGTCTTAGGAACCTGGTGATGCCGCTGCGTGCCTCGAACTTTCACTATCACGAACTAAAACACGTGGTCATCGTGGGTAGCGTCGATTATATACGAAGGGAATGGAAGATGTTGCAGAATCTGCCAAAAATATCTGTTTTGAACGTAAGTGCTATTAAAGTGGTAAAGGCTAAAGAGGAGTAGAAAAGTGTCACCATTCCTAAGAACGTCATGCGTTGTCTAGACTTTTTTTTTATATAATAGGGGGGCAAACGAGCTTGCGGGACGACCAAAAAGGGCAGTCTTCGCAGCCCATAGACACCCATTTTAATGGGTGCGTTGCCGGCCTTTGAGGGCGGAGGACACTCGCCCTTTAACTTAACTTAACTATATACTCGTATACCTAAACGTAGCTTGATATTTACTTATTTTGTCATTTGTATGGACTCACCTCATAACTTGTTCAAATTTATAATTTCCGTTCATAGAGGTTTAAAACTTTGCAAAAAGTTAACACATTTTTTATCTCCACTAAGCGCTCTAATTTAGGGTTCTATGCCACACTGAATTAGAATAGGACTGTGGGGCTTGAACAATCTTGATATTCGGATCGTCATTCCGATTACAGGAAGGGCATTCTGCTATCACTTTCTTAGGTTCTTTTGTAATTTAAGGTCTTTTCGTAATATTTATCTTTGTAAACTTATTAATTATAAGCATTATTATATTATAAGCAGTACGTTTATCTGCAGCAGTACTTTTTTTCCTGTATGGCCTTGTTGGCTACAAATAAATGTCAGATTTGGATTGGATTTGTCTTTCTATAAAAGAATTACATAGAATTACGAGAAAATTTATTAATTATATTAATGTCGTTATTAATATTAAATACACTTTTTACACGATTTTGGAATTGTTAAATTGATAAACAGATTGTCTTTGTCACCATTTGCATGCTCGCTATCTTCAGCCATTCTAGACATATCGATTGCTATCCGATATACAATTTTTATGTTTGTTCAGGGTTCACCGCTAAGCCGGGCCGACTTGCGTGCAGTGAACGTGAACCTGTGTGACATGTGCTGCATCCTGTCAGCGAAGGTACCATCCAACGATGATCCAACGCTGGCTGACAAGGAAGCTATTCTGGCTTCGTTGAACATCAAGGTAATAATAATATTATTTGACAATTCACACCAATTGACCTAGTCCCATGCTGGTAATGCTTGTGTTATGGGTACTAGGCAACGGATATACATACATATTACAGATAGATACGCATATAAATACATATTTAAACACCCAAGACCTAAGCACAATACCAAATGCTCATCACATCGATGTTTGTCTCAGCCGGGGATCGATCCCGGGACCCATGGATTCGCAGTCAGGAGTACTAATCACCAGACCAATGAGCCGTCAATCCATCCAATTCCTGGTTTATTTTGCATTTTGCTGTACTTTAAGGCAATTTATCATCATGGAAACCTATTTGATTCAAAAGATTAAAAACGTGGTTTTGATCCAATAAGTTCAGAATCAGAAGACTAACTTCGTCCTCTAAGTGAGAATAATAAATAATAAGTCTAATATATCCGTTTTCTCCATTTTTTAAACAAAAAAGTTCTTTCACTCAAAATACTATATCTCAAAAACTAATAGTACGACAGTTGTCAAATTTATACACACGTGTGTTTTGAAGGTAGCTCCAGCTATGAGTCAGCCTACTTCTTTTCTTTCTTTGATTTACGCGAGTTTTTGTAAGTTTTGTAATAATCCAGCGGAATAATCCCCAAACTACTCCGAAAGACTAATAAAAATATTAGTTAAAATATCATTCATATTTTTTTCTAACTCGGTGTCCAGGCGATGACCTTCGATGACACGATAGGCGTGCTCAGTGCTGGGGTGAACGGATCTAATGCTGCGCCAGCGCCGCCAGGAGCTTCACCCGCGCCAGTCCTGCTGCAGCGAAGGGGCTCCGTCTATGGCGCTAATGTGCCTATGATTACTGGTAAGTGTTGATTATTTGGATATAAATTAACCTAAGTTTACTTGCTCATCATCTAATACTAATGAATAAAAAACAACTTAGAACAGAGTTTGTTTTATTTCCCTACAATTTAGGAATATATTATTTATATCTCATAAAATACGAAAAAAAAAACAAATCACTCACTCCGTTGGCTTCTGGCTGGCTCTTCTAGGGCTCCCTGTCCTGTGCCACTTTGCGCCAATTTCTGGCTTTCAGCTGCTAAAAACAATAATAGAAATCTCCAGTCAAACAACAACGGAGAACAGAGAAGACAGTTACTGTCTATAAATTATTAATCATATGATGAACATTTTTGGATAATTTTACCTACAGAGCTGGTTAACGATAGCAACGTGCAGTTTCTGGATCAAGACGATGATGATGACCCAGACACAGAACTCTATCTCACGCAGCCTTTCGCCTGCGGAACAGCCTTCGCTGTCAGTGTGCTAGATTCGCTCATGTCAACTGTAAGTACCTACATGGATTTGTGGAATTCAGGAGGAAAAGATGTAATAAAGCAAATAATTTATAACAACGCAAACAATAATTCTCACACGATATTTCTGCTGGAGTTTTCGCAAGAGTATATAACAACCGTTACTAAGGTCATATTATATAGGTACAAAAGTGGTTTTTTGTGGTGGTGGTGCAACGTATTTTTACTTTAACAGTTATAACGGCTATTATTATTTTACTTATTTCTTAATTGATGAATTTGCGATCTAACTGTTGAAGAAATTTTAACATTTTTATATTGGTATTACTTTTGTTTGGATTCTCCATAAATTTGGATACAATTTCTCTCGCAAATGAATAAATGGTAATGCAACTTGTTATTTGCAGACGTATTTCAACCAGAACGCACTGACTTTAATCAGATCGCTAATAACTGGTGGGGCTACGCCCGAATTGGAACTGATCCTCGCGGAAGGAGCCGGCCTTAGGGGCGGGTACTCCACCTCGGAGAGTTTATCAAACAGGTACGTCTGTTGCCTACATATTAATTTTTTTGTATTGTAGTAATCCTGCGTACAGGGCAGTCGATAATTTTGAATTTTTATGTAAATTTTGGACTACTACAAAATCCAGTAGGATTAATTTATTTATTTACACTTCGTTACATACGTTACATTTATAGAAAAACAAAAATCATAAAAATTATAAGGGATGCAACGGGGATTTAAGAAAGTAATAAATATTAAAAGTATATTGTATATAATATTTAATTTGGTAACAGGCAAATATCAAATACATGATTGTTAAAATTTTAAATTTTAAAAAGAGAAGAAATAGGTACCCACCATAAGTTGTATTAATCAAATAATGTGATATATTATTAATATATAATATATGTTTATTTTAAGTGTGTGTATATATTGTTAATGTTTCAAGGAATACATGAAGGTTGATTATTATCATAATTATTTATCTAATAGGCAAGTTGGTGATCAGCGTTCTGTACCTGACGCACGCCCTCGACCTTTTTATGTCTAAGGCAAGCTGATTTCCTCACGATGTTTTCCTACGACCTCTGAGAGTCGCACGTTGAAGCCACCAGGCCAACACTGCTTTATATCAAAAATCTATATACTCGTAGAAAAACTAATAAATGCTAATTACTATTCGACCAGGGACCGTTGTCGTGTAGGCCAAATTTCGCTATACAACGGACCGTTAGCCGAATTCGGCGAGGCTGGCAAGTATGGAGACCTTTTTGTCGCGGCGTTACAAAAGTACGGGATGCTGTGTATCGGCCTCTACCGGTTCAGAGACACCTCATCGTCATGTGACGCTTCCAGTAAGCGATACGTCATCACCAACCCGCCTGATGATTTCTGCTTGCTACCTACTGATCAGGTGAGACCAAAAGGCCAATGTTGATATATTGTGTCTGTATAGTATCGTGACTTTAGTATTACTTGATAATCTTAGTTAAGAAATCTTGCGTAAAAAAATTCCATGTGAAAGATTATAATTTATGATGATCCATCAAAATTATGGACTTGAACATATAGTGTGTGGTGGTCTCTTGGCTGTTGATTAATATGAAACAGTTAAATAAAATAATTAATAATAACATATTTAGTCAAATATTAATATTGATCAAAGTAGTATATTTGCCGTTGCTGTCTTATTGAGTCATATAAAATAGCATCCAACTGTTGCGTCACATTTTGTAGGAGTGAAACAAAGATGGCTGTGTAAATAAAAATATATTCCAGGTGTTCGTCCTAATGCAATTCGACCCCGGCGTCGAGTACCACTCGTCGCACCTGGCTGCCACAGCCGGGGCCAAGGACGACGCCTCCTGACTATTGCTGTGCAGCGCCCTCACTGACGGGCCCTACTCCTACATCTAGACGCGGTACAACCCTGAACCTTCACTCCCTTTCGCCCCAGCCTCTGCGCTGAGGCCACGGGGATGAACGTTTCACTCCCAAACGAACGACTCGTACTGCACATAACTCGTCTAAATGAGACAGCAATACTTAGTACTTGTGAATGACCGAGTATTGCTTCTTACCTTTAAATACATCGAACACCACCATGTTGTCTCTTTTGCACCGTAACGTAACGAGCGAGATGGGGATATTTCTGAATTGAAATATTGTTGTCCCGCTTGCTCCGTTACTAATAGAGCGAGATAGGAACGAGTCGTACGGAGGGAGTTGCGTTACGTTGGGATATGTACTGTAACTAGACTGTACCGGCCGGTAGGACCGTCGCACTACACTCCGACAACCCTACCCGATTTCCGAAAATCCCTTTATCCATACAAATGTTATTTTGCTTATAATAGCTGGGCGTCACACTTTCAGCTTGGAACTTTGATAGCACCGTTGACTGTGTGAAATCATCTATTATTAAGGATATTATAATTGACGTTTTTGCCTTTTATTTTCGATTCACCATCCAGATGCAGTGCACTTTATACCTTTCCCACGCTTCTTCGCACTGCAATGGAACAGTGGAGCAGGTATAGACAGGATTCAAACGCTAGCTTTCGATGTTGTATAGGTTTAGAACAGTTTGAATTCTGTATACATCTCGTGGACACTAGAACTACGCAAAGTTAACCTTTAAACTTTTAATTGCAATCTGACGATAATATAAGGTAAAACATATTTAGTACGTCCATTCCTTATTCTATAGAATACGTGCTACTCATGTAAGTTTGAATATTTTTACGCATTTATACTCATCGACTGAAGTCATACGTCATGTTAATTTAGTTAAATTGAAAATTTTAATTTAGAATAAGCTTGTGTCTATGCACTCTGGTAGTTTACATATTGTTTATGCTCATAGTAACGGGTGTAGGTAATTGTATCCGCTCTGCTTATCCTCATGCACATGTATTTTTCGTTCATCCATATTCACCTTTTTTAAATAAATATAATTTTTTGTATTTGTTTCTTTTGTTTTTATTTTTCCTTTGGGCGGGGATTGTCAAAGTGAACGTGACATGGCGCTGCACATTTATGAACTGGACTGAACAATTGCGAGTGCTCACAATCGATACGAAAATGAATGCAAGTGTTATTTTGATGCTAACAGTGTGATATTATTTTCGAAACGTTGTTAAATAGGGCTTCAGAAGCCTGCGGTGTATTTAGTGTTAATTCCGGGTGCTTTGACGATTGTGGACTTCTTTCATAGTCTAGTACTTTTTAGATGTTATAAGTAGAGGTACTGATTAACTGTTACTTAATCCGGCTAATCGATATGAAACACGTTTAAAAATCAATTGGCAGTTAATTAGTATCACTTAATTTTTATATTAGATTGTGAACCATTCATCTTCTAGTAAAACATCTTTTAACTTCAAACATTTAACTTTAATACGGGATATTTGACAATTTATAAAAAGTGCTTTAAATAATTGACGCATTAAAAATTAATTTGTCAAAAATCCTGAACATTGTGTAGTTGATCCCACATTTTTTTAATCTTCGTCATAATATCGCTTTCGTCATATAGATTAGTCGAAATTATAAAACCGGCCCTAACTAGATAATTTATATTTTCGTTCAAGTGTGTTTGAATAGGTCCAGGAGCATTTGTTTATAAAGGAATTGAATGAATACTGCCATATTTTTGTAATAAAGCGCCTTGGTCCATACAAATGTCAAAATACCCTAGGGGAATAAAGTACAAAGTCAGGCTCACTGGATCTCGTTGTGGACATGTTTGAAACGCCGTAAAAGCGGAATCCTGAACTCGTTTTAAACGGATTTATATTTAAGACTCATTCGCGTTTAGAGCTTACAAGAGAATTTATTTCGAAGTCGATTAAAATCACTTGCATCAGTATCACGCGTTTATTAATAAGTAATTAGGGAGATGGTATTTGTATAAAATTGAGATGGTTGTGCACGATAGATATTTATTAATTTTATTTAATCATTATATGAAGCAACTCCATTAAATCGGAATCGGAAAATGCTCGCAAACTATGGCTACAATTTGTGAAGTTTTTTTTTGACTTGATGCATGCAACAGAAAGCTCATAGCCAAACTAGGTTTAGGTACGTTACGGCAAGTCACCAATCGACAATGTAATTATTGTAGTATGTTGTATATAGTCGTATGTAATTTTGTATATTACATAAGAATTTTTTCCACATCTCCTTCGCATTAAAATAGATAGTTACGGCTGCTTTAAAGTTAACATTTGGAAATACTGTCGTGTGTAGTTTGTTGTGAACTAGGCATAGATTGTATGCTAGTAAGAATAGAGTTCGGACGTCTCAATGTAAAAATGTAAATTACACGCTAAATAGATATTTTGGATTAATTACGTGTTATTAAATAAGATTATTAATTAATTATAAAATGACGATTTTCCTTTAATATTTTTATACAGCATTACAGATATATATCGCAATTAAAAGTTTATAGAGGTGGTTCGGTGTGCAATTTGAATAGTGTCTAAATTTGTATAATCGCCTTATCGAGAGAGAATATAGCCAAATGTTCTGCGTGTGTTTGCTTGAGATTATCGTACGTAATTTTTAATGTGCATGTGACTCGTGGCGTATGAAATCGTTATGCTAGCTGTAATTACTATAAAATATTTAAAAACTATTACTAATCCAATTTGCGTCTACGCGAGGGTAGACCGAAACTTTCATGGAACTCTTTCATAGACGGTCCTAATATCCGAACCTACTAATGGTGAAATCGCAATGATTCTACAAACATTATTGTAACCAAGTTCTATCTTGGCTGTCAATAATTTTGTGCCAATCTTCAGATGCCTACTTTTCATATACTTTCGTCACTCACTTTAATGTGCCCACGCACAAAAATAGTATGCAAGCAATATTGTGAATACAGTTCATTTTAGTTTCAAGATTGGTACATTAGTTCCTGTGTAGTGTAACTGAAAGTCAACGACATCCAAACAAGTGAAAGTCAAATTCGGAATCACTTAATGCCTATATATAAGTAGTAGATTCATGTTCAGTGTGCATTAAAATCCTAGATTTAACAACATTGTTGACTATTGCTAATAGCTTGAGGTTGTTAACGTTTTTAGAACAGATTACATTTTTTATGTATTATAATACATATATACGTATATACCTAAAATCTTAATCGCTCTACGAATATTCGCTAGTCAAATTTTTGTAAGCTGATGCCATCTATTGTAATGTTACACGCATAGTCTTCTCTTAATTAACGTAGTATCAATATATAATGATGGCTGTGAGGTAAATAAAATTATAACACTTTATTAATTAAATATATAAATTAAAATAGTAACTAATGTCATTATATTGCTATCGCTATGACTTTAAGACGCTGCCCCTTATTCTGGATTGGCACTGGTATATGGCTATAAAAGGGTCCTACTAGCTATTGGCTAAAACGAAGATCTAGGCTAAGATTCAGAGTCAAGACTTAGCTTTAAGTTTGATTTCTGTTAGACAAATTCCTATTTGACATCCGGGTGTCCTACTTAGCGCAAAACTGTGAGAGTGATATTCAGAACCGAGACTAAGTGTGACTCCTTTATGTCTAAAACGTATTAGATTTTGACATAAGGGAATCATAAGTCACGTTTCGGAATCTCACCCATAGACTCAAGACAATTTTTTGGCAGAAAGACCGCGCTACCAAGACCTTTTCGGATATTGACTCGCAGATATTTAATTACACGTCAATATCTAATTGTTTGCCACCAGTGCCAACCAAAGCCTTCATGTGCCATTCCACAGCGCTACCATTAACGTTGCATTTTTTATTTCTTATAATTTTCTAGATTAAACATTAGTACGATTAATTTTGCTTCAGATATACAATCATGCATCAGCGAATTTGTAGAAAGAATATTCGGAAACATTTAAAATTTTAAGGTTAACTTATTTCCAAATTATGGACACATTTGAACAAAAATCCCGACCGTTATAAAGTTTTTTTGTAAAACTATTGACAGAAAAGAATAATTCCCAAAAAATTTAGTCACTAGCTTTGACGCACGGTAAAATTATTGGAAACGTTTAAAATAGCTCATAAAAGCTAATCTTAATCCTGTGTTTAATAAAGGTTACAAAAAATGCAATTCGGTGTCTACATATGGCAGATATTAACGACAATTTAACTAAATTGTAATTGCCTCATCGCTAATTCGCTACACATTTTACATAAGTCACAAATTTAATAAGCAGATGCAAATCACGATGCCGGCTGTATCTGACTGTTTGAAATATGTATCACACCACAAATTATTTAATATTGTTGATGTTGATTGTTAATAAATTGCAAATAATGTAAATATCAAATAAATTCTGTATTTGTATTTGATTTGTTGTTTGATTTATACCTGACCTTAATTCTTTCAGTTCCCGTAACTTAAGTTGTAAGAGTCGTTATGTTTATGGCTGCTTGTTTAAAATCTTATTAAGTTATTTATTAGTAACAGATAGTTATTTTATTTGCTATAGCCAGAAGACAGAAACATAATCAATACATAATATCTGTAAATATTAAAGGTTAGACAGATATTTTGCCTGATTTCGTTAAACACTCATATTTTTTTTTTCACAGACGGGTAAACAAAACGTTATGATTTGAACAAAAATTATATCGTATAACTTAATATTATCATCAATACACTCAATAAACACTATAAATAGTATGTCTAACGCAAGAACTCATCAGTACCAATCTAGTGGATATTATGAAAAAGATACAGGATGTAGATATTTTAGAATTGTAATAAGAATAAGTAAAAAAAATTAATTTTCTTATAAAAATGCAATATAAATTATAAGTCTGCAGAGGTTGTACTTAGGGACCTCCCGTAGAATATTTTTTTGCAGCTGATGACCTCATCTATCCCCCTATTTGCGTTTGATCCTCGACTTTTTGACCACCCTGTAGTGTGCTGTTTAAACTTTGATAGTTTTTTATCTGTGTGTAAATAACACAGATAAAACGATCAGAAAGAACTGCGATAGTTAAGCCTAATTGTAGGAGTAACTGTGAAAGTATATTTGAATACATAATATATAATACAATAGTATATTTCATTACGAGTGCGGAAAGCCTGTCATTGCAAAGAGTTCCGACAAATGTCTACCCGAGCCGAGGCGCAGCCGAAGGTGAGGGTTGACAGTCGGAACAAGTTGCAATGACGGTTCCGCACGTGTACTGAACGACTATTTTTAATACAGTTCCGAAAAAATTTAACAATTTAATAAAATATTAAAAACACAATAAACTCAACTAACTAATCATTTATTTCTTAAAAAAGTTATAATTCACATATACATTTAAATTGGTACAGTTTTTTTACGAACTGGGAAAGTTTTAGGTTGCATATTTACTGTTTGAGACAAACTATTATTAATTTCGTATGATTGTTCATGTATATTTAATATATAATATAACAAACAACTAAACTCGCAAAGAACATTTTTGGAAAATGGCGCCAACTGTAAAATAATATAAGCAGAGATTTTTTTTTTCTTCACCCGTTCTGGGTAGGCAAAGGGAAAAGGGGCTGCCCATACAGCCAAGTCTTCAGTAGAATTTTTTTATTGATATGAAATTTAATAAGATGAAATGAAATGAAACCTAACCTAACTCATTGAATCAAATCATTAAATCTGATATTGAAACAAATTATTAGCTTCTTTTTTGAAATATTTGCATGAGTCATAAAAACTTCTATTTTTTTTTTAGTAAAAACTTCGTGGTTTGTTTTTTCTTTTTAATAGACATTAATTTGACAGTTGGGAAAGAAAACGCAATAGTTCGGAAAAGGTAAAGAAAAAGCACGAGTGTGTAATAGCCCACATCCCGAACGCTATACGTCCCTGCAATACGCCACTTTTTGAGCAACTGTATTAAAAATAATGTATTAATCACCGTCAATGGCTATACAGTACCTTGTAGGCCTTAGCTCCTAAAGTACACTTTGCCATCGCAATCTATCCAGTGCATTCCGCATCCCTATTGTTTCGAGGTCCTTGACAACTCCATTCCACCAACGCAACCTCGGTCTACCGGGATTTCTCTTGCCACCGGGTTGTTAGTTCAATAAGGACCTCGGGGTTCTGTTGTCTGCCATTCGGAGCACTTGTCCCAACCACTAGAGCCTGCACCATCTATGTTCATATTAATAAACAAGTTGCAATTTTTTGAATAAATCTTATTAACTTCAATAACTAGACATGTATTTTTTAAATAACATTTTTATTTACATAAATTTATATATTTACAAAAAGCATCACACATCAAATATGTGTCGAAATGTGTATGACACGATAATTAATAGGACTAGAATCACGAAAAATATTAATAGATCATTTATAATTTGTTTCCTAACAATATCAATCATCAATGCAAAAATGCTTGCATACATTTATACATTTATAATCACATTAATTATTCTCATATCTTTAAGGTTTGACATCCCATAACCCTTCCAAGGGACATGGACACATCTGTATCAGTCATTGATAATTTTATTAATGCTACAAGGGGACCCAAACTTAGGATCCCAGGTTAATATGCCATTTTACACTCGTCTATGAAGGTTTACTCCTTATGTATACAATTGAATCTCTGCTAATCAATGGAGTCAAACAACCAAATCCATAACCAAGGTTATAGAAGAAATAATAGATACAGCACATAGGTTTCTTTTTATTCCAATATGTATTGTTACCTAAATATTCAAGTGTTTTTTTTATTTGTTACCTAAACTCCAAATTTCAGTTGGACATGCTAGTTATGTCTCAGTCTATCCAGATGAAGTTTTGTACTACTCTTTCTAGACTTACTCTGTTTCTTGGCAGATCCAACAACTACCTTTTTCTTTTCTTCTTCTCGCAACAAAGGTGGTAATGATACTTTTCTTATATTATAGTTATTTTGTTGCCCATACCTAAATGTTCCATTATGTGGTTCAGGTGAATACAGAGGCTGTAGAGATGATTCTCTTAACCTTGCTGTAAAAACGCTTGAATTAATTCTATTATCTAAGGAATTCATATTTGAATTCTTTGTGTGATCTAGAGAAATGTATGATTTTGCACTATTTCTTCCATAATTTACAGATGTATCAGGACGATATGGCTTCATCCATTTTGAAGATGCTATATCTGATCTTAGTACAGATTGATTCTGTTTTTTCTTATGAGAAGGACTCCTTATTTGTATAGGCTTTATTTGTAACAGTGAACTAAATGTATCTAACAGATCAATTTCTGGTGAGTATTGGTATGATATCTTTTCTCTGTTAAGTTTTGTATCTGGAATGTCACTTGTTGATGTCCGAGGTGAGTTTGTAGGTGTGACATCTGTACTGCTCTGAGAGTGTCTCTCTTCACTTTCACTAAATTGTTCATAGTCACTGTAGTGCATTGCAATAACTTCTTCATGTTCGATTTGTCTATAGTGTAATCTTTTATCTGGTATAGAGATTGCCTTTCCAAGTATTCTGAAAAATTCAATTAGGATTACTAAGGAAAAGGATTCAAAAAGAAGATAAGAGCTATGCAAGCATTTCAATAATTGACTGTATTTTTTATCTTAGAAGTTTAGTTAATACAATATATAGGATGAGTACAGTGGTGGTGCAAATATTTAGATATCAAAATCTAAACCTGAAACACTAGTAGTAAAGGCTTTCCTTCTTTTTATTACTTGATTGAAGGTTTTAATAGTATAGTGAATAAAGGTCAAACTTTATACCTAAGTTGTGGGTGCAAATCTTGCCATTGCCGACATTCCTCTATAATTTCAGGTCTTTTCGATTTTTCCCCATCCTCATTATACAGAGTTCTCTCAATTCTTTCCCATTCATCAGCTAATACTCTTGTAGTCTCGGCTGTGTTTCTTTTTAAAATTGATCCCGCACTGCTATCACTCTCCTCACTATGAAAGTCTGGTGTGCCTAAAATTCATGTTAATCAATATCTTTACTAATTATTACCAATATTTAACAGCCGCAGCGAATAAGTACCTATATAGTGTTAGTCAGCTTTGAAATTATAAATAATCTTGTTTTAAGTACATAGGAGATTAGAATCTCATGGTATTACATATGATTTACTCCAAAAAATGTGTAAAATTCTATTTACTATTACATTGATGGCTGAAACAATTTTTAATTATTATTTAATATATTTTGACTTACTTGTCTCACTCTCTGAGAGGAAATCAGAATATGGTGTTCCTGATCGTTCCAAGCTGTCACCAGCAAAATTGTTATACGAGTATACTAAATTTCTATTCAAATTATAAGCATTCGCAGAGAGTACAGAAAGCTCCGGTCGACGAGGTTTTTGTTGACTAATATACGGTAAACAATCCCCTCTATTTACATTCTTCTCTCGAGCCGACATATAATTTCTTGCCGACATAGTTAGATACATAAAATAGAGTAAATTTTTTCACCCGCCATGTCATAAGATTTCAAATTATTTTAATAATTAAAATACTATGTAATGATTTAAACAAAATGTTATCATATTATAGATCTCTGCATAACATAAATCGTAATTTTCAAAATTCAATAATAAAAATAATCAATAATTGACAATGACAGTGACATCTATAGTAATTTAAATAGTCAAGCATTAATGGGAAAATGATTTGAGTTTGACAGACAACTCTATATCTACCCTAGACCTACCGGCTACCCTCCTACAATACAATGTAAATTGTAATAACTAATTTGAACTTTGTAGTAAGTCTGTGGCATGTAGTTAGAGTATAAAAACGCTGAAGATTATATTTTACATCCATTGACCATTAGCTTAGCTCAGATTATTATTTACGTGATAAGTCTAACACAGTACATTTTATGTAAAGAAGAAAAATCTGTGTTTTGTTTAATATATAGTTTACTTACGTTTATTCACAATTAAGAATTCTGACGAGTGCGCGAGTGCGCGAGTGTAAAGTATTAGTAGTTAGGACTTAGGACACTGGACAGCCGCAGTCCACACCCGCAGACCGCAGTGAATTTATAGACACAGTTTAAAACTAAGGAACAGTAGTTTGCTTAAATATTTGCTAGTCATATTAATCAGCTGTGTTCAATATAATGTCGCATTTACTTACGAAAAGCGGTTTATCACAGGATGAGGTGATATATTATTTTCATATATTTACTTTAAGACATTAAATAAGCTAACATACTAGTATTATTTTTGAACAGAAACTCCTAATGCCATTCACATACATCCAACAAGTGCCTGGAAAGCAGATAAGAGCTAAATTAACTGTAGCCTTTAATTATTGGCTTCGGGTGAGTGATGAAAAATTAAAGGCTGTTGGAGAGATTGTTCAAATGCTGCACAACTCCAGTTTACTGTAAGTAAAGTTAAACGCCATTAAATTGGTTGTAGTTTATGATAGCTAGATACTTGTATAGATCAACCAGGCACAGGAAAATAATGTCTGTTTTATTCTTAGTTATTTAGTTAAATTAGTTAAGTCTGCTGTTCTCAATAAACTTGAACAGTTATCGTTCATAAGTCAAATCAGTGCTTGTGGGTTACACTCAAGAGTGATTATTAACTACTTATCCGCAAACGGGATTCAGCAAAAGATAAAGATACCTCATCATCCAATTTGTGGAGTTATGGTATAAACTATCAATTAAATTTTAATTGATATTACTGCTTGTATCACTGCTCTGTTGGTCAACAACATCTAAAATGTTTAATTTCATATTTTTTGTCTATATACATATATTATACTCCTTATCAGAATATACAATGTGTATAAATTTTTTTCTATTATATATGTATATTGTATACATAAAAATTTTCTTTTATATATTGTGTATATTGTATACATAAAAATTTACTTATGTACAATGTTACATCTTATGTTCCACCCACATTGTTACAATTCTCTACCAATGAAATGTTATTGTTTCTAATTAGTGCATTTCTTAACAAGTTGATTGTATTTAAATCATTCCATTGAGCTAAATGATGAACATAAAAACATTAGGTAATGTTAGATTAAGTTATATAAGTATAACATCTAACAATGTTAAACAATTATTGCTATGAAAGTGAAAAGCCAATAATTTAAGTTATTCTGCTCACTACTGGAATCATAGGGCAGTGAAAAGTATATTTGAGCTTCCGAAAAGATCTCTGCAATCTTGATCTCATTTCAACTGTGTAGCAAGACATTAATTTTTTTAATAACATCCTTCCAGTTTGGATGACATAGAAGACAATTCAATTCTGAGGCGTGGCATTCCGGTAGCACATTCTATATACGGAGTGGCTAGTACAATTAACGCAGCCAATTATGTTATGATAGTTGCACTTGACAAGACATTGAAATTAGGGCACCCTTTGGTATGATGATCTTGATTTTTAGTATAGTGCAATATTAAATAAATACAGCAATTATTTACTTTGTGTAAGATAATTTAGGCGGTTTATTTATAAGTGAAAATAAATGTAGTTTTTAGTCCTTAAGAAGGAATTATTTAAACAGCTTTAACACCTTACTTTTGCCTAAATTAAAATATTTCTTTTGCAATCAAACATTCATTCTTTACTCGTTATTATGTCTTTTTATGACCATTACTGTATTTTAGGCAACTACGGTATACACTGAACAGTTACTAGAACTACATCGTGGTCAGGGCATGGAAATATATTGGAGAGATAATTTTCAGTGCCCATCTGAGGACGAATATAAAGAGATGACTATGAAAAGTATGTTATATACTTATTATTTTGTGATTTTTTCTAAATTTTTCTATTTTTCTAATTATAATTAAGTATTTGGTATTTCTATTTTTCCATACAAATAATATTTAATCTGTCATCTTTAAGCATTTCAAATAAATTGTGTCAGCCCTTTGGCCAATTGCGGGGCTATGGGACTCCCTACTATTTTCAACTAGTTTACTATTTTTCTCCCCTCATGAAAAAACTATGGTACTCGTACAATTATCTACAACTATCTCCTTTATATTACAGAGACGGGAGGTCTATTTATGCTGGCCATTCGATTGATGCAGCTCTTCTCCGAGAACAAGTCGGACTTCAGCCGACTCTCATCTATCCTTGGCCTTTACTTTCAGATTAGAGATGATTACTGTAATCTCTGTTTGCAAGAGGTAAAAACTTATTTCAACAATTTTATTGTATTTTAATATTTAGTGAATATTTTTATATTATAGAGATTGCTTGCGTGTAGGTTAAAATAATTAAAAACGAGTAGTCTTTAATTTTGACTTGCTTTTAAAAGACCCGGTTAAATGTTACAGGGTTAAACAATATCAAAAACTTTTTAAATCAAGACTCTTTAGAATGTTATTTATATAGAATAATGTGTCTTATATTAATGCCTTTTCTTAAGTTGGTTTGAAATTTGAATATGAAATTATGAACTTGACGTTTTATTTGACAATGATTTTGTCATTTTAAAAATAAATAATCGTGCAACCGATTTTAATGATGGAGACCATTAAATTTCTTCGAGACACGATTATCTCTCGATAGAAAAGTATTTGTGACATCATTTACATAGTAAAGCATGATTACGTAATTCCTTTGATTGCTCTAAAAATTAGTAAAAAATACCTTAATTCTGAATACATATTTAATGTAGGAGACCTTGTAATTAAAAATAAAATAAGAAACTTTATTCATAACAAGATAAGGTTGTGACAAAACAGATCTGATACAAGTACGCACACTAGGGAGCCCCGCTGTTGTGGGTGACTACATTTCAGTTTTTCCGTACAAACTGTATGTTTAAAACAAAATTAATATAAATTATGTATAAAAAAAAACCCGAATATACACAATATTTAATAATATTTTATAATTATATTACATTGATTCCTTTTAACATTTTAACTTAAATTAGAAAGAGCAGCGGGTTCTGGGTTTCTCACTTTTAATCACTCACCAACAACCTCTCACCACAATGCTCGACTGAATCCTAAATCAGTACCGCGTTCCCTGTCAAAAGTATCTGCTCTGATTGGTTGTAACAATATTCGTACACGATAATATTAAACAATCAAATAATAACAAAACAAATCAAATTAAATTATTAATATAGTCCAATGATTCGATCATAACATTTCCTGATAATCCTAGAATTCCCGGACATAATAAGTATGTGAATGGACGTGAGAACATTAGAGTGTAGCTGACAGATGTTATATAAAGTTTTTGCAACCATATAAAATTTAGTAACTAACAATACCTTATATATTGTATGACGACTATTGTGAATGAAACAAGGTTCGAATCCTTTAGTTTTAATTAAAATTAAAGTATTAAAAGAACCTAACCTTTTTATTTCTCATATTTATTCTAAGATTTTTGGAGCCTAACATCGCCGGTTCTAAATTCCTTTTTCATGGCGTATAGCTTAAAGATAAATCAGAGAATAACTAATATCTCTTAACTATTAAATCGTTTTAACGACGTTAAGGCTGCGGCCTCGAATTTCGCGGGCAGCGGGGCGGCAGCGGCTGCGGCGCGGGAGCGAGGCGGCCAACGCATAACTGTTCTCCAAACCAGCGGGCAGATCGCGCGGCACTATAGCGGTGTAGTGTTGTGTTCGTGGTTGTGTAGTCGAGATATTTGTTTTTATTCGCGAACGAAATGTCTAAAAAACGGCGACAACATCTTTTTGATTCAAATTTATTCCTAACGCTCGATTAACGACTTTATTGTGGGCAAAAATATGTTATATGCAAAAATATAGTTCCATATGGGTCTCCTTTCAAAGATTTCTGAAATAATTTGCTCTTGCACGTCCGAGGTCATTTTGATACGTTACAAAAAATATGTACTGCACTATACTACAATGCATACGCGCAACGCGGGCGGTCACCGCTTGACTGGATTGCGCCGCTCGTTACCCGCCTCCGCGCCGCTGCCACGCCGCTGTTTTCGAGAACCGGTCCATTTGATTGTACGCATAATATCCTGCCGCTCCCGCGCCGCGGTCGCCGCCGCCCCGCTGCCCGCAAAATTCGAGGCAGCAGCCTAAATATCATGACAGAAATCCAAAACCCGATCAAGTAATTATTGACTGCATGAATTGAAGTTAAATAATAATTAACTTAATCTATACTTTGTAAGGTTTAACTTGGTGTGGTTTTCAATTAAGTGTGCGTTAAGTATTTCTATTCAATTAAAAATTTTAAGGCTTAAATAATTTAATTAATTTTTCAGTACTCCGAGAATAAAAGCTACTGTGAAGATCTGACGGAAGGCAAATTCAGTTTTCCGGTCATTCACGCGATCCGAAACCAGGAAGGCGACAATCAAGTATTGCGTATCCTTTTTATTTTTGTTTTGTTTTTCTTAAAATAATGCTATTATGAAAAAAAAACAAAATCTGAACTACGGTTAAACTTAAAGATGAATTCAGCCAATAACCCTAGTGGAAAGCAAATCAACAACGAATTCGAAACATCTTGTGAAAGGTTTTTAGTTTCATAATTATCATCAGCCAAGAGGCTGATGTGAGACCAAGTACAGATACTTGGTCCATTTCTGGACCTAGGCTTCCTCCATTTTCCTCAAGTACGCCCTGCACTGGTCTCTCTGTATCTGTATCTCACTGGGAGCCATCTATCTTCCTTGACGATGTCGTCAGTCCACCTAGTCGATGGGCGGCCGCGCAGTGTTTAGTTCCTGCTGAGGTCTCCATTCGAGGAGCCTACGGGTCCTTCGGTTTTTGTCTTGCCTCATCCATTCTTGAACCATAACTAAATTGTTTAATGGTCAAATAACGTTGTAACACTTAAAAGATTTGTGAGGTATACAGTAAAAAAAAAATCACAACAGTTTTTTTTTTAATTATCTAACTCTAATGACGTTGTGGTTTATGAAATTTTCCTTTGTATAAATGTTATGTAGAGGGAGGGTAAAACTTGCTGAGTTTCTTGCCCGTTCTTCTCAGAACAACACCTCCTGGTAGTTTTGCGAACGGATGGCGTAGTATGCTCTTTCGCGAATTTTGTAAACGTTTTTGACATTGACAAGCATGCGCTAAGACGCATCTAAACTGAATAAACGTATTTTGATTGATTGATTGAGTACTTGAATAAACAAGTCTAATTGCACCCAACTCTTTTCATCACAGAAAATACAATTTAATAGAAAGAGACGAAATGTCTTGTTGTCATACAGTAAGTATCGTTTCGGAATCTCTTAGTGACGATCAAAAGCCTTTTGATAATTCATTACTTAATCTTGAAAAATGTTTACCTTAACAAAAAACCAGACATACTCCGTCAACGCACCCGTGACGTGGAAGTGAAGCGGTACTGCATCAAACTGCTGGAGAAATGTGGTAGCTTCCAGCATACCAGAGATACCCTTATTGCGCTGGACCGAGAAGCAAGGGCTGAGGTAATTTAGATGTTTTATGTATCAGAGAAATTACTTTATAAGAGAAAAGATTTTTCAGCATTACCTTAAGTACTGTAGCATATTTTAAATAAACGAAACTTAGACGAGAAAATAGATAGGAAAAAATGGAATTGCCATTTATAATTGACTTAAAATTTATTTACTATACACTTTTACACAATACTATCTTTTACTAATATTTTTTTTCTCTTCATTATTACATTCTTACACTATACTGCTGTGGTCCCTAGCAGAATTTTTAAAATTAAAATTTGTCCCAAGTGTCATTAAAATTGATTCAGTAGTTTTAGATATATAAATGTATTTCTGGAATGGGGCGTATTATGCATAATATAGTAAAATAGTGAATTTTATTATTTTTCCTTTTCTCTAGACACATTTGTAGATCATTTAATTTAATAAAAAATGGCTGCGTATTAACTAATGCGGCCGGCCTGGATTCGAGTCTCCGCGAAACAATTATAATTATTTCGCATTGGTTTGCACGGTTATCAAAAATATATGTAATATAATGGAATATGGAGGACTCCACTCAATTTTCTTATTTAGAAGTTAAATATATACTTCCAGGTGGCTCGTTTAGGAGGAAACCCGCATTTAGAAGAACTACTTGATGAGCTCCTAAGTTGGCAGTCAAACAAAAAATAGAAAATATGTGTAACACAGCAACCAAATTGTTAGCGAAGGTAAATCAATTATATTTAGGCAAATTTAGATTTGCTAGCAGTTGCTTAAATTTTTATAGTCTTAGATTTTGACGAAAAAATGTATAAAGATGCTTAGAAAATGGATCCGCGCAATACATAAAAATAAAAATTGCGAAAGACCTGAAAATTGTGTCTGTGTGAAAATCTCACGATCACAAACGAATGAACAATAACAAATAATTGCTAAGAAAATTGTCATTTTTTATTGCAATATGTTTTGACAACCGTTTCGTTCCGTTTTTTTTTCAATATTTTCGTTATTTTAGAGACAAATTAAGACTTAAAAAATTTATTGTTTTTTTTTAATTCTTAGTAAAATTATGATAGTTGTTTTTTAATCCGCTTGTTAATGAATGAAATCGATCAAATAGTCTCAAGTTGCCGGGGTGTTAGCTTAATGTGAGAATAACGGAACGTTTATATAGAATTCGGAAAAAGCAGGTTCCATAAGATCTACTAACGAATGTAATGTTAAGTACGTTTTCAATAAATTATTTACTTAATAAGTACTTAAAATACTTTTGTCATTAACTACTAGTTTACATAATATACTAGTCACGAGAAAGTTGCTTTAGCATACATTCCGTTAATTTTAACCTAAAATTTAATTGTTAAAACAAAAACTAAGCGCCAATAGTAGCAGGTGTACTCTGACACTTCAAAAGCGTTTCCGACTTTTAATCTATAGTTAATGTAATCGTTTTTATATTGTTTCTTTGTCTTTAGTTTTTGACAGAAATTGAGGCGATAATAGTCCGTTACAGAGTACAGGCCCTGCTTTCCTATTAATGTCTCAGTGTACTGAAATATGTTAAGTGTCTTCATATGGACCTAATAGTGCCTAAAATAAATTCTGATTCTACCTTTAAGATAAACTTACCTTTTTGATTTGGCGGCAAAATACTATAAAAAAATTAATTTAGGATTAGATAAATATGTAGTATTTACGTTTCAGTTGACTTTGATTACATATTTTCAAAACTAGTGAAGTTTCATAATTGTTTACAGTTTATAAATTGTCATGTTTGTCTTACAAAAGATAATTAATTACGGAGCCTAACGTAACGCCGTTATAACGATTATTATAGGGGTAGAATTTATTGCGAATTAGGACTTTTACTAGCCATGAACGCGTTTACCTTAAGACTACCTAAAAGTTAAGAATGGATCAGACCTTTTTTTTTAATAAAGCGTGAATTGTGAATCTCTAAAATCTTAAAGTACTAAAATTTTGTTACCTTTTTTAATTTTGGTTTTTCGTATCAGGCCACATCGTATTTGTTTTAAGCAGCAATATTATGCGGTTTTTTATAATTTTGTTTTTAACGCATAATACATATAATGTCGTACGTTAAATATCCTTAAATAAAATGAATTTAAGTACATTAATCTAGATGGTAGAAAGTAGTACTTACTAACTAAGTAGTTATCTATGGCATTTATAAGCTTGATAGAATAATTTGATTAATTAAGTGTACGTGCTCTGACGTGCGGTGACTGCGTTACCATGGTAACACAAGCGGCCACCATTTTGGAATAATTTGTTCAAGCTGTACCAAAGACAGATTTTAAAAGATTGTTATTTCTCGTGGGCTTATTTAAATATGTGCAATTATAGATAATGGTAGTTCATAATAATAGTTCTAACTATGTTTACTGTTATTTTTAATTTTAATACAGTTTTTTTCACACCACTGAATATTTGTTTTATATATTATAAAAACACAAGAGCATCAATTTTGAAATATTTGTTTTGTATGTAAAATTTCTTAAAAATATTTTACATACAAAACTGGATTAGTAACAATTATTAACAGACATTTACTCGTCACACTTAAAATACTATGTTCTAAGCTAAAAGTATGAGATTGACCGAGTATTTGAAATACATGTATGAAAAGTTTAAATAAAAAACTATTGTTACTATATAAATTATTAGATTAAATCGCTCTTTTGTATTGATAATAACTGTTTTTCTTTTATTACATATCTTATATTTAAAGCTGTGTGATTACCTATACAAGGCAAATTACCAATATATATGTTATCTCATACGCGATTAGTTAAAACGTATTGATTATACTAACTCGACGTTCAAATTTATTTTAATATTAAGCTTAATAATTAGCTTAAATATTAATATAAATCATTGAATAAATCGCATTTATATCCGTTAAATACGTTTATATAATCGCGTATGATACACGCGTTTAAATTACTTTAAATGTAGCATATTTTCTTGCGCATGAAATTGAATAAAAAAAACCTTGAAAAGGAAAATGTTGGTTTTTGAAGATTGTTAATTATTTTTGCTTAGCAAATTTAAAACTGCTTTGTTTTTGTTGTAATTAACAGTTTAAAAATGCTTTTACTTACAACTGACAGATGTCTTCCATATTGACAATATAAAAAGTGTGATGATTAAATGATATGCTAGTAAAATGTTTTTTTTTTTATTTTTACTATATATAAAAATGTTATCTTGGTTTGTGTACGCTTCAAAAACTCAAAAAGTTCTGCACCGTTCTGCATGATATATAATCCGCATCAAGGATTGTTTTTATCATTCTTTTTTGTTTTTTTTTCCACAAGTATTGCAAAATTAAAATTATATGAAATGTAATCTTTGTTTTGTTTCTCATTTCTCAACCATTCAATCACATTGTGCCACAGCGAATCGTGGCGGGGAACATCTAAGTAATTTATATGCTTTTTTATTCATGAAAGAATAACACAAAGATCATATTTAGAGCCTGCGCATCGAATCATTTACCTACTTTTATCTAAAGCTAGTGAAAAATCATTAGACCTCAGTAATGTAAAACATGTTATTGTACATACTTCACTTATATGATTTAAATAGAAATAAGAATCGTGGAATTCAACAAAATGTTACACAAACTTTACGAACTCGCGGTAAATAGTATACATGATTTTCATAATAGTTATGAATATTAATAAATAAAAGTATAAAATATTTTATATAATTTAATAATTCGCGTATAATTATTATTCTAAATCTAAACAATCACCAAGTTAACAACTCATCCATTGCCGCCATTAATTCTGTGTTGCCACCGAGACGATTGATCTGAAAATTAATACAAATTATTGTGTTAAATAAAAATATACCTTTCGTATTATAAAATTTAGAAGAACTGATTGATACTAAGGACATAATATAATCTTAGGCTGAGAGATGGCGCCAAATATAATCTTTTTATAAGATGCCAATTGCAAATAAAATATTTATCTTATACAAATACATATTACAACGTGTCGAGTATAATTTAATCAGTCTAAAGTCGAGAATCACAACCGAGCGACACAATAAAGTACTCGATTTGGCAAGTTCTTCGCAAAAGATGTATGCTCTACTAAACATAGAGTGCTTACCTCATCCCTTATATGCTTATCGAGATGTACAAGTCTGTCGCGTGTGTACTTTAAACTGCCCAATCGTTGTAATTCAGCTACGCAGAACTTCTTCAGAGCGACGTCACGAGTGCGTTGACGTAGAATATCTTGTCTATGTTAAGGACTTATTGCGATGGAAAAAATCCTACCACAAATTTAAAAAAATCACAAAATTCTATTAAAAATTCTACCTATTTAATAAGGCTCTATTCATAAAGCAATAAATATAATTATTAGGGGCTGTAATTAAAATGTAGTAGACACAAATTATAAAAAGGATACTGAGTATAGCGTCGCCATCAGATGTCTGAGCTGCGTGAATAATTGGTAATGTGAACTTCCCCTCAGTCAAATCTTCACAGTATATGTCTAAGTTCGTCGCATTCTGAAAAAGACAGGGGAATAAGAGTTCCATCCTATTTGGAAACAGTGAAGTGAAAATACCGCTGTCTTTCTTGGGTTTTTCAGTTGGGTAATTCTGTAATTAAAACTTGGTTGGTGTATCAATGACAGCTGTCTTTAGCCATCGATATAACTACTTGGTAGGGGAAGTAAATTTGGTTTTTCATAGTATGCGCCGGTAAGAGTTTGAAATAATCAAATTAAGAAATGAAGAATCAGAATCAACTCTGTTATAAAATATACGTTCTTGATAAGATTGTTATGTTTTTATCCGATTCTATGCCAACCAAATATATGCAGCAAATAGAATTAAAATAATTAATATTTACCTTTTTCCCCTCCTCTGATGGCCATTCTTCTAAAGCCTGCAACAAAATTATAATATATAAGAAAAATTTACTTCAAAAACTTCGTTATTAAAATAAAATTTTAAAAAAGTATGAACATTCAATGTCTAAACATTTACGTTACGAGTTATACGTTTATATTAGAAAATCAAATAAATTTTTTACAACTTATGTACAACGCTTTCTTTTGTTAAAAGATTACCTCCTGCTGTATGAGATTGCAGTAATCATCTCTTAGCTGGAAGTATAAGCCGATGGTAAGAACAAGATCTGTGTAGTCGTTCTTGCTGTCGCTCAAGAGCTGCATCAGACGTACGGATATCAGGAACATGTGTCCTGTTTCTGAAAGAATTATAAAACCCATTTTTATAAAGCGTAGCTGATTTCTTACTCCTAGCACCAACGGCTTTACGATAAGTTTAAAATTATTCTTAATTTGGTAGTTTGAGGTTCTTAATATACAAATATATTTATTAAGATTATCTATCTATTTGTTTCGTAATTAAAATAATTAGTCTTCGTATATATATAGCCTCTAGTCAAAATATACTTGGACTTACTTTGCTTATTCATCTCATCGTATTTTTCTTCAGTGGGGCAAAGAAAGTGCTCCCTCCAGTACAACTCTATGCCTTGACCACGCACTATTTCTAAGAAGTTTTCCGAAACAAACTTTGGAGCCTAAAAAGTTTTAAACCATTAGAAATATAATCTTTATAAACGTTTTCCGATCAGATCATTTATGTATTACATATCTCTATCAGCCTTAGTGATTAGCCAGCCCCTGACAGCAGGTCTTAGATCCAATATTTATAGTATGAAAGTGTTTACACAGTTCTGAACTCTCTGAGTACATGGTAAATCTCGATAGAGATAAACCGCTATGGCCAAGTCGGCCTGGAGAACGTTTATTAATTTAATTACTTACCATAGGATGTAGAACGAGAAGCTTTTGTACCATGATAGTTAGGACTTGGAGTGAAGTATTGACAGTGAAAGGAATTCCATACACGCAGTGCGCTGAAGGTATACCCCTCCTAACCAAGGTGTTATCCTGAATATCATCAATCCTGAAATATAGTTTAGATAAAAAAATGGAATTACTTTCAAGAAATTCACTTAATATAATCGCATATTTATACATACCTTTCGTACTAAATTTGATATTTTATCGACATTTTTAGATAAAGCGTTTGTTCAGAAATTTGGCATTGATATGTTTTGGTTATGTACGAGATATTGTTTTGAGTTTAAAAAGGGTTTAATAAAATTGAATCTCATTTAGCTGTCAAACTAATGCTACTATTATTTAATTAAAGTGTAAGAAAATGAAGATTTATCATACAAAATTTTACTTACAAAAGAGTGCCATTATAAACCAAATCGACGGCTTCCATTATTTTGTCGATTTTTTCTTGTGGTAGCTTAAACCAAGTGTTGAATGCGATCGGTATCTTGTTTCTCAAACGTTTACCGGCGACTTTCAATATGTGGGTATACGGCGCCAGTAATTCCTTAATTTTATAAATCAAAAAGGTAATAAAAAGCAATTAGTTTTCTGATAAAAATATGTTTTATCTGTCCGTATTTTAATTATATATAGGTACTATTATTACCAGTTTCATTTCAGTCAAACAGATATTTGTAAATTAATCTAGTATAAAAATATCGCATACAGTAAAATAACAAAATAACTATAAATAATTGGGGAATTGCACTTGTTGAATCAATAGTATAATCATACTATTGCGTGTAAAAATTAAAAATATATATGTTTATTATGGAATATAAGATGCAGGTATCACTTATTCCACGTCATTAAATGTGAATCGGTAGACATTCCTATTCATCGGCAAAGAAGACAGAGGGTGTAGGCCGAGAGAAAAAGCCGGCGTAAATAACTCTCGGTACGCTTTTAAATTACAAATCATCATACAGAATGACTATGGCAAACAACGCTTATTTTAAAACAATCGCAGATGAATATAAACAGCCTGTCTAGCACTAGTCCCATACCCTTTTATCAACTAGATAATAATCGATATATAACTATAAGGAATAAATTTAACCATTATAAATAAAATACCTTCTCCATGTAAGATTCACGATAGATGCTCGATTCCTTGGATTTTTCCATTTTTGTTGGCACGCGACGGAAATTAAGTGATTCTTGTTTGACACTGAACTCGACAAAATAAGGACTGCGGGTAATTGGAGGAATCGTTTACCTTATATGCTCTGATTGTACGCTAATATTGAGTAATGAATAATTAATAATGAGTAATCAATGTCATTAACTATGCCAAAATATTTTTCGCGAATACTAATGTATTATTAACCAAGGGTATGTATAATTAAGTAATGTGTTTTATTTTAATTTATGTGGTATTTGGTTTCCGCTTTACAAACTATTAATGAGTTTCTTAACCTTGAGAACTCACGAGTTCTAATTCCGGCTGCCTTCTCTAGGATATTTCTTCGTTGAAGGAATTCTATACGATGACTTAGTATTCAGTCGAGAAATAACGATAAGTACGACACTAGTATGTTTTTAATATGCGGTCACAACAAGCGCTAAGACAGCAATGAATCTGAGTCTTAGGGCTAAGAATGACGACCGTATTTTAAAAACCCATTTGATTTTATGACTTGAGTTTACTTTATGTCTGTAACCCCTAAATGGGGCAAGGGAATCCACAGTGAGTCTCCATCGACTATTCCATGTCTAAGGGCTGTACTCGTGGACTGTAAAGTGTGGGTAAATTTATATGTATAAAATGTCAGGAGTATCTGTATACTATATGTAGTGTATGTATTAGTAAGCTGCACTCGATAATTAAAAATTTAAAAGGGTGCGATGATGACTATTAAGTCATCATAAATCCCTCAGCCTACAGATGTATCATTACACATAAAAAGTGAATATATAAATAGGTATGTGATGTCTTCAGTAAGAGACCTAAGGTAACAGATAGATCTCTACGGGTAGGATCAAAGGTTCAAGGTGATGAGATAATCGCAAAGCTATCGGGCAGGCTCACAACGATAATTAAGGGCTTGTATAACCAGCGGCACGTAAGTCTAGCGCTGGCCGATACGTGGAGGGGATTGCTGCGCATGTGTACTGTCGCGCGGGGGACAAAATGCGACTGGAGAGCCAATCGACGCTCTTCATTCCGCTAGCCCCCCTCAGGTACCTTATTTTTTACTTCTGCGCAATAACGGTCAGCGCTAGACTTAAGTGCCGCTGGTTATAGGATCCTTCGCCACTTTGAGAGGAAGCGAGAAATGAATAAGACAGAGATTCAAATCTGATTTATTGTAATAAAATAACATCCTCAAAACTACTTACACCTCTTCACACATACATCATATTATTATTCTTGCGAGCTGTTGCGGTTTATCGCGCATTAGCTGTTAATATTTACAACAAACTCGAGAGCCGTGTCAATGTTAACATAAGATATATTTAAATTACTCTTGTCGGTGTATCGGATTCAGTTATTAAAGTTTTTGGCCAATGTTCAAGTCTGAACATACTGGTGCCTCACAAAGTCTGCGGCTGGTACAGCTGATTCTTCACTCGCATTCAGATATTTTAAACCGTAGACCCGTCTGTTGTGTTGGTGTCTTCAACCGTCGCTTCGTTGCTGTCCGTCCGTTCCGTTATAATAAAAATCATTACTAACGTTAATTAATGTTAAAAGAATTTCAGTGAGATTCTGACTGTTAACATTTTATATAATCAATAAGGTTACTTTGAAATGGTCACATTTTAGATGTCTTACTAGTAAATTAATGTTAATTAATTTTTTGAAGTTATACTTCTTTAGGCGCGTTATGAAAAATTTATGAGAGTGAAATTTTACGATGCGCACGCACCGTGACACAAAATTCAGTATGGGCGCCGAGCGTGCGCGAGCGAGATGGGAATAAGACAATCTACTTGTAGTACCTTTTAAACAAATAAAGCAGTTTTAATTATTTTTTCAAAGAAATTTAGCAATGCTTTACGCATGCTTTATGCTTTTATGTTATGAAACATACCTAGTTATTAAATTGAATTAATAATATAATATAATAATATTATTATTAATATTAATTAATAATTGAATAATATACTAAATATTAAATATTGTTAAATTATTAACGCTTAATATTGATTATTAATTATTTAATATAAAAAAAAAATAAAGAAAGCCAAAGAAGTATAACTTCTTACGCGCGTACATAAGTACACGCACATTTTTTTTTTGTGTTGACAATTCACACCAATTGACCTAGTCCCAAGCTAAGCTGGTGAAGCTTGTGTTATGGATACTAGGCAACGGATATACATACATATTATAGATAGACATATAAATACATATTTTAAACACCCAAGACCTAAGCACAACACCAAATGCTCATCACATCGATGTTTGTCTCAGCCGGGACCCATGGATTCGCAGTCAGGGGTACTAACCACTAGACCAATGAGCCGTCAAATAATATTATAGGTACGTAATAATAGAATAATAATACATTTTTTTAAATAGTTCGTACTTCGTGTATTTCCAAATGTGCTGAACAAGGCATTTATTATTTATAACTGCATGGTTTTCCCCTAGCGACATCAAACATTTTTTTTTAAATTTATTTAACGCATTAATGTTAACTATTAAATTATAGCTTCTTCATATAACGTTTGCTACGTTTGTTTAATTAATTCGAAGCCTCTGCTATGTGTATATAAGTAATAAGCATAAAGCAATGTATATATGTGCCTATAAGTTTTTCGTAAACATAATTGTGAATAAGTGACATAAAAACTAATAATATGTTTGTATAAGTCTATGTAACAGGTATATATTATTTGTTTTATGTTATTTCCTTGACGTTAATACGTCTTAAAGTATAACTTTAGTATGTTATATGGTATTGAGTTTCTTCTTCTTTTTGTACTTTAATTGAATTTTCTTGTTAATATGGGACGATCCTGCATTTATCAAGCAATGCATTCCCCATGACTGTATATGAATGGTGACAATATTGTGCTTGCCCCATGCGAATGCTGTATTATTATCTGCATGTCTTTTATTTTTCGTTTATCCATTTCGAAAACTGAACAGGGGTCTAATAAAAAAATAAAAAGGCTGGCAACCGGCGACCTTTATCGCTTTCGAGGGATTTTTTCCACCACCAATTTAAAAAAAAAAAATTAGATAAGGTAAACGCAATAAATGGAACAAGCAAAGAAATTAAAAATTATGTAAACAAAGAAACGGACAATAATAACAAAGACACATGAAAAAAATTAAACTCTAAGTAAATCAAAATGTATGTATATACATATTTCGTTTTACATCATTTGACACTAGTAACCAGCACAAAACCGCAAAATGTGTGTGTACTTATTAACATGTGTTAGAACTTCTAACTTAGAAGTTATACTTCTTTGGCATAACCAAATGAATAATTTTTTTGTAGAAGAAACGACACTAACAATAAAAAAAACTTTAATGTTGACTATAGCTAAAATTCTTTTATCACTTTCAGGCATCACTGCCTACTAATTCCAGATTTAGTAAACCTTTTTACAAAAATTTAATGTTATCTATGACTTGTTCGCGAAACCACTTTTAATGTGGAGCACCGCACTTAATAAATTCACTAACAAATAAAATGTATGTATAGACTCAGATGTTCAGACTCGTAATGAAATTGAAGAATGCGCCTGGTCAAAAAGGTTTGTAATCTCGGATATGTCAAAAAATGATAGCTGTCAGGATTCTACGGACCTAAAAATCACAGGTATACATGGTAGGTCTGAGTAGCTTCTCCAACTCTGCGTTAGGTGTGTTCAGAAGCCATTCCTTTAACAGTTTTTTTAAAGTACAAGGCGGGAAGATGTGAACAGCCAATTTATCTTATTGTAGATGTAGTAATACTATTATTAACATGTTAATAATACTTCACACACACTACTGCAGTCACGGTCACACAACAGTAGATTTTTGGTTACGTAGGCACGTACGTTACGTACGCAGGTAGCATAGTGTCTGCAGTAACTCAAGTCCCACTCACCCCAGTATCCATCACCCTTGATTTACAGGCGCAACTAACGTTACGTGTTGGATAAACCATTTATTCTAACAAGTAGTAGTTATTTTTCTACTAAGTTAGTAGCTTCAAATAATTCGTTCTCAGCTTAGTGGTTACAGAACTGTATTTTTGAAGTGAATTTTTCAGGGGAACTTTCGGAATCCAAATAAAACAATAACGTGAATAATTGTTTTTTATTACATTTTGTCACAAACTACAGAACTGCGACTCTACTTCGAGGTTGTCGTTGAATCAAAATGCTTACGTCAAAAGTATAAATAAAATCTATAATAATAAAATTTTATTTCATTATCGGTACATAAAAAATCTAAAATTCATATACAATTTGGCTAATTTCAAAATGGGACTTGTTCCCAATCGATGCCAAAAATCAAAACTAAAATGAAAAAAATCAAGCAATTTATTGGAAAAAAAAAGATGTTTATCACAACGTTATGGATTCTAGGATCCTTTACTAATATACATAGTTACAATGATTAGCATCATAAGCTAAATGTTACAAAGCCGACATCGAAAGCCTGAAAGTAACTCGACTTTAACTAGAAAGTAACTAAACGAATCTGCGATAATAGAACCTACAGCTTTATGAAATTTAAAAACTTAGCTCTCCGTTTACGCGGAACATAACTTCTCCCTTAATTGCTACAAACTTAAATGTAAAGAAATTGTATCATAAATTATGTCATTTGTAATAAAAATTTGTACAAAAACAGACAAACTATGGCCGTTTGAAGTTATATCAATTTGTGTGAAAACAGTTGCAGGTCAATAGAGAAGCATGTTTAGCGTTAACGGAATGTAAACTTACAATATATTACAATTCATTAAAATGATAAAATTAATACGAATTCATTAACACGCTAAGAATTAATAAACATACTTTCATTCAAACAAATCGTACGATTTTATTTTGTTACCCATAGTCTAGGCTCGGACCTGCCATCTAGACATACCGGTCCAAAATAAACTCACAATTTGCACCAAACATTCCTATTAAAATAACTGTCTGTGATCTTTGTCCTTGTGTAGTCAAATGTTAAAAAGTGATATAAAAATAGCTAGAAATAAATATACGAGCACCAACGCACGAGTGCGTAAAGCTACGGCCCTAATTTCATACGCGTTTTAAATCTACATTTCAATCTCACCAAATTGGCGTCAGAACAAGAACCTTTCATAAACACCAGTCTTATTCTGTTCTACCAAAAGCAATTATCTGTCTCTTTCCATCTTAGCGAATATAGTATTTGAGAGAAAGAGACGGAAGTGAACGCGAACGCGAAGCCTAAGTGAGCACGAGAGGCACCAAAATTATAAACTACACAGTTACAAGGAGTATGGACAGCGTAAAGGCAGCGACTGCGGGCGAGTTTAGCTAAGACAGAGACATATAAACACAAAAAACCAGTAATTATGGACTTGTACTCGATTTTTAAACCTTTAAAAATGCGTAAATTAAAAAAAAATCGTATGGTGTTCGATATTTACGCGCAAAATTTGTGTTTATATGTCTGTATACTCGAGTTCACGGGATCCAACCCACAACGTAGCTACGACTGCGGGTGCATCGAGTCAAGCGAAGAGCTCTGCCAC
This sequence comes from Pieris melete, assembly GCA_963693345.1. Lineage (NCBI taxonomy): Eukaryota > Metazoa > Arthropoda > Insecta > Lepidoptera > Pieridae > Pieris > Pieris melete. Next base: position 1,271,841 of record CAVNZK010000042.1, on the reverse strand, counting down.
CTGAAAAAATTATCTCGTTCAGTCTTACGATTTACTTTTGTTCCCTATGATATATTTCCTCTTGCAATGGTCAAATAGCTTTGATTTAAAAGACGTATTTTAATTATAAAAAATATAATTTAGAATGAACTGCTTTAGTCTTTTAATAACGCGTGAAATTGTAAACAACTGTCAAATTTTGCTTGTTCCGCGCCATGTATGGTGGCTCCGGGCGCGACATTTTTCTGTTAGTGTCAATTTGACAGTTGGTTTTTGATTATCCAACGATAATGCTTTAATTTATGACAGTTACAATATTGTAGTTTGTATTGTAGATTAGAAAACGGTAACATATATGAACGTATAGTTTTGATGAACAAATAATGCTGTAAAATATTTAGAAGAAAACATATTACATTTTGCTTATTTAAATTTGTATCGTACCCAACCATTAATGTATAGTATTTTGTGTGAAAGGAACATTACACAATTCATGCTAAAGCATTAGAGGCATGTCCAACTCACATATATAGTAAATATACAAGAAATAGTAGCAAATATATTTAATTTTATTTCGGTAACTGATAAGGTGACTGACAAGATTACAAAGTTAGGCCAATAATGCATAGACAATAAACAAGAGTGCATAATTTTTCGTGTGGATTTGCTGTTTCGGATCCTCATAGCAATTTTTTTAAGGTAAGTTGTAAATAAGATCATCTTTGTTTTTCGTAATCGTTACCACAGACTTTCAATGGTAATACAGGTTAGAAGGAGATAGATACACAAATGTAATCATCTTTTTCTAATTTAAAATTTGTAATCAATGATTATTATCAATTTACCCTTTTGCTTGTGACAGCTGTTTATTGAATATTAAACCTAAAAATAGTGTCAAATTTAATATGAAATTAAAATATTTAATAAAACGTTAATTATTTTACAGTATTTAGCCTGTTATAACTTCTGCCATTATCCGATATATGTCATGTAAGAGACTCACCACACGTGTCGTTGCGTCTTCTAAGCGCTATTCTGGCTCCGTCGTTGCTGGCGTACTGCAATACATACACACACACATTGAAAGGGCTTATGTACAGACGATCGGCACTACCAAAAATCACTTGAGCTAAACAAATGAATTAAATTCATTTCGAGTGGAGTAATAACGTTCAAAAACGAAAGATCTTTTCGTGAAACGGAACGTATCGTGTCCCGTGTCTGTGATTATAGATAGCCAATCACAATCAAACGACGACGTGTTTCGTCTTTGTTTTTAAATTCTCACTACCTTTATTAGCCAAATGATATTTGTTAGCGCAAAGGAAATCAAAACAAAATGACACACTATAGAAAAACAATACCCATGCTGTTTCATTGAACTCATTTTCATTCAGTTAGTGTTCACTCTCATGCGTGGAAGTTAGAACTCTCGGGCAAACTATGATAGTATATCTATCTGACCCCGTACTCTGAAGACCTATAGTGCTGAAGCTCAACCCAAACAAAATCCAACTTTAACAGCTCCGATACCAACATTGAATCACTGTCCTACACTCCCCGAGTCTCAAACATCGTTAAAATACATGAACTACCTACAGAAGTGTGAAACTGTTAGATAAATGCGGTTTTACAGTTAGCGTAAAGTACTCATTGTAAAACTGCGGTTTAGTTCAATCGTCACTGTAAAAAAAGCTTTATTAAAAGCGAAGAATGTTAACCGCCGCCGTGCCAACATCGTGTCTCGTGACCTGACCTTAATCTATTGGCTACGCGCGCCTTTTTGCAGGTTGTTAAAGAACCTGAACTGGAGTCGTAGCGTTAGGTCTTTCCGTACTGCAATGGAATAAAACACGTGACTATGGTGGAAAAAAATGACGATCGTCGGGTTAAAATGAGAAAACCAGTGCGTTATTGACCGAATCCGCGTGCAGACACGCGAACCTGCGCACTTACGAGTATGGATTGGGGTTAAAGTCGGGCAATTGCGTGGTCGTCGGGCTACGTCCGTTCTGCTCCTGAACAATGTCTGCCGGTATGAGGATCGTGTTTTCGACGCTTTCGTCGAGGACCGGTATTACCGTTTCTTTAGTGGGCGTGGGTGTTTCGGCGCTGGGCGGCGTGAGGTTCAACAAGCTAGCGTCGACGCCCACCGCGGGCGGCCGTCCGGGCAGCCGGAGTCGCAGGGACACGTTAGTGCGCTTTTGCACTCGGCAATCTGACAATATCGATGGCCATTATACACACCCGGTGTCATGCTCGAGGGATGCTCTAGTTACTCCTAAGTAAAACGTATCATGCGTGGTGTATGGCTTTAGGTTGAGAAGGGTCGCCTACTATTTAAAGGTAAAATGTTACGTGTGTGATGACGATGTTCGGGCCTCATCGAGTCTCCATCTGTACGTAATGATTGTTTTAGACGCGTTGTGATTATGGATAAACGTATAATGTGTCGCTATGAGATGACAATTCATTTTGATAAGTGTGAAAAAACAATCTGGAACATTTTCCATCTGTGGATATGCTTTATAATTTAAAATTAAGATTACCAAAAAATCTTAGAATAAATCTCGCAGTATGAAGACACCATCCTTGCTTATTTTAAGACTCAAAATACCAAAAAAGGTTCTTAAGCTAAATACAGAATTAAAATAATCAATATATTGATACCATAAAATTAGTTTGCAAGTACAAACATTTCTGAAAATCCTAAAAAGGCAATAATAAACTTCAACTGGAGTTTACTGATGATTATATCTAATATTCAAGCGATAATAAGCCTTAATGTAAAGAAACGGTACTGACTTCTGTCGATGTTCCTCTGCAGATGACTGGCGACGCGATGGCGAGCGTCGCTGTACTCGAGGTGCAGACCCAATCGGAGCAAAGTGGGATTTGCTTCCACCAACTTCGTTATTTCCATCTCGATTTTGTTGCCGAGGACTTGCGACCGCTGAAAAAATAATAACACTAGTAAATAATGGTAAAAGGATTATTCTTCATATTTACGCAAATAAGTAATAAAGATATTCTTAAGAAAAAGTAAAGACAATGAGCTATTTGAATTTAGAACCAATAACAACTGTGAAGTATGTTCCAGAAGACCTACTCATCAGTAAAAAGATGGGCAGATGGTCCGCCAAAGAGATGGAGAGCAGAATGCTAAATCACTTAAACAAAAGTTATTTTACGTGTCAATTATCAGTCAGTCAAAGACACACATTATTTTTCGGTCAAAGACAAAATATTACGGAGATGGTATGTCATTACCGATTCGACTAATCTGTGGCCGTCTTGTGTCACGTGACTGACGTATAACTGTCAATAATTTTTAATTTTGGATTTCTAATAAATGATTATTTACAAATATATTTTACTCTATAAAGCCACATTTTATACAGATTACACTCAATAACTCTTTAATTCTTAATATATAAAAAAAAAGACTAATAGTTAATATGGAGATATTTTTACATGCAATTATGGAATACCTGGTTGGAAGCCCGGAACTCCTCAACAATGGTCGTTGTAAGCAGGGATTTAACCAATTGCACCACACCAGGAGGGCTGATAAAGTTAGTCTCCACATTAACCACTCGCAATGTCGCATTCTGTTCCAAGGCATCAGCCAAAAGTTGGGCCGTGCGGTCGTTCAGACCCACGTTAACCAGCGAAAGAACTTCCAAATGTGTATTTGTTTTTAACCCTTCGAAGAGTTTCTCGAATTTCTCATCGCTTATGTTCTGGAAGGAGAAATGTGTTCAGGAATTGCGCAGAAGTTAATATAAAATGTATGAAAAACTTTAGTAGCTGACGCAGGTAGAAGTTAGGAAATAGTGACAACCAATTTAAAAGTACCAATTTACGGAGACTATTATTTATAAAATAGATTAAATGATTTGATGAATTGCAATCGTGAATTTATCTCTTTCTATCAAATTATGTATAAGCTGTGATGGTAAGGGATTGAGAACTTTTGTCAAACCACCGGAATTAGTTTGATTTCGTTTTTATCTAGGTTTGGGACTGTACTCAGCGTTATCTTAATGAAAATGACAAAGTTTCTTTTTTCAAAATTTTCTTTGGCCTAAAGGTGTTATAAAATCTCAACAAAGGAATATTAAGTTTAAAATTACTTTTTATTTTATTATACTTGTTAATGTATAGGAACAAGATAAAAGTTAACTATATATACACTGTGTATAGCTAGCTTATATATGTACTGACATATAAGATTTATTAATGTGTTTATCAAGAATTGAAAAAAAACTTGGTTTTGTTATATGCAAGGATTTGTATAATTGAATTTTACATAGCTATATTAATTATAAGGGTTTTAAGAATTGAATTCATAATATAATATGATTTCCCGATTAGTATGTTTTTAGCCTTTGAAATCTCTTTAATCGTGTTTTACTACTTATTACAAATTGTATAATTGAACGCATTTGAATCGGGTTTAATCTTTTATGTATTGGTAAAATTAAATTAAAATACCTTAATATTATTCCAATTGAGATCTGTCAGATTCTGGTCATTCTCCTTCACCCTTTTGATGGTATCTTCGGGGTCTGTGTCGTTTGGTGGGTCCATTGGGTACACCTGGAAAAGAAACATTTGGTTCATGAAATTGCAACAAATTATATTTTTGCCATCCCGGGTATTAAAGCCACGGCTGATGGGTAAGTGCCATCATATCCCAGCGGTTCTAGTATCGCATAAAATCTATATAAAGTCTCTACTTTTGCCATGATAATTAAATTCTTCGTTTTATAAATATAAAGCCTTTTAGTTGTCAAATATAAAAAAAATAACCTACTTCAAAATCAGAAAGTTATCAGTTTAACCTGTATGGAAATTGCAAAAATTGGAATCATATTTTAGTATGATGATCTATTTAGGCTTCTTGTACACGCGATTAATTTCGTAAGTGTATGTATATTTGTCGAAAAATTTCTAAGTCTATCTTTTTTTATTTAAATTAGGTATACCAACTTGTGAAAAATTTCATCATGATCGGCACAGTAGTTTTTGAAATAGTCAAGCATTTCCTGAAGGAATATGTATAAACCTAGGTAAAATATTTTAAAACTAAACTTACTTATTGTTAACACTTATAAACTCAGTTTAAATTTTTAAATGTCTAATCTTTAGAATTTTTAGACCTCTAAAATACTTAATTTTTTAAATTGTTATTGTATTATACCTTCGGTTTAGTCGCTTTTGTGATACCGTCCCATCCGAGGCCAACAGGTTGCCCCTTGTTTAATAATGAGGCGTGGTACTGGTCCTGATTCATCATTGAGTGGAACCCGAGAATAGCTAAAAAAAAATTTAAATTAATTAGTGCTAAATGTTCGTACTCTATATAGCGATGCTGAATGCACTGCCCATTATCTGTTTAAAATAAATCTCGTTATATGGAAAGAAATTTTACATTGTACAAGGCCAATTAACCAAAATCAAGTAATTTCGACACTGTATTTATACTCTATGTACAAAATACACCTAAGCAAGAGGGATACAATTGGAGTTGTAACACTATAATTTATTACATATGTAATTAATCATCTAGAGTCTAGACTATATAATCAATAAAAACCCAATCATCAATAAAATCAATCAATACCCTATGTACATCAAATCTGTTTCTTTCATAGACAAGGCAACAATCACAGACAATGTTGTCTTGGTAAAAGTATTACGTTAAAAAATTCACTAATTAAGTGTTTTTGCATAGAAACAAAGAAACTGTTTTCTTGTGGAATGTGAGACAATAAACAATCCAGGCCACACAAAGAAGCCAGCGATGGAATAGTTTCTAGGATAAGTGAACTTTAATTAGCCAACTTATGTTATAAGAAAATTAAATTTATGATTTTTTTTTAAATCTTAACCTTCCCAGTAAACCTTCTTCCTGTATCCTAAAATATGAATAAAACAGCAATATATTTCTATATAAAGTTTTCCCTTCAAGACTAACTTAAAGTATGCCTTGGAGTAAAGGCCATAGATTTAAGTAATGATTTGTAAAATCCATTAAATAAATTTGGCCTTTTAAAATATTATTATTGTTAATTACAATATGGGTTTTTTCCTAACCTGCATTTTTTGTATGTACAATGTCTAATTAACTTTTTGATAAAAAAGAATAACTATTGACTCACCAGCAAGGTCGATGATTTCCTCCTGTGAGGCAGAAGTGAGTGCCTGCTCATATTCATCACCTAGATCTATTGTAATTTGTTCATCTGCATCACGGACTTTCTCTGGAGGTGGTGGTGGAATCCACTGAAAATCGCAAGTTTGAATGCCATAAGAATTATTCATATTTTGACCTTCACAAAACAGCTGGGTTTACAGGCATAAAGAGATTTATTTAAATCATTTTCATCTAAAGGACTTTTATGATTATGTGACGAAAACTAATTTACCATTTTATTTGCAACTTGTTAAGTATATTCTACATATTTTGAAATAATATATTGCTTTATCATTTTTTCTTCTGTTGCAGAGAATTTAGTGCCACTAATTGCTATAATATTGTATCTTATCTTGAGGCCTATATTCTAAAACATCAATTAAACTTAAACCTAATTCATATGCTGTCAAATGATTTTTTCTGTATGAAGTTTCATGGCCAAGATCACATACAAATATCATGAGACAAAATTACAAATTAGAACATTGATCTTAATGCAGGTAAGTGTTTAATAATAGATTGAGATACAATGAACAAGGAAATATGGATATAAAAATTTTAATTTGTTAATTGCCTGCAAATGCAAAGCCTTGAATAACTTACATTTAAATTACACAAAAAGTAAAGTATGACATCACTTCCGCTGCTAAAAGTTTTACTTGTAATAACTATATGTTATAAATATAAAGATTTTTAATAGAAAGCGGATTCTTGTCATAAGTAAATTCCGATAATTAATTTCTTATAACATTCTGTTTTACATAATTTTTTAAATCATAATTTTAAAAACTTACAAATAAATATTTCTTCAAATACTTAGCTTGAAAGATTATTTAAAACCACGCTATCTATTGATCACACTATTGTGTCTGTATATTAGATAATTATTTTCATTGATTTCAAATACATACTAAAAACCAATAATGAGTACATTCATAAATTAATTAATACACAGCATTTAAAATTTCACAGGTATAGTTTGATAGGGGTTTAGTAATTAGAGCTTACCTTTTTCCCTCTAACAACACCGGCGACATATGGTTTCACCTCTGGCCTATCAGGCGTCTCAAGTGCCTGCTTATTAATATGTTCAATCAATTTCTTACGATTCAGTGGGCCAGTGGGATCCTTTTCACATGCATAGTTTGTTCTTTGTGATGGTGGTAAAAATGTGTCCTGAAATAGGTGATGATTAATAATTAAGTTATAAAATAAGTGTTATATATTTAGATACATTGAATAAAAATACTTTTCTTTTATAATAATTTTGATGTACACATGTCTTAAACAGACTTACACTATTTATAAAATATAAATCATTGCATTGTTTTAACAAAAGTATTCATCTGCCACTTCACTACAGCAAAAATACAATTTAACAGGTAGAGTACTTATACAAGTGCAATTGAAGCAATTTAGCTAATATTAAAATTAAAATTTATAATTTATTTATAATATTAAAAATTTATTAAACTAATTTCTATTCAATCAATTTTGTTTTATTCACCAGGTTTTAAATGAGCGGTGCGCTTTATTGTGTTTATGTTGTATTGAAAATTGACAGTTAAATACAATTTAAAAGTGTGAAATTAGACTAATTAGGTTTTATGATTATGTTTGTCAATAAAGTAGGACTATAAAAGTTTGAACATGTTAAATTAATTAAATGACAATGCCGTTTTGACCATATCTTTACACAATCCTTTTATTTACAACTGGTAAATATATACTGCAGATACATAAAGAATATCAAAAAAGATATAAATTTTTGTCACAAATCATTAAATAACAAGTAAATAAGTTTTTACAGACTGAACTGATAAGCCAAAAAATTTACAATATCTTTTTGATACTTTTTTATATAAATGTGTTAATAAAACTTTATCTAATTGTAGCAGGTATTATTTTCCAATAAAATGGAACTCAAGATAACATATTGTTACTCAAATATGAGTCATGATTGCACCTAACATTACAGTGATAATAAAATTCATTTAGATTCATTAAAAGATGCCTTAACATCTTGTAAGGCGGAATGAGGTAATCTTCAATTACACAGATGATTCTAGTTTTAAAATTCTATCTTAAATTTGATATGTTCAAAGAATTTAAACCCCATATATTTTTGTTAGTCATTTTAGATAAAGTTATTATATATAAAAGGTATACAGAAATGTACTATATACCTGTAATTTGCATCTTAAAGGAATAAATCTTTGCTTTTTGGCTTAATAACTTTTAGAAAGCAGAATAAATTACGATCGTGAGACTAACCTTAAATACTCATTTTTGCTGTATAAAGAGTTAAATATATAAAATAATGAGGTAAAACTTACATCGGGGTCTACTTCCTTAGCGAGCATAGTCAGCTCTTCTTGTGTCAACTTCGACAAAAGTTCGTCGACATCAATTTCATCGTATGTGGACAATTCTCTGCCGTACAACTTGGCCGGTGTCGTCATTGTCGTCGTTTTCGTACTTGACGACTTCTGCAAACACAAAGTATCACACCGTTCACATAAAATCCTTTATCATTACATAATAAGGAGACTACACGGTAAATAAACACGACACCACACCCATAGAAATTAATCGATAACGGGAACGTTTGTATGAATCCGACACAACAGAAAAGAAAATCAATGCCGTGTTATTTGATAATAACTTAACCTTACGTGGAATGTTTCGAATAAGTATTGGAATCACTTCTTTATATCTATAAACTACAAAACAGCAGGTATTGTTTTTTACAGTGCCAAAAGCACCGTCTAACACGACTGGATGACAATCAAAGACTGGAAAACCGAATACGAACGAAGTCAGAAAAGGAAAAAATGTACATAAGTGGGAGTGAGTAAAAATTATGATAGTACCTTGTGTAAAAAAGAGACAGACTGTACTTAGAGAAGCGCAACTTGTAAGTGTCTTGGTGTCGTGAAAGCCTTGTTTCATTACCGGTTTTTTGTCAACAAAGTATTGAATTTTTTGGGAACACCCAAACCAGATTTTTATTCACGAATTTTTACATAATTTTGGTGAAGGTGCTTATTGTTAACTATGAAAAATAAAAAGTACTGTCAAGTATTATGTACTTACAAATAAAAAAAAAAAGATAAACATTAAAACGGATATTATACACTTATTTTATTTTAAAATTTCGTATCTGAATTTTTTGCTGTGTTATTATTAATAAAATATTATAGGTGTTAATATTTTTAAGGGTTCTTATTGTAGGTATGTTTACAGCTGTAGTCAATAATAAATAGGTACAGTTTCGCAACGCGAAACCATAGTAGTTTTATGTAACCCGTTATGATAACAACAATAATAGTTAACGTTTTCAAAATATCGTATTAGGTAAATCAAAATAAAAACTTTTGCGTATGAATAAAACATAATAATTTCAAAACTTTATTTAACTCCTCGGTATGGGAGGTCATGGCTTATGTCAAAATACTACTACAATTATCTCTGAATAACAATAGAATATTGTGTAATATTCTATTTCATGCTTGGCCTGCCTAATGACTTGTTGCTATTGAACTCCCGTCACGAAGTCACGACCTTCCTTATTATTCATTAAGATCGTACTTTAGTCGTTCGAGTATGTATGTAGATGTCTATTTCACTAAACCACTTCCATTATACCTAGTTAAATTAGTCCCCTCAAATAAATAGTATATGGCTTTGTGATCGGTTTCTTTCATGTTATGAATTAAATAAATATTCAAAATTTGGTTCAAATATGATTTTCATATTTTAGTAGGTATTATTGATTAATATACCAAATCAAGACCTATTAAACTAAGAAACTAAGAAACATTAACGACTTCGTGTATCTTTCAAATTTCTAAACATTTCTTGGGAACTAGGTACTTTACCTATACTATTAAATATTAATGGTAAGTACCTATATGGTTTTTTCTATAAGAAAAATAAAAATATATATATATATATACATATATTGAAATAGCACTCTAACATAGCAACTGCCCAAGGCGATGTATTTAAGATATCATGAAAAAAAAATATTGTGTAATATGAAGATATTAAATAATTGTAGTGACTCGTGATTGATTCGATAAATGTTTGGTTTTGTTGACCACGCTATTACGCCAGGCTACCCGCTGGCGCATCGCCAGTCTGCTAAAATTGGTGGTTGCTATTTGCTACAGATAAACGGTATTTTAGTTGCAATCGGGCACTGGCCTTCTGAGAATCAAAAAAAAACTGCAAGATAGATGTCTAAACTTAATTTAAATAATACTTACATGATTTAAACAATTTTATATACTACTTTTTTGTAATTTTACACTTTTTGAATAAAAAGTAGTAAATATTTAAATAATAAACAGTAGATGTCAAGGGCGATGGCATCTGACTTAAACGCCCCAAGGAAAATTATTATTGCACGAACTGTATTTTTGAATCTGTACAATCTCTTCTAAGAAATCTTACAAAATAATACTCTATGTTCCTGGCTAGTGAGTAGTGACGTTCCAAAATGCATAACCGATTCGTTGACCAAAAAGGTCAATGAACCTACGAGAAATAAATAGTACTCTGTGTTTAAAAAATATGATTTCAATGTCAAGTCAAAACAGCGGTAAATTTGTAAACGTTCATAAAAGTAGTCCACTTTAAAAATTTAATCATTTTTAACGGCAATGTCATTACCTTATGGACCACCAGTACAAGTTTCACCTTTTATAAGAGCTGCAAGATATGCTCTATTAGCTGTTGGTATTATCTACGGTTTTAGTAAACAAATGCTGTATGGCAGAATGGAGGCCCAATGGAGAGAAGAAGAAGCGGAAAGACAAAAAAAACGAGACATAGAAAATGCTAAACTGAGAGCAAAAATTGCTGCTGAGGAGAGGGAAACGGTACGTCAAATGGAATCTGGAGAACTTTTCAAGCCTGGAAGACTTTAACGAAATTTAACTATTAGTTTTGATACAACTTATACTCATACTAACGTGCGTAAAATACATTAAATGTGTCTCATCTAGGTACTCAATAGTTTAGTCACAGCGAATACTTCGTGTTGTTTCTACAAAGGTAATTTATATTTCTTCCACACATGAACAATTGGTATTCAAAGGCAAATTCACAATGCCTTCGTGTGAGAAAGTGAAGAATTAACAAGTACCTACCACGCATTTAACAACTTTTCACTGCGCTTCGCCAGTCAACTTATACGAGCATACTTAGACTAAAATATGGTCTGGCAACTTGAAAACTCCATTTAGACCATTGAGGTTGCAGTACTGTTTATTCTAAAATACAGAAATGATTCTATTTTGTATATTTTTTAAGTCTTGACTTTCTCGGGTATAAAAATCGCAGAGATATGAATGAATATAAGAACATTTAATATAATACAATGATAATATATTATTATATGAGTTTCATTTAATAGTAAAAATAAAGTGTATACGCTTAATGAAAACAGCGTAACCGTTATATGGCCTTCACCGATCATGTCATTTTTGTTAAAATTTGACACCCGATGGCGACCTCGAGACCTAAATATTAAAATAAATAAATTGTTTTATAAAACATATAAATATAATTGTAAATAATCGAATCATCGAATGATAAAGTGCCACTGTAACCTTGTAACTGTTTATCTTAGATACCATAACCTACCTATAACATTGTTATAACTTCTGGGTAAAATATATTTTTGTAATGAGTGCTCACAAGGTTAAGACATTACGAATACCCGTTTGCATCATGCCATATCAAATTGGTAGGTACGCAATCAAGTGTTTGTGAATTCACATGGTTACATCGCATTTTATTGACTTTCACTCGACGACTGATGGATATCCGACAAGTGGGAAGCTTTAGACGCCGCCTTTTTATAAATATGTCTATTGCGTAAGGTGTTACGTCTATAGATAGTCTTTATGTCAAACGTTTTTTGAAAAATACTTAAATATTTGGGTTGGACTTGTCATTCATACTGCTCATACTTTGCGATAAACTAAACATTTTGACCATAATACGTACAGTTTTTAACCGTAAAATATTTTATATTATACTAGCAGACCGGCCAAGCGTTGCTGTGGCTATGGTTTTAGTTATATTACATAGTAGTAACCTATTCAAGGGAAACGGTAGGAGAACACCAGTCATACTTTTTTGGTGGATAATATCAAATAATAAACAAATTATTTGCAATAAAATAATTTTGCGGGTATAAATTGAGATGTAAGCTAGCCTATCTTTTAAGTTGGATCAAACTACACACGGTGTGCAAATTTGATTAAAATCGGTTCGGTAGTTTAGGGAGTCCATAGTGGACAAACAACGTGACATGTAATTTATATATATTAAGATGATATCTTTACAAAGGGTAGCACACGCATGCGCAGGAAGGCCGCATACTCTGCTGTCAGTGCGCGTCAGTTGTCATACCTATCCACAATTCTTTTTTAGTATTTTTTTAGGCCTTGTAGCGTTTAATGATGAAAAATTATTAGGGGGAAAGATGGATAGTATAATTTATTTCAAACACAGTTACTCGCTATAAAAACCGATAAAACGGTATCGGCTAAAAAATAGTCATGATTGAATGAATAAAGTTTATGGATGGGAAACCTAACTGTAACTATTGTGTGGTTATTAGCTATGAGTCAGAAGCGTGTCAAACGTTTCGGTACTTTGATATAATTAAATTACATTTCATAAGCGTTAGTTTATAAATATTCATAGATAAATTTAATATATCTGGTATAAATATGGTTTTTATTTGTGTTTATTGCCAGTTCTTCTCGTTCTACGTTCTTGATTTGAGAACTAGTAGTAAATGTAGGTAATAGAAGCATTCATGTTTTACGCGAATAAATGATATTTTGATTATGTTCCCAGATTCTCTATAACCATTTAAAAATCTTGTCTGCATAATAAATATGTTTCAGAGTTATTAAATGTTAAAAGTTGATCAGATTTCTCCGCTTGAGAAACATATATTTGAGTCCGACATACAAGTCCATGTGCTCACGATGTTTTCTTCACAAGCAAAGAAAATCTATTATATATATATAGATATACGCAGCCGTAGTTAATGCGAGATATTGATTTAGAATTGCACGCAACGGGTAAGCCACTAGGTTAATATTGGTCTTGCGCACTGCTTGTGCCAAAAGATAGATTATACAAACAAAAAAACAGTGACGCTACAACCTTTCTGTATCTGTTTCTTGATCATTATTTTTCTTTCTGAGCTTTCTGTGTGTGTCACACGCCGTCGATTTCTGAGGTTTTCTTACCCGTCTGAGCAAGTGCTAATTACGCGCTTAGATATAATTTTTATTTTGGTACACAGCAGTGATTCGAACACACAGGGTTGATAGGCGCGTTCGAGCAATTAGGCAACACTTATTATACAATTCGCATAGATAATATATTATGTATAATACACATAATTATATAATTAAATAGCGTACTACCGTTTTCCCGTTTCCGCCACTAACAACGCATGCTGCGGACGTTAAGTGACTCAAGGCACATAATTTCCGTTGCAAATACAAAAGTCATATCACGACGTAAGGCGTACCTTACAACTTTACCGGATTAAACAGCACTATCACAGTTGTATTATTATTATTTAAATTATGCATAAACATGATAACTCCGTTTAGGAAACATCGGGACAGTTTTATAAATGAGGGTAAAATGTTAGTTTTTTGATACTCACATGACCTAGACAATATTATAATTCTTACAATACTGTCATTAGAAAATAAATGAAACGCTTTAACTCATCACAGCAAATTCTAAAGTTCTAATAATGTTTATTATCTAGGTCGAGTTTATGGTAAAATTTTATGACAACTGAGTAAGATAGATTTATAACTGGTGGGCCATGAAAGATGTATTAAAATTAAATTCTCGTATCTATTTCTAGGCTCCATAAATCCTCAGTGTCTCAATGTTTAAGCCGTAGAGTTTACTCAAATTGTTATAGCAACTCATACGTTTTCCAACGATTTTTTTTAAATGTTGGTTTATTTGTCTCTGACCACACGAGGGCTTCAAACGATTGTTCCGTACATAGATTGCTGTACGTAATTAAAAATGTTTCATGCGCACGCATGAGACAAATTGCAAATACTTCGCCGTTAATAATTGGTAACAAAACACGTATTAGGTAATTGTTTGATAAAACGTTATTACGACACGGTTGGTTTCGGTTAGTGGTTTGTGCTCGACTGCGTTTCAATTGCAATTCCATTTCTAGTTGCATGAAGTATATGGAAAAGTCAAATGCCTCATACAATGTTTTAGACAGCAATGTAAGGGGTCGTTCTAAGTAAGCGTAGTAGTAGTTTCCCCGTAACACGACGTACTGACTGCACGAATGCTCGCTGTATAACATTACATTACATGTTACATTACACCTCGTAACATTGGTCAGTTCCCACCTTAAGAGACTCACGTAGACGAGCGACATAGAATTGCTGAGGTGCTATTACGAGTTTTGATCTCAAGAATATTTGCGAAACGATTTATATGTTTACTAACCGACCAGTAGAGACTGTGATTAAAAGGCAAGACATTAGAAATAAGTCGACAGAATAGTTAAATGAGTATAGTTAAAATGTGAGATTCGTGTGTAATTAAAATGTAATTCTATCTTTGCGGTTCGAATTAAGGTGTGATATCGTTACTAAATGACTTTTTAAGTATTTCACCTAAATAGAAAATGGCGTAAAATTAAATTTCAACACGCAAGTGTTTTGTGAAACTAGTTTTTACCTAAACGGCCAAAGTGGAACAGTTAGCAACTTTTTGCGTAAAAACTCGTAAATCATGAATTTGGTACGCGTTGGGCGTGATTGTTGATAAATTATTAATGGTTATACTTATTAGTTGAGATTAGAACATAGTTTGTTATTAGCATAGCCTCTAGATAGAGAAATCACTAAGGGTATTGTCAAAGAGCCTCCTTACTAATTACTTATTGCTGTCCCCAAGGAACGAAGAACAATTCGCAACTTTTTCCGGATTTTATTTCAACCGTTGAGGAATCAACATCTATTCAAATTTAAAATAATTTTGGGTATTTTTCGTTTTAAATAAACAGATTATATGTTTTTATTTTGTACTTTAATTACGATAAATTCATTTGGACAAGACCACATATTGTATATCATTGTGTATAAGAACCGTGAATTAAAACCAGTTATTTATAATAATTGAATATCCTTGCTAATCAGTTACGTATATTATGTAATGGTGTCGTAAATAATTTATATAAAATAATCTTATTTACATACATTATGTAGTGCCAAATGAGTGTGTTAACGTAGCGTTTATGATTTTTTTTAATTACAAAAATATTATTTTAGTTCAAATATAAATATAAATAAATACACGCTTATGGCAAATTTATTCTTTAAGTCCAAGAATGCTACTTTT
The DNA here is from genome assembly GCA_963693345.1 of Pieris melete. Taxonomy (NCBI): domain Eukaryota; kingdom Metazoa; phylum Arthropoda; class Insecta; order Lepidoptera; family Pieridae; genus Pieris; species Pieris melete. The sequence goes on along the minus strand of CAVNZK010000042.1, from coordinate 1,256,228 downwards.
ACGGAGACTGGAGACGATTAAAGCTAATACTCACCCACACATAGCTGATTTGAGCTTTATTTATTTCAAATTTAATTAGTTTGTAGTAAAGATTATTGCGCTTTTTTGTATCTCGAAAAACCTACCCAGTTACCCCACACATCCACAAAACAATTACTTATTACTTAATTTACTTAAGTAATCGTTGACACTTAATAAACGTAGTACAGCTGTTAATACAGTCATAACGCAAGTCAGGCATGATACAAATAGTCGATTAGACGATTTACATGGTTAAAAATGCCCGATCATTGACAATAAAGGTGCTAAATAGCATCACAATATTATATTGCCCGACATTTTATTGGTAAATTATCAGTTACAATATAGTTATTAAATTTCTATGGAGCATCATTATTAATATATTTGATTAAATATTTTAGAAAGTTGTTCCTCTGGTCTGACATGCCGCTCCCTGGTCCCGCTCTCAAGTTAAATTTTTTTACTATTTTTAAGGTATAAAAAACACCTACAACATTTAGGTCTGAGCCTATGTCTGTATCTGTTTTGTGATTAGTTGCTTTTCTTATAAGGAGGTGATGAGCCTTCTGCGCCTAACAAATACCTGCACCGTCGACACCATCGAGATTTTTTGGGTCTAAGTCTAAGACATGCCGCTTTCCTCACGATTCCGCTTTCGTTACGAGTGAGTGTTAAATACGCACATAGACAGTCTATTGGGCGGTTCGAACCTATCAGCTCAGGGATGAGAGACACTGAAATCACTAGGAGAAGATTGCCCATTTTAAGGCACATACGCGCCGCCCTTCTTTGCGCAGTGTGCTGCGCATACAGGCGCCATAAGGCGCCGCCACCGAAACAATTTTGTTACACGTAAGTAGGTACCAATTTAAATAACAAAACATATATTTCGCTATATAATTTAAGATGATGCCGCTGGAGCAACGTCCGATCCATTCCTGAATCCTGAATAATCAAGCGGAAGTAAACTGGTTTTAACTTATTTAGGAAAATATAATCTAAGTATATAAAATAGGAGAACATTTTTCGGTCAATAAAAAAAATACTTTGAAACATGAAGATTCGTAAAAAAGAGGCGCTTCATAGGTTTCGCACACAGGCAATGAAGGGGGTCGGGCGTCGGCGCGGCCCTGGGTACATATTGATCAGGATTAAATATAAAAAACATTGCGTTGCCGTTATTTCACTAGTTGTTTTTCAGCTGGCACAGTCAAGTTAATTGGTATATATGAAAAAATAACAAAAATTGCTCTATCACTTCCAATATAATGCAGCTCCCCAATTTTCATAAATTTAACAATAATCCTCAATATGCCGCCTACGTGAGTTCTAACGACGCACATCTCACGCTTTTTATCCTATGAATTCTTGTTATTTAGATTGTGAATACACACTTTTTACATAATTTTTCAAGATTCTATACATAAAAAGTCCAACGTTAGCATATTAATTGCATTCTAACGGAGTTTATTAAAATATTGGAACTAATTTTATTCAAATCATTTGTTTATAACTCCATGATAATATGTAATAATTAATGTGAAAGCGAAGCAACATGCTGTTTAAAGTTATTGATATTTTGTATCTGTAGGGCAAGTAGGAACAGCGTAGTGGACATTCCGCGATGAAATAGCAAGGTCATTGTCCGCCCACAGGCAGCATTTATAATATTTGACTCATTTCCTAGCCACACGTTAGTCTCACTAGAGCAATAATTTATAACAATAAAAGTCTGCATCAAAGAAAACATTCGTAATAATAATTTTATCACACTCATAGGGAATCTGTGAAATGAAAACCTGTTGATTTGATCTGATCCTAATTTTAGTGTAAGGGTCCAAAAATGTTCCCGTGCGATGTACGTAATTGCAGAACATGCATCGGCGTACGGGACTTTTCTAAAAGGAATAGGAATAATTTCTGATGAGATGCTTAAGCAAGGATTATATGACGAATTAAAATATAGGATTTATTCACAAAATCCAAATGGCTAGTTATATTTCCATTATTTTTATTTATGACTACTTCGTTGCAATAACAGCACATATTAAAACATGTAACATTAATTATTACTGATGCCACTGGCGGCTGTGTCGCTAGCACGCGAATTATTCCAGCTAAACCTGGTAAGGAAAAATTATAAGAAATACTAAGGGAGACTACAAGAAGTGTATAAATGAACAAAAATAAAATTACGAGTACAATTTGTTGGAAGAAAACCTTGAAACAATGTACTTTAGGATATTCTACGCAAACCACTCACCAAGTACATATTAAATATGGCAATATCATTTAATAATCTAGAGCTCTTATTAATTTTATCGGTGTATAGGCGTCATGGTACTCGATTCGTGTTTACGAACACATTTAGTACATTATATCGGTAATGTTGATGTTCTGGAACAGATTTAGCTGGGGATTTGTGGAGCGACTTACACATTTCACTTCACGTAACATAACAGGAAGTATTTGCTTTAGACGGAAAGAGCTTAGGATTGAGTAATTAAAGAAGGATTATATACTGAATGGTAACGCATGGTAAATGATAATGGACTTAGAAAAGTTTCAAGGACTTTTTCTCTTGTCTGTACCTGGATAAAAAAACATGGTAAAAGGTCATAAAGATAAACATTTCAGTACTTTTACGAATTTTTATATAGATTTTATAGGCTATAATGGTTGTCAAATGTTTAAAAGATCCAGAAACGTGTAGTAGATTGAACCATAAAAAACGTATCAAGACGTAGGTAATGTTCAAAACAGCTCTTTGTGCTTTACGAGTAGTAAAGGTTAATATATACATTTAAATAGAATGTCGTGTGGCCTTTGCAACATGTGTAGTGAACTGCTGGTAGTAAAAACATCGCATTGTTACTGGCTACAAACAAAACACAAGATTAAGCTCACGACATCTGAATTAATCTCGCTGATACTTATTTAGCTAACCTTTGCATTTCGTGTATTTTTAGAACATACTTTTTATTTGACTTCCAAAAATGTACGTATCTCGCGGGGAGAGGCGCTCTGTGCTATTTTCGAGTCGACCTAAAGCATTTCTATAACGTTGTATCACAGGAACATTGTAATGCGATTCTGGACTTTGTTTACTAACATTAGAGTTCGTTTTTCTCTGAATAGGTATTGAATAAAAGTTTATATTTAAACTATGTTCTTTTGTTTTTCTGAAGTCTGTTATAGTTGAACTCCGCCAAGATGATAGAACGTGAGAAGTGATTTATAAGCTTCTAATATTTTGAGTTAGGACACGTCATCCTATTAATCACCATAGACTAGCAGACTATTATCTGTTGGCTATGCTCGATATTCAATAATAAAGGATTTAAAAATGGAATCCTTCCAAATTAATTTGTTTACAGTATATAGCCAAAACGTGCCAAGCGGGGATAAAAAGTCTTTAAGAATATTGACGTGTCACAAGTGTTTCCCATTTCTGTGTGCTCGCGAACATTCATTATCGTATTTAGTTAGCTTGTCCGAGGCAATTAGCACTTAGGTGGGCTGTCAACGCGCTCATCCAGTTCACTGACGAAACTTTATGAGTCCAGTGAACCAGAAAGATGTGTAGATATTTTTGCATAACGAAATAACCTTTGTATTCTGGGATTACAGTGCATTTCTGCATGCACAAATGTTGTGTATTGATTGACTTAATTTCCAGGTTTACCTTAACAACGCATTCAAGGCATCTTGTAGTATGAAATATAAGGTAAGTAAATTTTTGAAAAAATAAGTTTTTAGTTATAAAAGTCAAAAGTCATTATTCATATAGGTAGCACAATGTACACAAGTATGAGCTTCTAATTTTACATTTACTGCCAGTTCTCAAATCAGGGGCGTAAAACGGAAGAGAAGAACTGGCAATAAACTCTCCTCCACTCTTTTTAATCGCCAAATATACATTTACTAACTTTAGAAAGATTGTCTTCTTCGTTGCTTAGGTGGTGGTCTCTCATAAAAAAGTTTCAACACTATGTCCCTGCTTAGAGGTGCCCTAGTCCAGCTTTGGTAGAGCAGCAGTTTGGATATGGTGTTTGGAATTGGGAGTTATAGAACTCTTTCATTTAACAAAAATCGCGAGTAAAATGGATGCCTAAAAATTTAGGCATCCATTTTACTCCTACTAAATTAGGTTATTTATTAGTAGATAACTTCTAATATCATCTCTTAGTCTTATCAATTTTAATTATCACGAATCTATATATGTATAAGCATTTCAATAATTCCATATTATTTTTGATTAAAACCTTCAAAAAATCTCGCAAACATTCCGCATTAGTACTAACCTAGATATTAGACGTGTGACCAGTGGGTGTGTACCACATTCACCACATAGCGTAAAACGAGGAATTTCCTGTGTATTTCTGTCTAGTTTCACCACAAATATAAACATTATGGTGGTTTAGTGGCGCGTGCGTCGACCCCGTGCGTAGCCCCATATACGACTATAAAAATGTTACTCCGACAATGCAAATAGAATAGCTCAATCTCAGACAGTCAATGCGACATTTTATTCTTTATGATGAATTCAATATATTTGGATTGAGGAATTTTAATACATAACAATAGAAGCCAATATCTATTTTTAGTATCGTTTGTTTATTAAGCAATTGTTTTGTGGCGAGTTGAAGATAATATTAATTCATATGTACATATATGACCAGACATTAGTACAGCGTTTGCATCTTCGTTTGTTGATGCTAATGTGATGAAAACATCGCGAGGAACCAGCATATCCACCGCCCAACATGTGCTCGATAGATCCGCTGATCTTTGGCTCATTACCTTGCGAATAAAGAGAGACTGTGGGTTGTAGCGTCACTAATTGTTTCAAGGTTCAAATTTGTCTTATAATTGGTCAAATTGGTCCTACCAATATTGTTCTTATATATAGTTCAGTTGTTTTTGGGGTTTGTATACAGTAAGGTGCATTGTTTTTTAAATTGAGAGCAGACCGATAAATCTTTCGTCAAAATCTGGTTTTAATCTATATTTGTTTGGTAATTTAACTTAGTGAATTATTTACTTTATATTACTATTATACACTCACAATTTTCAACTCAACAGATTTATGTATCGATATAATTATAGGATATATATCGATACATAATCTATCGGTAATACAACTCAGAACCATTTAGCTTCTGCTGTATACTTGAGTTATAACATATTATTTAGAATAGTATTAAAAACCATATCACACAGGATCTTAATATTAATAGAGAAATCAAATAAAAAAATAACGTTTATCCTATTTGTATCCACTTAAATAAATATCTATATAAAACAATATAATATTCAAAATATTCGAAATAATTATTATTTTATTATTATTATTTATTACTAAATTTAACTTTGGTTTAAATTGATGTTAATTTATTATTATATCTTAATAATATTCTTATAATTTATTATTATTATATATATAACTAGACTCGTTAACCTTGAAAAAATATAAACGTTTATCAAGAATCATTACGTATAATTATATTGGTGAAAATGGCAGTAAATTTTTATTTTTTTTGCAAAATTACTTATCGACAGATAGTCGCTTGTGTGGTTTGATTTATATAATATAAAAGTTATATATATTCTATCCCTGCCTTTTTTGTACATTATCAAGCTCTACAACTTTTTCCTACAACTCAAGAATATCATACCTATCTGTTGTCTTTAAGGCAGTGCAGCGTTCGTAAGAAACGCCTTCGTTTGGCCGTTTGTTCTCCGACTTTGCAAAACCAGGGAAAAGTCTTTTAATTTTTTGGGTTATATAGCTTATGACACTCACACATAGTGTGGCTTTCCATTGGTAAAAGAATTTTCAAAATCGGTTCAATAGATCAAGAGATTTTCCGCGATAGGTAATGCTTAATTGTTCAGAACTTTAGGTATAGGCAATGCGAAATGCGTGAAAATTCCTACAAAATAAATTCAGTTTAGTCAAGTAATGAAACATACATACATTGTTTAAATTACAACATGAATGGCCCTTTGTACTTTTGTATTCTTTGAACAATGGATGCTAAGAATTATTGCTTTTATATATGTTACTGATTTCCACTTGAATTACTATGTTCATACAGGCTTTTCCACCTATATTCAGATGCCTAGTTTTCGCGCTAAGTTTGTACAAACATATTTACCCAATTATTTTAATAATGGCGTTCTTTCTAGAGATATGCTAGCTTATTTCACGATGAGACCACTAAGAAGCAGTTATGTAGGTGTATTACCTCGCTACTTTGCGCAGAGGCAATATCGTAACCGATTTGTTACGAACCGGTGCGATTCTTGCTAGTTGAAAACTTTACCAAAAAAAAGGTGTATTACCTGGATAAGAAACTTAGGAGAATTTTATCGAAAAACCCTATCGTTCAAAGAGACAATGGACTGAATCAGTAAAAGTAACAGTTTGTTTTCGTCAAATGTAGTTAATGTACGTTTAATGAATGTATACATTGTTATATTATTGTATACATAATTACTTAAAGATCTATATTATTTTAATAATTAACGCTTGTTCACAGAGATTTAAAAATTCTCCATCAATTTAGATTTATTTGCAACAACGGTATTCTTTCATTATTTTTACCGTAAGAATCCGTAAGTAACTATAACTTAAGTACCTAGTAACTTTTTATTTCATGTAGTATATGTATTCCGTTAGTATTGACAATAACAAATAAGTAGAAATCAAATCAAATAATCGAATCATAACCAACTTTTTCACAAGTTTTAATTCGTCACTCTTAAAATACAACATTGAGAAACAGTTGGAATGCTCCAGTGTGATATAAAAATATTGTATACGAGCACATTCTGAATTCAACATTAGAAATTCTGTATTTTTAGAGGTAGGTAAGCGGGTGCGTCATATAATACAAGATTTGCCTGGCACACGTATTTCCTTCACCTTGCATTCTGTTTAATATCAGCGCCTATGACATCGCCCGTGACATCAAATTGCTGCCGTCCAAAATAAACACTAGAACAAAGATACCGAGTAGAAAATATCTTGCCCGCAAACCGAGGATGCAGGAATCGCTAAGATCAAAGGCAGGTGGAGTGAAAATTATCTTCAAATACCAGAGCGGCAGTAAATAAGACGTCACGGCAAAAATACACCTGAGGAAGTCACGATCAAGGCCGCGATCTTAATAGGGAAATATGCTCACTGATGGGGATTGGACTCGACGCGTAGTCCTTGTGACAGTTTCCACTGTCTCCACGGTCTCCTCCACCTCCTCGCCGTCTTTGTTCCATGATCCAAAGAACTCCGTCATTATGTTAACTTAATTTACACCGTTCACTTATTTCGCACTTTTAAACCACTGCACCAACACAACAAGAGCCATGCCTTTTATGACGGCATCTCTTCAAGGCATACTGTGTATCGCGGATCAAGGTAAGTTTGTTACAACGACGGAGGAGACGGCTAGAGCTGATCTTGCCCAGAATCCTACTGGAAAACTGAAATAACCGGCGCGAACAAAAAGCACCAGCCAAAACATTTCACATGCGCGATTATTATTAGTTGGACGATCTAGTCGAGAGAGCTAAGTGTAGGTGCGACCTTTACACAAATAAAATCAAATTGATACTAAACCAACGTTTTGTTACGCGAATAATTTTGCTATTTTTTATGCGATATTCTGCGCGCGCGCTGAGACTTTTATGTGACAGTAATGGCTTCTGTCACATTTCTATGCTTTTAAAAGTGATAAGTCTATAACCTACCTTTAGTTCTAGAATAAAATATTGCAGCTCAATTATTTGAAAGTCCACGTAACTGAATTGCAAACCTGAATTGGTATTACGGACTAATTTTTTTTTATAGAACAGTGGGACAACGGGCAGGAGGCTCATCCATATGTTATGTTATTGGTACCGCCGCCCATGGTGACTCTCAATGCCATAGGGCTCGCGAGTGCGTTGCCGGTCTTTTAAGAATTGGTACGCCCCTTTTCTTGAAGGACCCTAAGTCGAATTGGTTCGGAAATACTTAAGTGGGCAGCTGGTACGCGGCTAAAACTGTCTTAAAAACCGCTCAGTTGCTTTGACCAAAATATTATACTTTGGACATCTGAGAGTGTGTGTTTGTGTGTGTGTGTTTTAAATTCGTTCAAGTATAAGGACGCTAGCTAAATTGCAGCTTTGTTTTCTAATGCGACGTTATATTTATCTTGTAAAATTAAACATAAAAAAAATTTAAATATTGTATACCGCGATCCACAAGCAGCGTAGGCGCCGACAGCTTTTCTCTTAGTATAAACATGCGGTTCAAACACTTTGCAATATCAACCTGCCTATTACCCGAAATTAAATTTTACTCCACGCTAATAGAGTCTATTTTATTAATTAATATTTTATAAGCAAATATTAAAGTGTAACGAATAAAGGAAACTAAATATTGCACTTGCATCGTTTAGGCTGGTTTATTTCTTTTATTTGGGTCACATATTCCGTAAAATTTTAATATAATACTAGCCGTGATTCATGTAAATTCACTATTACTCATACAATTAATTAACGCATAATACAAAATGTGTATACTTATGCATTGTTTTTTTGTATTTATTAAATTTTTAAGTATCCTTATCGACATATTAGATTAGAAAAGTACATTTAAGATGATATTATCTGTTAAGAAATTAACACAATAAGAAAGGGCTAGTAGTCGTCGTATATGATTGAACAGTAATTATAATAGGTGGACCTTAACAACTGTATGGATAGGACCAAAAGGAAGAAGAGGTCGCCCAAAATAAAAAGTGGATAGAAGAAATAGAAGCGGTAGCAGGAAACGAATGGAGAAAGAGAGCTATAGACAGAGTCAGTTGGAAAAAGATGGAGGAGGCCTTTACCCGTGAAGGGGTTCCGATCGACGGTACTGAAGGTAGCTAAAATATAGAATTACAAGCAAAAGAAAAAAAATGTATAAAAATGTAAAATAATCTAAGCTGTGTATTATAATTTGTTTTTGTCATGATTGGAAATAAAACGGGCTTTATTATCATTATTATTAATCAACTACTTCGTTTTACCATATTTTGTAACTTTAGTTTCATAGAAATTTAGTAGAGCTTGTAACAATATTAAGGTAAGTTTTCATAATAAAAACAACCCTCGCAAGAATTCTTGGCGCTATGACGTTAGATATAAGACACAATCAAAACCAAATTTTATGGGAAAAACAGTCTTTAATTAAAACATCGTAAATACTGCCAACTCACGCAACTCCAGTATGATTTTATCAGCTACTTCCATTGACGTCATTCTCATCCTGCTTCAAGGTGACTTACCTGTAATAACAGCAAATAAGTATATTAATTTTATCGACATTTATACTGGGGAGTTATAGCTATGACTTTGTCTTGTGGAAATCAAGTATATGTGTGGTTATACAATGTAGCAGTTATCATATGTGTAGTAGTACCTAACAAGAATATTAACGTTGGAACTGCACCCGAAATACCTACAATTCGATTGATTTTAATAGATGGTATGTGATACTCGCAGAGCAGTGTTGGCCTAATGGCTTTAGCCTTTAACATGCGACTCTCATACCTGAGGTCGTAGGTTCGATCCCGACTGTGCACCAATGGACTTCCTTTCTATGTGCGCATTTAACATTTGCTCGAACGGTTACGGAAAGCATCGTTAGAAACAAATAGTCGACGGCGTGTGTCAGGCACTGGAGGCTGATCACCTACTTACCTATTAGATTTAAAATGATCATGAAACAGATTCAGAAATCTGAGGACAAGAGGTAGCACCACTGATTTTTTTTAATGTGATACTCGCATCATTATGAAATTCCGTAATCGCCCCAAAGGAGCATGGGTCAGACATTTCTGCTGCATTAATCATATTTCTTTCTTATTAAGTAGATCAGCCTTCTGTGTCTGATACACGTCATCGATTTTTGGTCCTAAATGCTGGTTCCCCTACTGTCTGTACAACCGGGTTCGAATACGCGGTTTAGGATTGGAAATTTCTCGCTCACCATTAGTCTAACACTGATTTGAATACCAAAAGTATTGTCAAATGTTACGTCGCGTCCTTGTCAATAGCCGAGATAATCAATCACCTTGACCTGGGTAAATTTCATAATACTATTAACTGAATGCGTTTTTGTGCTTGGTTGGTATATAATTTAAACCGTAATGATATATTAGAACCGTAATAAACATTTTAGATTTTTAAAGTAAGTATTTTAGTTTGCATTGTTTTAAATTAATTCTTATATTAATTAAAAAGTATTCTTTTGTAGATGATGTGACGTTATATCACATCACATCATCTACAAAATGGAAAATTTATAAAATTTTAAGATTAAATGGAAATCTCCTTCAATATATAATGTGGAGTATAGTGTAATGGTTGTTACAAGCAATACAAATTAAAAGGAAGGAGAGGAGAGAAGAAAGGTTCCTGCCAGTTCTCGTGCCTTAATTTAAGAACTGGAAATAAATTTTAATGCAGATTTCTTATTTTATTAACGTAAATTTATATTTATATACGTAGTACATAGATGGATGGAAGGATGGAGGATGTATATAGTAGACACATAATGTCCAACGATCTAAGGTAAAGGTACAGTTATATTATCGTATCCCTGTGTATTATATATATGTGCATACCAAACTTTCACACAAACTTCCTCTATATATATATTTCCTTACTAGGATTGGTTTGTAGACCGCAACTCAATTATGCAATGATAATTTCATATATATTATATCGACAATCGTAATCTAATTATTATATCTTCGTATAAAAATCAGTTGGGCTACAACCTCTTTAGGTCTGGTCCTCAGATTTCTGAATCTGTTCCATAATAATTTTTTAATCGAATAGGCAAGTAGGTGATCAGCCTCCTGTGCCTAACACACGCTGACGACTTTTTGGGTCTAAGACATGTCGGTTTCCTCACGATGTTTTCCTTCACCGTTCGAGCTAATCTTAAATGCGCACATACAAAAAGTCCACACACACAGCCGGGGATTGAACCTACGACCTCAGGGATGAGAGTCACACGCTGTAGCTACTAAGCCAACACTGCTCTGTTTCGTATAACTCTTAATTGAGACAAATTCATTCATAAAACAGTAATCACGACTTTCCATTACATAAATATTAACCAGGTTTCTCGTCTATGGAAAACAATAGTTTTTGCTCCTCGTTGACTCTTGGAATTGTAGAAACATCTATTTTCTTCTTCGCTATTAGAATTTGTAGGTCATGTGATTGATGGAAATCAGAAATTGACACACATATTTATTTTTTATTACGAGTAAAATATATCAATTTGGATTTTAATAACAAAAACTTTAATTTACCCATTGATTTTACAGAAATTTTGTTTTCATTTTCTTTTATCGTGACACACAGCACGAATAATAATTGTAATGTTTCGGTTATAATGCATGTAATAAAATACTTTTTTATTTATATCATTAGTTTCTAATCTAACAAAAAATTATTTTATTTGTTTGTAATGAAGTAGATATACTTTTATTTTTCAGCTTGACTAAATATTAGATAGACTGAGATACTGAGATACTAATTACTAGTCAGCGCCAGTAGATATTAGAATTTGAAACAGGAGTGACGTAAAACAAAAAAAGTTAATGACATTAGATAAGTTTTTTTATGAACAATATGATGAAAATGATGAAAAGGATGAAACATAGATCACCAGAGAATTCATTTTTTGACGCTTAATACACAAGTCGATGTCCGCTAGTCGCAGTGATTTTTTTACTGGAAATCATAACCAGTAGATACAAGTAAAATGGAATTAAAAAAACAAGTGCGAATCGAGTGAGTCACGATGGAGGAGTTTGGAAGATATTAAATGTGTTAAAATACTTAAATAAATCGTTAAAAAGAGGAAATAGTTTGGATACGCAATAAAATTTAGGAATGGCATTGAGCTGCTATTAATAGAAGATTATTTTGATTGTTGGTTGGCATGTTTACAAATTAATGTTAAAGTTATGTAATTAATGTATGCATGTAAAAATGCGACATTACATATGTTATTTGGCGAGTTACTACAATTATTTTTTAGGAAAGATTCAGTTGGATTTGAAAACAATAATCAAATATTTCGGTATTGTTTGTCGTCCATTTCGAGTAAATTTGCTTACTAATTTAGGCAGGAGAGGTGGATAAAAGAAGCATGTAAAAGCTCATAGGCCTCCTGGGGCATGCGCGAATAGGTTACAACATTTTTAAATATTTATTAAGCCAAATAAGTATTGATTAAAAAATATTTAAGATGGGCCCATATAGTATAAAAACAAAAAGTAACAAAAATTACGTAATATACAGAAATCTTTGGAACAAGTTTTTTGTTGCATGTTGCATGAGGGTAAATTTTTTACGAAACGCCTCGTAGATGTGCATCGTTTTTGTCGAATAAAAGGGAGAGAGCGATTGAGATCGATTGAGAGAACGGTGAATTACCTTATAGAAATTCTATTTTAAAAATTAAAATTTTATAAAGAGAATTTATGAAATACAGTTATATTTTATGCAAAATAATTAATTGAAATCTCAAATGACGAAATGTAAATACCACGTGTTTTATTTTTTCGAAGAAATAAATTAAAAAATTAAATTTATTATTTGTATTTATTTTCGACACTTAATATTTTAATGACAATTAAATTCCTAGCATATCTTCCTTTTTCCCTCTCTCTAAGTCTCGGACATTTAAAGTTTTAGATTTGTATATAAATATGAACAGGAGTTAAAAATTAGTTTGCCAAAGAAGTTTCACTTCTGACATGCGTACTTTGTACGCACGCACTTTTTATTTGCCATAGAAAGGTACAAACTCGAATAGCGCAACATTTAAACAGTCTAACTAATTTTAATATTTCTCTTTACTAATAAGTAAATTGTAGCAGTAAGTATTATTGTATTAATAAGTATTATTATTTTTGTATTATTAATCGCATTCACACTTTATTATTATTATTATTAGAGTTTTATTAATGAATCCATACAAAAAGTGGTTAGTTAATATTTCTTAATTTGAGTATTAGTTGTGTTAGTGTAAGTTGTAAAAATATACGTTTAGGGTAAATCTTCCTCCATGTTTTTCCATTCAAACTGAACGTACCTCTAATACTCAAGGCGAAAGAGATTAACACACTTTCATATCTATGCAAATTTTATAATTCTCAATGATGTATGATGTCAACGAAAATAGGGTCAAAGGTGAGAAATTCTTACTTTCACATTAAATATTGTTCTTAGATTTCTCCACTCTATGGAAAATGCTTATAATAAATATAAATCTTATCTATTAATAGTAAAATGTTGTTTGATTTCGTATATTGATAGATTTATAGTATACTCATTTATAGTATGCAAATAGTCCGTCTGTTTTTCCGTTCGAATATTTTTTGATGTCTAGCAAATGCCGCCTACCTTTTTTCGGCTTAATTACTAAACATTAAAAAACCGAACTACCAATGTTAGCACCCATTTTTTTCGGGCAACAGGAGGCTCACCTAAGTGATACGTTCATGGGCACTTACACTGCCAGAAGGCTCACCAAGTGCGTTGCCGGTCTATTAAGAATTGGTACGTTCTTTTGTTCAAGGATCCAATGGGGCAAAAAGTTTCTTAAGAAACGCTCTGTTGTGGGATGACGGACATCGAAGTGATGCGGGGTGAGATTTTATATTATCCCTAAACGCCCGGTGATGAAAGCCCCGCAGTGTTGAGCTGTTTATCATGATGTCAAATTAATGTTAATTTGTTTTAATTTATCTGACCCGATGAACATTTGCAGGTGTTACATTACAAATCATGAAAGGCAAATGTATCGTCGTCACGTTTTGTTGGGACGGATAGGAAGTAAATAATAGTCTAAACGGCCATCCTTGTACATTATTATCTGTAGGTACAGTTGCGTGGGCGAATGATTCATCATAGAATCGTGTATAGGTGAATTAAAATTACGTCGCGGGAAATTAAAATGAAAAATATACAACTGTAAGGTCTACTTCGTCTAGTTGTAATAATGTAGCAATTGTTTGTTTTTATAAAACAGGGGCCAAACGCGCCGCCGCCCATGGACACTCTCAATGCCAGAGGGCTGGCGAGTGCGTTGCCGGCCTTTCAAGAATATTATTTTTCTTAACAATAAGTAATACGTAAAATAATACAAAATCATACGCGCTGTAATTGATGTATTGTATTGTACATACGCACATTCATTACGCACTTTGGCTACTACACAAAAATTGTTGTTTTATGTAATATATAAAAAAATGAATATTATTTGCCATGCTATGTTATTAACGCCATCTAGTTGGTAACGCAGGAAACTAAAAGGCGAATAAAGTCCATTACTCAAAAGGGCGACCTTTTAATGCAAAAACAAAAGTTTATCGATTATCGAAGCTAATACATTGCCAAGTGCCAATAACCTTTGTCAACATCTATCAAATGCTGTCGTTTAGTCACGTTTTTAATACTACTTACGTAGGGCTTCTCTGAAATGTGTTGATGATTATACCTCTAATACAACTTGTATTAAAACATTAGGTAAACTGTATAGAAATTTAAAGAAAAAAATAGTTTCTTGGATTTTTTATCAGATTATAATTTGAAATGAGTCAAATAATAAAAAGATGAGAAAAGTTAGTTCGGAAGCGTAAATAATAAGCTTAATAAATATAATTACAAATCACAAGCTAAACAATATTTATTTTAAAACGTTTTCGATAGCATCAATTTCTTTTTTGATCAAACAATAGAATAATCGCAGATACTATTTAATACAGTATATCTTTTAATGAACGCCTATAAAATATAAGCCCATTGTCTTAAAACAATTCAAACTATTATATGATAATGAATCTAAGAGAAAGTAACTGTTAAGAATCACGAGAAAAGTACAATCTTGCAAGTGTCATGATAGCGAAATCGGATCACTTTGAATTGGTCACGTTTTGCATAATTCGCTCCAGTTTCAATTTTCTTTTAACTTCGCAAACGAATTAGCAAAGATAACTTATTATTTTATAGGCAAATATAAATTGACTAAACTGCGGAAGAGTTGCTGCACAGGAGCTTCAGACTGACGGTCAATCTCCAGTAATAGATAGAAACCAAAAGAAAAAGAAGATTTTACTTGACAAGACCTGTCACGAACCCTGCAATAACATATTGTTTACTATATAACATTATTGGTGCATTTTAACAAACACCATTTCATTCATCCATACTTTTATCATAGAGTTGGTTTGTTTGGTTTAACTCTTAGGAAGTACTTGGGAAAAGCCTTGCTTAGTTCATTCATCGAGAGTGGCCATATACCACGCTATAAACAGTATACAGTAACAGGTTTTTCCTTCGCGTATGAAACAATGAGGCACAGGTAGTATCGTAGAAGTAAATCTGAATTCATGTCGTAAAGTAAAAAAAATTGTTTAAAAATTTACGAACGATTTTGTTTCAAAGAATTCTTTTTAATTACGTGCAGCAATCAAATGCAAAATTTAATTTATATACCTTATTAAAAAATGGCACGTAAACTGTCAAATAATATTTACAGTCAAATTAAATAATGATAATATTCTAGTTAGACGTTGTCATCGTTGTGGGATGCGAACGATGCCAAATAATGATTTGACAAGGAAACATGTACACAGTCACTGAAGCGTGGTGAAAGGATCCTTGGTGAATGAAACAACAAATATTATTTGTGACCTTAAAATGTCGCTGCCTATTCCCGTTGACAACAACAACGATTAGTAAAACAGATTTCAATGAAAGATCTTTGACTGCTATCACCAATACTACATTAAAATACAAGACCGAATCTAACTTGATCCAATGTGCCAACAATTTCTGTATTAATTTTAATAAAACAATTGAATTATTTTTTGCATAGAAAACGTAAGCAGTCTTAGCCTGTGGAACTAAATGGAAATAAAACAATATTACATCGTTTGGATAGGAAATAGAAATTGAATGGAAAGTCTTGTGTGTTCGAGGTGTCAAGAGTCAAAAACTGTCATTATCGTATACGAATAAGTTTGTGCTAAAAATATAGAAGTCGCTCTGAAATTATTATTCCATCCAATCAAGATACCGTTACATTAAAACCGTTTGATTAAGCCAAAACCTATTTAGAAAGTTTTAATCATCAATAATTAAAAAATATACTATTTCGACTATTTCCTAACAAATGTGTTGAACTACAACTCCATAAAAATACGAAAGGTAAAAAATCATTTTCTTTTTTTTTTCAACGCAATCAAAAAAGAAAACATCTGAAAACGGATATCGTATATATACTATTTTAAATAAAACCTTAGTCAGGTGTAGAAATTTCACTAAAAAATGTTCCAAATGTAGGAAATAAAAAAAAAATAATTACGAGAATTTTGGAAATTCAATGTTACAATTAGCAAGAGCAGTGTTGGCCGTGGCAGTGGCTCTCATCCCCGATGTTTTATGTTCATTCCCTGGCTGTGCACCTTTGGACTGTTCTGTCATTGCGCACATTTATTACTCACTCATAAGGTGAAGAAAATTATAAGGAAACCAGGATGCTTTAGAAAATCGACGGCGTATGTCCCTCAAACTCCTAATTGCCTGATGATCACACAGAATAAGCCCTTTACAAATGTTGGATCTTAATACATTTAATATCTCCTTGACATGAACTGAATAGTGATAGTACGTATTATTTTATTGAATGGGTTCACTAATTTCGCAATATAGCGAATGTGACAGACAGCTGAGTGGGCGCTACGCGTGTAATTAATAGTTAATTGGGCCCTGTTGTCGCGTTATGCAATATATCGAAATAGATTTGATATAAATAGGCTTTTGATAGTTCTCAAACGCATCAGACAATACAGCTTTCATCGTTTTGAAGAATGAATATAAATAAGACATAATAAACTTATTTTAACTGTTGAATAGATCGAAGTTGAGTGCGGCCGCACCAAATTAATAATGTTGATTATATTTATTTATTTTTATTAAAAAATGTTTGCGAGCACTTAGTAAACTGATGGATAAAGATAAACAAAGCACAAGATTTAATTGTAAATGTGACAAGCACTTATACAATAAAACATAACAAACACAAAAAGAAAAAAAAGTCGATTCATAAATTATTAAAACAAGGAAAATTATTTCAAAGTGTGGGGAGCTACTATGGATAGACCTCAGATCAGAATGATCGTTTTGGATATCGGTGAGTTTTGGCCAAAACGCGTTCTTCTGTAAGGAGGGACAAATGGGATGCCGGGTATAAGTGAAATTGTAAGACGTCTATTGTATTGGATACTTCAAGTTAAGTTAGAATAAGATGCTCCCTAAAGAAGAGAACTTCGGTGTTGCACTTCCAAGGTAAACAAGCGATTAGAGAACGCGTATATACCATCTATGTATACTTCGAAAACTCTTCCTCTTTCTATTATAGCAACAGTATATTTTGAAACGACAGTACAATGGAATTACACAAACAACAGCAAGATGAAAACGGAAAGAGCTGTCACTGTTGACAAATAACAATCTTCTTAAGTTATATGTAAATTATTAAGCTTACTTTACGGTGATTTTTTATTAATTTGTATTAAGTCAATTCATTGTATTAAATTGTAAAAAGAAAGGTTATTTATGTTAAAACACATAACCAGAAAAAACAGGTCACAGCTATTCAAATATTTTATGTGTGTCGCCTAGAGTGTCTTAAAGATATGTAACATAATTAGAAAAGCCTACACACATCTGTGCTTTAATAAAAATAAAAATCACATCAGACTAGATATAATTTGCTCAGGCCTATAAATATATGTTTTCTTATTTATGTAATTTTGGCAGATGTTTAGTTGTAGCGAATTTCTAATGTTTATCAGAGAAAATTAGAGAAAATATTTAAAAAAAAGTATCCAGCCATGCGAAAGCTGGTGAAGCCGCTGGTGATATTACAGCTGAAGACATTGTTTGTAGGTTTAACTCACGGTTACTCAGGAAATACTGTTTCGAAATAAATTTTATTTGTTGGATAGTTCATTTATCGAGATGGTATGCATAAAAGACATTTATAAATAACATTTATTACTAATAAGGTACATTCTAAGTGTGTAATGTGTGTGTAATGTATGTGTATTGTGGTTGTAACTGGCCCTGGCTCAGCATTATGCTGTGGAGCAGACGTGTTCCATAGCGCTGATCATTCTGCCAGGGACCACAACTTTTTTGCGCTACAGACGCAAAAACGGGAAATAATGTAATAAGAATACTAGTAGAGAAAATAATAATAGAAAAAATTAACACTGTAAGTAGTCTTGGAAGATTTGTGTGTAAAAGTTGTAGTAAATAAAAAAAAATAAAAATATAACATCATTGATCACATGAACATGGCTAAAACTATAGGACATCCCAGCGATTCTGTAACTCACTTTTCGAACTCACGCAGTGGTTTTCGCAGCGGCGGTCGCGCTCAAATTAGTCGTGAAGCAGTCATTTTACGATTTGGCATTCTGATTAACAATAAACTATAAACTACCTTCTTATCAGAATGTCAAGGGAGTTACAGAATTGCAAAGCAGATCTACGTTTCAAATCAAAATTTATTTATTCATTGGTATGAACATAATTCATGCTGAAAAAAAGGAAGTATATTATATAACAGTTATTTATTCGTATAAGATTAAGTCGAGTTATGCAAAAACATGTTATTTCTCGCCTTTGTTCTTTATCACGTATATTCAAATATGTATGAAGACATTAAAAATGTGACTGAAACTGAAATATGAATCACAATTGGCTGATATATTCATGGCGATTTGTCATTCCGCTAATGTTTTGTAATGAAAAAAGTCCATTGGCCGAGCGCTCCGAATTATTAATCATGCTTGCATTTAGGTCGGGCATTAAATCGTGGACCGTCTGATTTTGTCCGATGCGTAATTAATAAATTTTGTCAAGAACATGTTAGCTGGTACGAAGAAATTAAGGTATTGTATAGACGAATGGGTACTCGAACAAAAACGAAACATGAGTTCCCCTCACATACACACCAGAATTATGTAATTCTTAGTTAAATGTATTAAATACTTTTATCGATCTTTTTCCTTTCTAAGTTTCGTAAATCGCTGATACTTTGGCCTTAGTCAATATTCCGATCACGACGTTTTAGGAAGAATACGAAGCTTGTTATGTACCAAACTCTGCTGCAACCATTGCTTACTGATGGTTCTGAAACCTGGGCTCTTATCAAGAAGGTCGAGCAATCTTACTTCCAAGCGAAAGATTCTTTGAAGAATTTTTGGTCCTGTTTGCTCGCTTCAATGAAGAGCTTTATAACATCCTTGACGACGCCTACATCGTCCAATTTATACAATATAAGAGGCTCAAGTGGTTAGGACATGTCCAGCGAATGGAGGACGGCATAACCCCAAGATCCATACTGAACGCACAACGGTGGCAAGAGAAAACCCGGAACAGATACTGCGTTGATGGAGTGGAGTTGTCGAGGGCCTCGAAACAATAGGTGTTCGAAGTTGCACGCAAGAAGCACGAAATAGATTGCGAAGGCAAAAGATAATTGTGAAGCAATAATTGATGATGATGATAGAATATAACAGATATAGATATGCCTTTGAACCATTCCAAGGATACATTCAAAGAGTTCAAATTAGATGTGGATCGTGTAAAAGCGGATCTGGGGCAATGTACTTCTTCTAATGTAATTCTTAATATAAATCCTGGAAAAAAAACTCACAATGACGAAACACAAGAATCTTCTTTACAGTATCAAATAAACATTAATGATAAAGCAATATTACCATGTGTAGGTGTCGTTGATAATTATTTACAGGTAAATGTTTATGTGTTCTCAAACCTGAAGCAATTATCGTTTTGCCGAAAATCGAATACAGGACCCACGGAGTTATATGAAAAACTAATCCTCAATTTAAAAAGTTTAGAGTACATTTAAATTTATAAAAACATATGCGTACTCATATATTTAATTAGCTTGTCTATGTACTAAATATAAAATCGTCGGTCGTTGTTCCACTTGTTGACAAGAAATTAAACAAGTCGTTTTTTACGTAGAACTGAAGATTGCTCTATTTACGCTGAAAATTAAATTGTATTTTTAGAATATCGTTCACTTATTGAAGCCATGTGGAGTCACGTGTCATTGACCTTTCGGGGCTTTTAATTTGTTACTTTAAACTACTGCAACTGCAATGCCAGACTTACGTCTATAGTGCGTTTCACAGTTAGAGTTTGACTGTTGACTTGTAAACATAGTACGAGACCACCTCACGCTTATGTCATATTACACAATATACGTCATTTGCAAGCTATTTAAAAGCCTTTGTCTAGAAAAGTAATACAAACCCGTCACTAATCTTGTTCATCGCTTTTTACGTATAAACTCTAATCCAAAGGTAAAATCCTATTATCTCATTTCTTAGACTTTAACCTAATTAATTCACAAAAGCCAATTAATTTCCAAAGCCTTCTTTAATATAAATTACGTTAATTAGATAAAGTTTTTTAGACGAAATTTCACGTCATTCAAACTTAATATAGGTTATAGGCCAAATAAGAGATTACCATAAAATATTCAGATGAAAAGTGTTTTGTAAAATATCGTATATTATTGGTGTTAAATATTTGGCCATTATAAAAAAAACAATAATAACAATTTCGCACATATGCTAGCCGATTTGGATTTATATTCTGTAAAGCCCTACTACATATTTTGGCATGACTCTGATTCTCAAATACAGAATGCGTTATAAGCACACACACCCATTCACATCACACTCATACATTCAGGCATACTTAAGGTCTCACAAGACGTTCGTATCACCTCGACGTCTGCCTTTCCACAACTGAGAGTTTTCAAGGCAGCTTTTGCCGCGCACTACCACTATGTGGAACCAGCTGTACACTGAAGTATTTCCGAACCAATTCGACTTAGGGTAGTTCAAGAAAAGAGGCCGGCAACACACTCTCGAGTCCTCTGGCATTGAGATTTGAGAGTGTCCATGGGTGGGGGTATCACTTAACATCAGGTTAGCCTCCTGCCCGTTTGCCCCTGTTCTAGTTAAAAAAAGGCCTTTGTTTGATTACATGTAAGACTACTGACAACACTAGACTACTTTTTCTTAGAATTTTTTTTTTAAACATGTACCACGGAATAATTACAATCTAGTTGCCCACAACACAGGGGCTCCCCAGTTTGGAGACAAGCATTAGATTTTGTCACAACAATATTTCTGTCATGAATAAAATTTTATTATTATCATAAATGTTAGGATTTAATATTTTATCCAAGTTGTGATAGAGGTAAACGTTTCAAATATTCAGTGTGTGTCGTAAGAGACAATACATAGTGATCACCTCGACATTGGAACGGGTGGCGCGGGCGTCGAGACGCGCTATTTCTGTTCGCAAAACGTTTTTCAATTTCATATTCAACACGACAAAAGTTTCTCATAAATTAAAAACAAACTTATTGCATCATGAGTTGTTCTAGATTTACAGTTTGAGTAGCAACAGAGTTGTATGTTCTGTTCACAGTAGGTACTATGCTTTCTAAACTTCTTCAACTAAGAAAGGACTTTACTCGTGACATATAAAATCGATACGTCACATTTGATTCTCAAATACTTAAGAAATAAGTAATTATGGAAAAAAGAGTCGATTGCTGATGCCTTATTAAGACTAACGCTGTTAATATGCGATTGTGGCTCAATGGTATAGCAAAAAGAAGGAAATTTATATGAAAAGAAAATCAAATAACATATAATAATGGTCGTAAATTAACATAGGTGTTAAATAAATAAACAGTATAACAGTAGCCCCTTTAAAGATTTAGAATGTTAATATGTCATGTGAATGAGTGATTTTTTTTGGCATCAGTGTGGGCTTGTTAACATTCTTACCGTCAGATTCAGAGACTTCGTCTTAGGCTGACAAGAGTGCACAAAAGGTAGTCATTAGAGGTGAGTTTCACCGTTAAACTCAATACATTCATGGCATATGAAAACAATGCTGATCTTATGTATGTATGACGTATTTTGCAAGTATTATGTATTTTGTATTCTTCCTTGACGTCCGATAATGAAACTCAGCTGTACCTGCAGCCCGAACAACTCAGTTCAGAGGGAACACTATTCTTAAGTGAGTCAATAAATAAAAAATGCTGGATAGCCACGGATAGTGATGGTCTTTTTTAAATTTTACAATGGAGATATTAAACATATAGAGTAAAATGGAAAATAGAAAAGCCGTTGGTAAAATACATCGCATCCTTTTCATATAAATGATTTTAAATTTTTCGGACGGGGTCGGAACGAAAGTTAAAGTTTTTTAACTTTTGTTTAAACAAGTTTTTAAAGTCTTCAATCTTGCTTGACGATAATAAAAAAGCGAGATAAATGTGTGAATTTTAAATCAGTAAATGCAAGTAATTGTTATGAACAATTTAAATGTACATTGTATATCAATAGATGCGACATTGAAGCTTTATTGGAGTCAAAAAACCTATTAACATTTTTTTAGGTTTATATTATACATCGAGCAAGCGCTTTCACAACTTTTATGAACACTAAAATGCTAATTTTACAAAGCAAGGACACTTACTTGATCATCATAAAATGTGATTTAAATCATGTAAAATACAATAGTGTATCTTGCTTGGGTTCAATTCCCGGTAAAAAAAACATTTGAAACAACGTCCGTTGAGCAAAATAGCGTATGTGGGTTTTGTGTTTGTTATTGTTTGTTTAAAGTTCAATAGTTTGGGACAGATACATTTCTGTGTCAACTTCAGAGATTTTTGTTTCCAGTATCACCAGCTATCTGTACCAACTATTATTGCATACAGCTAAGTAACAGAGAAAGAGGAGAAGAAGAAGCTGTGTTGGCGTAGTGGCTTCAACCTGCGACTCTCATCCCTGAGGTCGTAGGTTCTAACCCCAGCTGTGCACCAACGACTTTGTCTATGTGCCCATCTAACTCTCGCTCGTACAGTAAAGGAATATATCGTGAGGACACCGCCACAAAAATTCGACGGCGTTTGTCAGGCACAGAAGGCTGATCACCTCCTTGCCTATTACAAAGACTATTATTTTAAGAAACGGTATTCCGTTCTCACAAAAAGTTCATACAAAAACACCTCTCCCACATGCAAAAAGTGAATAACAAAAAGACGAAATTAACGTTATTTGTACACGTACTGGTAGACGTCAATATAATGGAAGTAACGTATTAGACGACCTTCGGAATATTCCTTCTGGATTATATCTTATACGCAAAAGCCTGGAGTTTAATGTACTCAATTTATACAATAGTATAGATTCGTTGTCTAAATATATTCGATTTGATTACTTGTAATCCTCAATACTTTAAAATAATAATTGTATGAATAAGACGACAAAATACAGTCCAATGTCCTTAATCTTAGGGTAATTTTTTGAGAGTGTTTAAATTTGCTCATCATACTGCAGCCTTAATCTTGTAAAAAAAACCTCGAATAAACGTTCGATGGTTGACCGAATTCGCGTGTTAATTCCCTGCTAGCGATTTGTCCGACCAGTTTTAATTATATCCGCTGCGTTCCATTTTCGCGCTCGCAAAGCAACACCGCGTTGCGTTGCGACTTCCGCGACTTGACGCCATTGCTATGGGTTGTCGAACTGATGTGAATCACTGGCAAGCAAAAAGTTTAAACTTTTCTGCTATTAATTACTTTTCCAGTATCATAGGCGTAGCAGCGTAGACAGCGTAGCAACTGCGTAGCTAGTAACTGAACGGAAGCCGTTTAACATGCAATATCCGTCTTGTTAGTTCAGAAACATTTTAAATTCATTATATACAAATAATGAATTTAGCACGGACTTATTCTAAAGTTATTAGAGATTCGCTGGAGCACGATCAAACGCTTGGGATGTTGTGTTTCTGCTCATCAATTAGGTAAAATCGCACTTTGGCAGGGTTCCCGAACAGTTGTTCGACTGTGTGTTTTGCGCGTTTAATTCGAGGAACGGAACAGCGTACATACATCCTTATTTGGATTGTAATGCACCGTTTATTTACGTACCTACCGAGTACAGACTGATTTATGATCGTTTTAGTACTGAATCGTGATAATAAAGCTTAGTCAATGAACAAAGAACGACTAATCTTACTGGCAATTTAAATACCCAAACACTTTTGTACCAACAAAAACTTGTGAAGAGATAAATGAAATTGTTATATTTGTATTCTTCCTAGCTGATCCGACACACGTCGTCCTGTCTTAACAACGAATATAGAATTCAAATTGGTTTAATAATAAAAATTAATATTATTCAAAAGCAGTGTTTATTATTACAAAGCTCTATGATCTGTGTCAAACAATATATGCAGCGCGCATTCTGTCAATCACTGGCAGTTATGTAAAATTAATATTGCCGACTGCCGTAGAATTTTTTTAAATATACTAATGTCGACAATGTTATTTTCTTTCTTTAATATCTCCTATCTCCTGACAATTATAAACACAACAATAAAATAAGTAGCTAATTTGTTTCGTTCACGCATGATGCGATGACCAAGGGAAATAGATATTAAAACCCATTGTTATATATTAAAGGCATTAATTATATTTTACACAACCGCTGGATACTTTGGTTTACTTTGTTAGAAATTACTCCAACGAGTTATGCATGTGTAATAGAAAATCATCGCCGTTTAGCGCGAGCGCGGCTAACTTCTTAGTAATGATGTGTCGATATGGAGTTTACAAACTACACAAAAGGTATAATTGGCAGAAGCTCAAGGTTTCACTTCACTCTAAAATATTTAGGCTTAAGAAAACTGTAACAGGTCATGTCCTCGCATTTGTGTGTCATTCTTTGTGATCAGTTGACAATAGCTTGTTACAGAAATGAGTAATAAATAACGTGATCACATATTGAAAATACGTCGAATTGTATACATCCTCTTCAACTTTTTGAAGTTGGTTAAACTACAGTATATTGTATCAGCTAAAGGGGTCAATCAAATTGTACACTATGACAACTCTTTCTGAGTGATCAAATAAAAAAAATAGTTCTACTAGGTTTAAAGAAAATTGCGCAATATGTATTCAACTATCATATAGAAGTTCTAACGATTTCGATATTTATAATAAGTAGAAAGAAAATGTATGTAATGAATTTCTGTATGAGCAGAATGTCCTGTTGCATACACTTGAATAAGGATATATTCTATACGTACACTTTGTTAAGAAATGCAAAGCTGGCCGCATTTTAGAATACACAATCTAGACGATCGTTTCTCAAGCGGGGGGTCGCAACCCTTGGGGGGTTCGAGTTTGTTTTAAAAGGAGGTCGCAGTCAGTTGAAAAATAATAAATACAAACCCCATATAGGTACAAAAGTTTCGTTTATTAAAGGAATGAATAATTAATTATAGTGTACTTTTATAAAACTAAATTATAATTTTACAGTGACGGGATCGAAGACTGTTACTTAACTTTACGCACGCTGTAAAGCACGCGAAACGTCGGTTAAACTTAAAATTATGAAAAATAATTGTAAATACATAACTTCCATCCGGTAAAAAATTGTTTTATTATAAAATGGTATTTGTTTGTCAGGAGTTGAATTCAATAAAACAAGTATCTCTCGATCAATTTTATAAACTTCTAACTAACAGAACATCGAAAATGTTTTCTTTTTCACTTGTTTAACAAAATTGCGTGATCTTTAAGACTTTAAAAGTCAACGCTTTTTTCTTTTCTTTTTTGCTGTGCAAATCCATTACTAACATTACATGTATTCTGTATCTGATATGAGTGGTTTGTCGGTTTAATTTTAACGTCTATCATGTTGATTTGGGTCGTTGGAATAGAAATATCTCGATCGCTAATAGCGAATGAATGTTAAAATATTAAACGGGATGTGACGACCTTGTTGCAGTGTTTTGCTGTGTTGAAATACTGTCATTACTTTTAAATGGTATACTAGTGATTAGCGAACGTATTTATAGAATTTTATAACCTACATATTTCGTTTTATTGTGATAGTGAAGGGCATAGGTGAAAGGTAAATAAATTAAAAGTTTTGTTGTCTAAGAGTTCGCGTCGAATATTTTATAATAATAATCGTTTAGTTACTATTTTTAAAAGTTTTGAAAATACCATAAGTAACAGACATTTTAAGAGTATTTAAATTAAGAGAAGTAAAAATTTGCACAAGTTGAATGTGAATGGCGAAATCGTTGTATGATTTTTTTATTTTTTGTATGATGAGTTCTTAAGGAATTTTCATTCACAAGATTTTGTGCTCATGGTTACGTCAGAACACAATTAGAATTTTTGCAAAATATAAATAAACTGTGAAACTGCCAGATGAACTGTTTGTAGCTTTGGTGAAATTTTGGCTAATCCCATAAATCATTAAGTCATTATAGTAACTGTTTTGACAGTTTCCTAACATACAAAGCCTGTCTTTAAAAAAACAAAATACAACAATCATGTTGACTAATGATAAAAAATTAAAAATACGACATTGCGTCAAAAATTAAGTATGTCATTCAATATTTAAGGGCTATGCCTCGAAATCTAAAAGTGGACTAAAGTTGGTTCGGCTGTTGTTACCATGGTAATAATTATATTAGTATAGAAAAAAAACGGTACTAACTTAAATGTACAATTTTAATAAGACCAGAGACAATTCTATTTGATTACAGTGTTGTTTTATTTGCTGTATGTTAAAACACATACAATAAAACAGCAAATATAGGTATTTTTTTTGCCAAGGGACCAATATAGACGTTAATATGACAAAAATACTGTTTCTGTGTACCTGTGTACGTACTGTGTAGTTCCTCAGAGTATTACGAACATTGGAACATGTATTACAGCATGTAATACAGCATATTTTGCAAACATTCGTGTTGCTCCTTGGACAGATTGTATGGTAGGTACCTAATTTTATTGCATGTGAGCATATGTATCTAAACTAGCAGACCGGCCAAGCGTTGCTGTGGCTAAGGTTTTTGTTATTTTACATAGTAGTAAACTATTCAAGGGAAACGGTGGGAGAACACCATGAACACCAGTCATGGGGACCGCCATGCTTTATTGGTGCTTATGCCATTAAATTGTAGCTTGTGTGAAACGTTGGTACTTTCAACACAGAGCCATCTGTTAGAATTGTGACTATTAAATAATAAACAAATATTTTGCAATAAAATAATATTGCGGGTGCAAATTGAGATGTAAGCTATCCTATCTTTTAAGTAAGATCAAACTGCACACGGTGTGCCAATTTGATTGATATCGGTTCGGTAGTTTAGGAGTCCACAGCGGACAAACAACGTGACTCGTAATTATATATATTAAACTAACAAATTATATTAGGACTTACGAAAAAAAGGGTAAAAAAAGTAACAATATTGCTGGTATTAACATTCGTAATAGATTAAACAAAACACATATTTAAAAGGATCCATTATTACATTTAAAATAACTAAGGAAATTCTTTTAAATAAATATGATCAAAGAAAAAAAAATGTTGTTTTTCTGGACCTTTATAGCCCAATAAATCAGTGTTAGCATTCATATTGCTCTGGGAATTGTAAAAGCACTATAAAACTACATTTAAACCGATGAATAACGTTACGAGAGCCACTGATAATGTGTGAATTCGAAGAATCATTAAGTTTTTATACCTATTGGTATATATGTTGGGAATGCAGATGCCAAGTAAAACTGAAAATTTGGCACTCGGGCACAGAAAATTTTTCGATAACATCTACACTTTCTAGTCATTATAACACAGTAATTAGACCTGGTATATGGTGCATGAAATTGTTTTTTTCTAATAATAGGACGGTGGGGTTCTTTGAGTCTGAGGTGGTTATCAAAATCTGAAGTGGTTAAAACGCACACATTAGCGTTCGCATACGTATTGTGAATAAACATCGTAATGTAGCAGATAAACTAGGATGGGAGCCAAGACGAAAATATGCCACGACGCGTTTTTCCATTGGATTTTGCGCTTTGGAAACGGACAGTAGTCTTGCCGACATTCATTGTTAGTTTGATGGAATGTGATAACGCGACAAATTATTCCCACTTCGTCCTAATGACTTTTATTTCCGTCTTATTAAGCATAACATTAGATATAATAATTATTATTAGATGTTTAACACAAGGGGCATTACGATATCATGTACCTAAATGTAGTATGAATGTAATGTACCTAATTGTGTGGTGGGTTTCATTCTGAATGTGTTGTTTGTCTGCAAGGTCACACGTGGTCAGTGTCCAGGTCACGATATGATGCACACAGGGGATTCAAACTTCTATTTACATCACGAATGACTGACAAACACTTCCACTGACGTCGCGATACACTAGAACGACGTTTGGGCCGGCTTCCACTTGTTACATTCCCGGAATAGGTTGGGCGGAAACCGGCCAATCTGTCATCGGAACTCGCCAAGGGCTTAAGAACGCGGAAGGATTTTGACACGCAAGTGCCTTATAGTTATGAACGTGTATTCAGGATATCGCTAGTGTTTACGTCCGTGTTCACTGACAAGTGTTATCTGTTATGTGAGCATCTGCGGCGTCGTCGACGCGTGCGCTATTTGTGTCGTAGATAAAGCAGTCGAGTCCTCACCTCCTCTATCTTGAGGCTCGTGCGGACCACCTTGCGGGTGACCGAAGTCTCGTATGTTTCTTCGATTGTCTCCGCCATGATTGCGATTCGCGTGTTGCGCGGCCGTCGCGCACCGTTGTTGCGGCGGTACTGAAAAGCGCACGGTTATTTTTAGTTTTCAGTCACCGGTCTGTATGGTGTCGTTCAAACTCGGGATTTGGGGTGTAAACGCAGGTCAAAGAAGCCTCAACTTTTACAAACTTACAAGTGCAGTGAACGCATAAAAGCTTTTTGGGATACATAGAAATGCGTAGATGTAAATGGCGGCAGCTGCGCACGAGTTGTCTGAAACGTACATTTTACATGTTAGGTTAGTGTGGTAATGTTTCTAAATGTTTCAATAAAAAGATAGCGGCTTTCTACTTATACAGTAATTTTAGTACGTTTAGTACAGTTTGCCGCATACAAAAACGCGATTCGATTTACGCGCGATTGCTCATGACGAAGTAATGACTTGTAAACAAGACGTCTTGAAATAAATGTTCGCTCGTTTGTTTCTTAAATGATGGAACCAACCTTGTCTTTGTTCGATTTGGCCCAATGGCAGAAATCTTTTGTGTCAATTTGTTTTATAGAGGCGTCAAAGCAAGGATAAAATCTCTGTCTAAAGGATATAACATAAGACAGCTGTCTCTTCGGGTCTATGATCAATGTTATACCAGCATAACATAAGGAACTAGGAGTTTTATTTATTTATAAAAAACAATCCTGTCCTAACAAGTGACACTAAATTGATAAGAATGAATAAAATTTACATACGAAACGAAAAACATTATTTTGGAAAAACAAAATTACTTAATAAAAATAAAAATTACCAAAAATACTAACTACTAAAGGCACTAACAAATAATAGAACTTTTGTCAGTTCACACAACGGACTCAACGGATAATAAAAAAGGTCAGTTAAACTATGCAATTCGTTTACTAAAGTGATACACCGAATCAGATGTACCTATTACATATTAAGTATGTTTCTGATACTTCCTCATAGTTCCCTTGTATAGCTCTCGATATTGTAGCTTTCCTTTGTCAATGTGATCTTTTAGCCATAAAAGGCTCTTCTAAATCCACACATGGCTTATGTCATAATCGGAGCTGCGTGCCTCTGATTAATAATCAAAGAACCAGAATCTGAATCCATATATACATATTATTATCAATTTTTTTGTACTATACTCAGAAAAAATAACAGACCCTGTGGCCACTGCCAAGAGGTACACTTCCATTATCGCTGGCAGCATTTTCTGATTCCTCGCTATATGACGATACTTATTCGTCGGCACCAGCTCTGGGGTCAACGGTACTATCAGGTGCCAACTTAAATTACAACAACGCCTGTACACTTGAACGCCACGAGTCTCTACTCCAAAGGGAACAAAATCGATGTTAGAATAACCTTACTACTAAAATGGAAAGAGAGCAGTCAATCTATAGCTGGAGAGTTTCATTCATTATACTTGACCAACATAGGCCATGTGGCAACAATGATGTTGGGCATTTGGGGCGGCATACAAAAGATGATGACGGAAAATATACATGTTGGTATGTTTTTGATAATGTTGAAACAAAATTTAGTTATTGCTTTATTTTCCAGTTTTCGTAAAACATTTAAAGGTTGCAATTTATCAGCAATAGCATATGGATTGCAGCTTTCGACCTGCTATCGCATTGGACCCACCCTTACGTTCAGAGCTACCGTATCTAAGTATCGCACCGCCGCGCCGGTAAAATATCAATATTATTTATTTTATTGCAACAATTTCCCTATTGCTATAGATTATTTGGCCGTATTCAGTGTTATTGGTAATTCAACGTATTTCCGTATATTCATTATGCAAAAGTGAACCATTTCACTGAACTGTTGAACCGTTTTATAAAAACTGATCATTTATCAATATTAAAACAACAAGTATCGGTCCAAATTTAAAAATGCGAGACGAAAAACTTGCTTTTGATTAATAACATTTAGATATTTTTCCATCAACATTATGAAGAAACTTTATGAATCTTGGCTCACAGATTATTTTAAAAACATAACCGTTTTCTTAGCTCTCCAACGGTGCATAACATCTAGGTACTTATTACAAAGAAAAAGAAATAAAAATGATCACAAAGGAAG
This sequence comes from Pieris melete, assembly GCA_963693345.1. Classification (NCBI taxonomy): domain Eukaryota; kingdom Metazoa; phylum Arthropoda; class Insecta; order Lepidoptera; family Pieridae; genus Pieris; species Pieris melete. Next base: position 1,225,340 of record CAVNZK010000042.1, on the reverse strand, counting down.
CAGGCGGAAATGCGACAAAGGGCGACACTGTCTTAGTATGTACAGAATTAGCTTGACGAGCGTATGTTCGTTTTCCTTTTGGTATGACACATTTAAATGCTACCTTGGACATCACCGTCTTATAGTTCGAACTCGATATACTACCATGTATATAGGGGTTAATAATAGGAAAGGAAAATATATAATTTTAAATTTGTTCTATGGTTATTTATATCTACGAAAGTGAAAATAACAATAGAAACAATAGAAATGGCAAACTTCACTTAAAGGGAGCATTCCTTATTTTTTTTAATACTTTCCCAACTCGGGAATTTAACGGGTTTAAATGCGAATCCTATCACGGCATCAATTAATAAAAATATTATTTTTTTACAATCAAATAGTGATTTTAAAAAAATAAATAAAATGTTATTGATTCATCTGTACTGGTTAATCAGTATGACATGACAAACATGACAATAAACGTTAGGCCAGGTTCACACGGCATCGTCCTGTACGTTTTTTTTGCGAATAAATAGTGGTACATAGACCCATTCACACAGCGTTTGTACTGCAAAATATCGACGAATGAACTTTAACGTTAATTCGGTTTAAAGTGGCACATAATATAACTCTGTCTCGTTCTCGCTCACTGTGATAACTGTCTGAAGACTGCGGCTATTCGTATTTTACACGAATAAAAATCTACCATGTGAACACCCACAGGGTAAGCACGTTAAAAAAACGAATACAAAGAAAACCTGCAGGACAATGCCGTGTGAACCCAGTCTTATGGAGCGCAAGTAACTATAAATTTATAAAATATTCCATAACTAACCATATTGATTTTTCGTCACTCACGTCGTACAGAATAGTCGAAGTGACGATGCCGTAACATGACTCTAAATAGTACGTATTCGCCTATCTAATCCTAATACTGTCATGGGGTTTAATATGTCAGGACTCAGGAGGCTGTGTGTAGAAAATGAGCTAATATTTAAAAAAATAAAAAATATTTTCTTTTAATTAATAATTTATTAATTTTTAAATATTATTTTACTTTTATTAATTTTGACGTGATAACGTCTTTAAAAACGTTTTAGTCGGGTGACATGTTCAGAAACTTGTGTCACACCAAAACCTCACGAGCGCGATCGCAGGTATAACGAGAGAGAGACGGACCGATCTCCCGTCTCATCTCGAGCGCTGCCAGTCATTCCGTGAATGTATGAAGAAAAATGTATATCATAGTCGAATAAGTACACTTGTCATTTTACACCCGAAATTTATCATCAAAAGTGTGAATAAAACGATAGATGTAATTTAAAATTTGAAAAAATTGTTATCTTCATTAATTCCTTACTTCCCAAAAACTTATCACCAATAAGACGTTATCACGTAAACATCTCGATCGTAAACCTACTTTACAAACAAACAATATTTTTTTTTAACGCAGAATTAATTTGACATGTTGCAAATCACAGATTAATGCGCATATTGCAAAGCTGACGAGTTCGACTTGGACAAGGTGGTGGGTCAAAAACTAAAGACTAAATCGCACTATGACTCAGGCCCTGTATCCCATGCCAACACAATAATAAGAAGGCAGATAGTGGAAGAGTTGTTTGCCAGATACAGCTCCTCAGAGACAGTTTCGGGCACAAAGCTCTTCATTGTCCTAATAGACCTAACATGACCGTACAACCAGAGGCCATCCTGACTAAAATATCAACGAGACATGGTGGATACTCCAACTATTTCCATGCATGTGCTAATCAAATTTATTATGTTATGGCGTGATATTTGCCCCAATTGTATGGAAAGTAAAAATAAATGTATCTCATGAACCGTAAGTTTCCGCAACTTAAAACTTTGCAAAACGCTTTCTTTTAGCGAGTAATATCTACAAAAAAATATGGGCATTCAAATCGATGGTCCATATTGGATAGTTTAACCATGTGTTCTCCAAATGTTAAGCTGAACTTTTACTATTTTCCAGTAATTGGTATAAAACACTTTTTGAATGTTTTTTCAACCCTAACCACGGGTCGCTGATACGAAAACCACCCATTTTTTTGTTTTATTAAATAGTTTTAATTACGTAATCATAATATCGACTAGTGCGAGAAGAGAGAGAAGCGTTTTGTCGGATTCTTAAAATTATGAATATTTAATTTGAATTTTAAAACCATTCATGGAATTAAAAATAACAATGTGTATGGGTTCACACTTGGCAAATGGATATTATAAGAATCAAACGTCTCCATGTTAGTACAATATAATTATCTCAATTGTTCATTATGTTGTACTAAAATTATATTTAAAAAAAAAACAATATCAACATTAAAATGTTTTATTCAGCATTACAATCGCAACACTATTTAAACTTTTTGCATAATAAATAATATTTTCTAGGCTAGATAATTTCGTACATAGCTTATATAATATCACTCGTGCGTGCGCGTATCACTGCTGATTTGCTCTAATACTTGACGGAAAATGTTCAGCCCTTGGCACTTTCGAGATTTTACTCCACTTGGCTGAAAAATAATAACAACAATTTAAAATCTGATTAAATAAACACCAATTACGCCACCTCTAAGTCTTGGTTTCGTGATAATTTATTTCTTATGGTGCTGTCGATATTTACGCCTTAGACCAGCAAGTTTCATCACTATTTGCCTTCATGATAAGAGCGGGAAAATGCGCACATAGAAATACAGAATTATGGGTCGTGTCTTCGTGCACAGCCGTGATTCAAACGCATGGTTGAGAGCAGAGAGAGAGAGAATTATAATTTAAAAAATCGGTTGTCTGTAAAGTCGGTTTACTAACGATAGTTGGACGTGACAACGTCATAAGAAAATACTGATGGAATGGTTGCATTTTACAAAAGAAAGTTTTAATTTTATTTGTTTTATAGATATTTTGTATGGATAAAGAGAAGGAGGTATATGGAATCATAATTGATCATAATTGAATTGATCAAGTTACATTTATTTGTACACATAAATACAATTATCGTTGCTAGAAACAATCTCCACTAAAGTAGGAGAGAGACAGCGATGATGTCGAACGCTGCCTAACGCGGAGGCCGAAAGTGCCTCTTTGTCACTCGTTCCGCTCTCTCGCTTGCACTTCAAGCCTTAAATGGAACGCCTCAGAGCGAGGTAACGCCGCATGAGTCGTTTTTTCGTGCGTGCAGCCAGCTCCATCGAATTATAAGACGTTGTCACGTTTCAAATATTAGATTTCCTAATCACAATTTGGTATCTCTATTGAGGTCTAGCTATTTATTTAATAAACGAACAAGAAATTAAAGCCGACAACGCAAACGCGTATTTAATAAGTTAAAAATCTTTTAAATAACCAGAGAGAAAATAGAACTAGTATTTTTATATACTTACATGATACGCATATTGTTGGTGTATCCGGAACCCTGTCTCCATCCAGTGACCACCACAACATTATCTCCAGTACGAAGGAAGCCACGCCCGCGCCCGAACTGAATTCCGTACTGCACGCGGTTGTCTACGTCCTTGAGCCAGTCGCTGGCTACGCCCTCTATAGAAATTAAATAATCTTTTATACATGTACAGTAAAAAATTATCAAAACCATTACAACATGATCCACATGACATGTTGAAGTAATTTATTGTAATAGAGAAACAAATAAAAATCGATTACGCGAGTTACTAATAACTTAATCATAACTGCGGATAACATTTACTTAATTAGACGTTTCCAGTGCTTTTCAGAATTCGTGGTCTGTATATTTGTATTATTTGTTATGCGAACTTTAGATTATTTTTGCAAATAAATGAATAAAATAAAAATAATAATTTATTTGCAAGAATAATCTAAAGTTCGCATATTCTGTGACAAATAATGGCATACAAAATTTGTATTAGAATGAAATTTTACAAAGAAGCTACATATGAGTCATATATGAAAAAAAAAAAAAATATGTTTATTTTGGAACATAAGATACATGTATCACTTATTCCACGTCATTAAATTTGAAGGCATCCCTACTCATCGGCAAAGAAGACAGAGGGTGTAGGCCGAGAGAAAAAGCCGGCGTAAAAAACTCTCGGTACTCTTTTAAAACAGCAAATCATCAAACAACACTTATTTAAAACAAATATCGCAAATTAATTAGAAGTAGCCTGTCTAGCACTAGTCCCAGGCCATTTTATCAACTAGATAATCGTTGACTTTATAGTAAGCCTTTTTACACAGCCTTTCTTTAACACATTTCTTAAATTTATTGAAAGGCAGTGATAAAAGAGCCTCTGGGATTTTATTAAAGAAGAGTATCCCTTTCCCCAAAAAAGAATTACTAACTTTAGATAGTCTAGTACGGGGAAATTGCAGCCTGCGTTTGTTCCGTGTATTAACATTGTGCGTATGTTCTATTCTAGTAAACTTATCACTATTTTTGTATACACACATAATATTTTCATAAATATATTGCGAGGGAAAGGTAAGTATATTAATTTCCTTGAATTTATCTCTAAGAGATTCCCTACATTTTAAATTATAGATTGCACGAATAGCCCTCTTCTGCAGGATGAATATAGTTTCGACATCAGCAGCATGACCCCATAATAATAAGCCATAAGTCATTAAGCTATGAAAGTAACTAAAATAAACAAGTCTAGCTGTATCGACATCAGTTAGTGAGCGAATTTTTTTAACCGCGTAGGCTGCAGAACTAAGTCTCTTCGCCAATCCGTTAATATGAGGGGACCACTGAAGTTTTGAATCCATGGTGATTCCGAGAAATACAGTTGTATCATCCAGATTCAATTCCTCCCCGTTTATAATTGGTCTAGTATCCATAACCCTTGCATTTTTTGCACAAAATTTAATGCATTTTGTCTTTTTTGCATTAAGTAGAAGGTTATTCATACTAAACCAATGGACAATCGAAGACAGAGCATTGTTCACATCGTCAAAATTTGTTATTTGTCGTTTGATTTTAAAAATCAAGGACGTGTCATCAGCAAACCAAACTATCTGATGTTTTCTCTCTACCATGAAAGGTAGATCATTTATACAAACAAGAAAGAGGAAAGGGCCAAGAATTGAGCCCTGTGGTACCCCCATATCTACTGCCGACCCAGAGGACCTCTTACCATTCACTTCAACCTTCTGAGTTCTTCCGTGTAAATAGGAAGTCAGAAGATTCAGTGCGGTATTCTTGATGCCATAGTGGCGGAGTTTCCCGATTAAGGTCTCGTGTTGGACACAATCAAATGCTTTGGATAAGTCGCAGAAAACACCTAAAGCGTCATGCGACTCCTCCCAAGCCTTAACTATATATCTATATAACTCAACACCGGCATCGGCTGTCGAGCGACCCTTGGTAAAACCGAACTGCTTATTATGTAATAATTTGTTTACGTTAAAATGACTTACCAGTTGATTTAATATAATTTTTTCAAATATTTTACTACAAGTAGGTAGTACGGAAATTGGTCTAAAGTTACTGGGGTCGGACATACTACCTGCTTTAAATAATGGAATAACTTTACTATGTTAGATAATTATTAGATAATTATGATAAAAAATCACATACGTTCTTGACGATGTATATTACATCTTCAAGAACTGTAGTTACACCATGTTTACGACACGGTAACCATTCAAGAAGCTTAACAATGGTTTATCTGCTACAACACAATTGTTGTTTTTTTATAACCTGGTAACGAGGCCTTTAAGCTAAGTCTCAATTGTTGGCTATTAAATTGACGTGGCACATAAAATCATTGAATTTTGTTAACAATATAATTAATTCGCGTTGTTTTATATGTAACCTTGTAAAGCAAGCAATTAAAATAAAATATTAATAATACAATGTTTTTTACCTAAAAATTTCACGCAACCTAAACAAAATCGTACCTTGGTAAACAATGGGCAGAACTCCCCTGTAAAGGTGAGCCTGACGAGCCGTTTGAGCATGTCTGGTGACCGCAATAATTGGACATCTTGGACGGTACTTGCTCAAGAGATGCGCGGATCTTCCACTGGTGGTGATCACGATGATGGCGGACGCCATGCATTTGGTAGCGGCTTCTACGGACGCGATCGCCACTGAGTGCGCTGGTTCGATACTAGATTTCACCTGTTCAGAGAAAGATATGTTTATGAAGGGATATGATACATTTCTGTTTTTTTTAATTGATACTTGAAAATTTTAACTGCAAATTTTAGTTTTAATAAATAAAAAGAGGCTGGTGACGTACTCGCGAGCCTTTAAGTGCCTCCATCAGTCAAATCAATATTCTGCTTTTGTTCATAAAATAGCTTTTTGTGTCTACAACAACCAATTTCGTTTTTCAATGGTGTTAAATCAAATCTAGCATCTCCGGTTTGTATCGTATGTCAGCCATGCGATTGGTGAAAATAGTATTATTTATATAAAACGCATCTGGCGTTAGTCTAATGTCCTCTATAGATATTTTAGTCAAACTAACCTTTAATTTACAATACTTCATGAAGCCATGAATAGCAAATTTCATAATCAATGAACATGTAATATACATTTATTTAAAATTCTTTTTTTTTTTAAATTAAAGCCACAGTTCTTAATTATTTAATACCTTAATTGATATATTTAATAGGGAGCTCATTAAAATTTTCCTGTTTCTCCCGATATGTGTGAAATGTTATTTTACCAAAAAGCGGCGACTAGATTGTGGAAGTCTATTACACCGCAGCACTTCCCCAACGCTCAATGTTTTTTTACCGTTATTGGTGTTAAACTTAGGTACAAGTAGATTGTGAGGGCGCCGTGAACTGCGCTTCTGAATTTGATTTATTTTAGTGAAAGTAGTGTTAGTGTATATATAGTAATTTAGGATTTTGTAGATTAATAAGCTGGTATAATGAAATAATTGTTTTATATTCATGAGTTTTGTTTCACCGTAGATTTTTGTCTAGGGCCTTCGAGGCAGTCATTGGTTAGACTGGTCGAAGACCTTAACTTTAGGTTTGGAACACTATTATAGACTAGAATAGAACACTACTAAAGAATAGAATAGAAAATATACCTGAGCAACCATATCGATGAACAACTGCTTGTGCCAGATAGCGGCTTCAGCTTCCTTGCAAATGTTCGCCATAGTGAGAACACACTCCAGGGGATAATCACCCTTGGCTGTCTCCCCTGACAGCATCACGCAGTCAGCGCCATCTAAGATTGCGTTCGCGACATCTGATGTCTCAGCGCGGGTGGGGCGGGGCTTCTTAACCATGGATTCCAGCATTTGAGTCGCGCAAATTACTGATTTACCGACCTGGAATGTCAATGTCACCGTTGGTCGTCGGATTTAATGTCCTAATTATTCATTTTAGTTGTTGAGTGTCCAATTATTTAAATAAAAAATTGTATGTACTTTCAAATTGGTATGGAACTTGAGGTTTTGTAGGATATTAGTCCTGGACGATTTCGGAACGGAACATAAATATACATATCTAATATATAAAATTCTCGCGTCGCAATGTTCGTTCCCATACTCCTCCGAAACGGCTCGACCGATTCTTTTGAAATTTTTCTTTGGGTATTTCAACCCCCTAAGTGATAAGGGGTTTTAAATTTTTAAATTTTTTTTATTAAATTTTATTTTTTAATGATACAGCATACAAAAATACATACAACCCTCTACGATCAAACCCCTATTTTTTTATAGTAGATAGTTATTTTTATTCAACTAAAAAAATGTTTCCCAGAAATAATAAAAATGGAAAACAACGTTTGCCGGGTCAGCTAATATTTGAATAGTGAATAATTTCAGATTCGCGTAATCAGAAGTTGAAACTGAAATTATCGTAGTGATGTAGATTTAAACTATAGAAAAGTTTGTGCGAAGTTTGAATTATCTTACTCAATAATTAAAAACAATCAAGCTTATTAATTTTCGTCAAAAATATCATTTGTTTCGATTGATTTTTTCGATTCAATTATTTTTAATAATTCATACCGAATTAATTTCGGACACAAAAATCCATAGAAATTCTTAATAGCTTTTAGTCACTTTTACTCAAGAACTTTATTAAAAATTTTGGCTAACGTTTATTACTGAAGTCAATGGCAGCTTCATCTAGTGCTAACAAAGGTATGGCCCTATCAATAATGCTCCAATGTTTCTAAGTTGTACAAAAAAAGTCACAACAAGAGAAAAAGTTGTTACAATTATTTACTATTATATTGTTAAATTATATATCAATGTTTACCAAATATTTTCCATATTATTTAAACTCATATAATTTTCATTAATTACAAGCACTAATAACTATGGAAAATATCAAGATATCAAACGCACGACCTCAGGGTTGATAATCACGCGTATAATGTATCAACAAACTATTTTTCTTAATTGCCTTCGTGTGGCCCTACATATGACATTCAAGCTATGATAACCCTGATAACCTTATGACCCAATTAATTAATTCAGAAACATAAGCAAAATTTACCTTATTACATCTCGCGATCATTGTCTTCTGGGCAAGGAATACCTTTTCTGGTGGGATTTCAATTCCAAGGTCACCACGGGCCACCATGATACCGTCTGATTCCTGAAAATAATATTATTAATAAGGAAATTTGAAAGTATCAATATTTTGATATGTGATCGTAATGTATAAAATCCCGTATAAAAATAATCAGGCATAAACTAGACTCATTTCTCGTGCCCTTTTTAAAGAAAATATTGACGGCTCACATTACCCATGCGTCGTTTTTCAGGATCTAAGACAAATTTAAAATAAATAGGCATTTTTAAGGCAAACCACCTTCACTTTCTACCAAGGTGCAGGAAAACGCCTGAAAAGTAATACCTTATGTAGGTACGCGCGTAAGAAGTTATACTTCTTTAGCATTATTAAAAATGGTTTTTGATTGCATGCAAATAATAAATTACAATTAAATAATGAAAGACTGGAAAAGGAGTCATTATAGTCAATAAAGTTCAGTTTACATTTGAAAAATTAAATAAATAAATAGTTCCAATGCCGTGGGCAACTTCATTCTGTTAATTTTTTGTGCGCGCGCATCGTAAAATTTCACTCTCTTAAATTTTTCATAACGCGCCTAAAGAAGTATAACTTCAAAAAGAACATCAAATTCTGCCTGCAATAATCACGAGGAAGGTAACATTTATAAGATCACATTCAAATCATACATCTGCAATTTTCAAATAGAATGACTGAAGAAATTCAAATTACAACGTCCGCTCATAAAACGTTTATGATTTCTGGAATAGAACTCAGAAAAACCAGTAACAACCGGCTAAAAGGTTGAAAGTTCAAACTAATTTGTGAATATTGGTCACAATCAAATTGTCGGCAATCGTGACCTAACATAACATAAATTATACTGGCTGTGACTAGCAAAAATTCATAAAGCGTGTGAATTAGACACGTAATACATATGCTTGATAGTTCCCGTCAAATAAGTCGTGTAGATTATTATTAATTCAAGAATTAAAATCCTTTATAAATTTTAGCGATATAAGTTGTCAAGTAATAGGTATGATAGTTTTAATAAAACAGTACAACAACAGGTTTTTTTTATCGACATTCAATATTTTTTAACAATTTCCTCAACTCATTAACAGAGCCTGCATTCAAAATAAAAAAATAAAAATTAAACAGCAGTTAGCGGAGCTATATTATTCATATTAATGTGAAAAGCTTCGTAAAAGTCAAAAATCATTTATTCATGTAGGTAACACAATGTACACTTATGAACGTCAAAAAAGAAATATACATTAAATGCTTCTAATTTTACATTTACTGCCAGTTCTCAAATCAAGGGCGTAGAACGGAAGAGAAGAACTGGCAATAAACTCTCTGCCACTTTTTTTATTCGCCAAATTTTTTGTTTTACACAATGTTTGTAAGGAGCTGCAACCATTACACCATGTTCCACATGACATCAGAATTAATTAAATTGAAGAAATAATTCGAGTGAGTTCCTTTAACAAAACTTACGGCAATAATCTGATCAAGGTTGACCATTCCCTGGTGGTTTTCAATCTTGGAGATGATTTTGATGTTCTTCCCTTTTTCTCCAAGGATGCCGCGGATCTCTTGCAGAGCTGCTCCGTTACGAATGAACGAAGCGAAGATCATATCCACCTGTAATCATAATTGATTAATTGCCAACATCCATTTCCATTTACTTTAAATTTATTTCTATATACAGCTCAGGTTCAGTTTTTATTATTAACTAGCTGGCCTGGCGAACATCGTACCGCCTAACAGTCGATTCTTTATTTTTTTTAAATACTTATTCTGCTATTCGGGACACCGGTCCAGCTAGTAAGATAAAAAAAAAGAAAGTTGATAAGACAACAAATACATTATGACAAAAATTAAAAATTTACCTTCCCGGAACCCCTCCACTAACACTTGAACTTTATGATATGGTATTAAAGTTCAAATTGACTTTTAAGTATTATTACGAATATTTTGTATGGGAATATAGAAAAGTGTTGTTTTTAGACTGTTTCACTCAATTTTTCTCTCCGTAAGAACCATCCTCGTACTTCAAGGAATATTATAAAAAAAGAATCAGACAAATCGGTCAAGCCGTTTTAATGTTATGTCGTGACAACGGAAAACGGGTTTCATTTTTATATATATAGATAATGTCAATTAATGTATCAAAGTTTTAATATAATTATTTAAATTAAATTATTAGTTAATGTAGAAGTGAATTAGTCAATATAATTAGATTAGTTTGAAGAGATGTGCACTGTGCAGTCACGATCAGTTAAGTGTTTGTCTGTTAAATGCTAATCTCAACGAAAATAGGTTAAAGGAGTGTCTTGAGTTGAATCGTTATAAACATACAAATCTTTTCATAAAGCGATAGAATAAGTGGGTTCCAAAAGAATTTTAGAACGGCTAAGGTGGAGCACAAAAAATGTTGGGAAACACTGGTAAAAATTTCTAGATAGCAAGGCAAAAGTCATATCCAAGGTCAAATGACGGATAGAATTTGATCAAAAGTTGATTTTTTTATCTATTATGTCACTTTTAGTTCAGTTCTTATCTGTGCTATCTAAATTTATTAAAGTTTATTTATATCTATAAATATCGTATTGCATTTGCTATCTACACTGACATTAAAAAATACAAGCCGAACACCCTTATTCGGTAACGAATTAAGTAACATAGGAAAATGTATGTCCACAATAATTTTTAAATAATAATACAAGTAATGTTGATTTATTAACATCTTACATGAACACTAAGAGGAAATTCCATTCGTTAGGGATAAACAAGGCATATATACTTGTTATTTTATGTTATTTTAAAGTCCAAGGCATGTGTTAGGCGCAATCAACAGTTTAATATTTTAAACGAAATAAGGGAGCGTTTTGGAGATTATTGACCCCCCCCCATGTAACGCGCCGTAACGTTTTTCTGTACCCAATAGTAAAACGTTTCGTGACCACCTAGTGACTCTTTTACCATTATGTGGTGTACAGTACTGGACAGTCGAAAATAATATTTAATTTGTAACGTTTTACAAAAGGACCCCCCCCCCCAATCGTTACGTAATACTTGAACACTCCCTAAAACCTAATTTTAAATAAATTTTGATAATTAAATCTCATTTGGTACGGCATTTCATGTATACTTACGTTTTGTTCAACACCAAAGATCAAGTCAGACTTGTCCTTTTCTGACACCGCTGGCAAGTCAACGGGCAAACCAGGCAAATTCACACCCTTCCTTGATCCGAGCGTACCTGTTATAGATATAGAAAAATATATATCACTAACTAGTTACACTACTGGAAACAAAGGCTTAGTTTGTGTTTGTCTGTATGGGCATTTTTGCCGCATACTGTGGCAGCAATAGTCGAGGTATTTCGATTGTATAATATAGAAATTAAAAATTTTGACAGCTGATAATGACTTTACATACAATTTGTGTAAACTATACGGATTTTATTTACCAACCGTTTAGTTCCAATGGATAGGTTCGAAAGAATTCTATACAACAATATCGTTGGTTTTTGTTTGTATAACGACCACCATTCGATTTGTAAAAGACTCTGATACAGATAACAAATATAGAGCTCTCACCTCCATTCTCAATGTTGCACACCAAAGTGTCAGCTGTCGACGATTGACAGATGACAGAAATGAGCCCGTCATCGATAAATATCCTGTTTCCGGGCTTCACTACGTTAGTGATGTTCTTGTAGTCGACAAAAACGACAGCTGCGTTACCGCGCTCTTGGTACGCGGGGTCAGTTGTCAGCTTGATTGTTTCACCCTTCTTCAATTCCACCTCAGCTGAACCACCCTGTATATAATGTATAAATAATTAACCTTGATGATTAAAAATTTCATTCATAAAGTATCATTGACAATGTTTACTAATTAATGCACGTCCCATAGCTCCCCAATATAGAATTTTTTTTATGTCCGTTGCGTTGACCATGTTTCTTTAGTCAAGTAGGTAATACCTGCCTCACGTCTGAAGAGTCACGATAACATATTTTGTGGTATTTTCTCAATAAATAAATCAATACAGCAAAACTATTAGAAGCGGGCTGTTCGGGGTATTTGTTGTGTTTCTCCGAGGGAGTAGGTACGGAATAAGTTTAAGGAATTAAATATTATGACACTATCTGGTCAATATATTCTTGAAGCCTTGTTGTATGTATGTTGTATATCCAAAAAAATATAAAAAATTTTAAACAAATGGTGACTTTCACCAGTATAATACGCGAAATAGAACTAATTTGAATGTACGACCAACCAGGCTCCAAAAGATAAACCACTCCTTATATGGAAATTGTATTCGTTTTTACAACAAGGTCCCAAGCGAAATTAGAGAATTATCACTAAATAAATTCAAAGCCCTCGTTAAACGAAAATTAATCAACAAAGCTTTTTATAAATTTGAGGACTACTTAAATGATCCTAATCCTTGGGATTGAATTGCTCCAGTTCAAACAATTTGTATGACAATACTTGGCGATTAAAAAGAGTGGCGGAAAGTTTCTTGCCAGTTCTTCTTACGCGCTCTACGCCCTTGACTTGCGAACTGGTAGTAAATGTAAATTTACGATTAATTTAACTTGACGATTCAAAAGTGTACTTGGTTACCTACTTGAATAAAGATATTTTGAGTTTGAGTTTATTAGACGAATTGTCATGTAAAATTAAAGCAGATTAAACTGATATTACATTGTTGGTAAGAAATAATAGTTGCAGACGTTTAATAACGGGACGTCATCCAGTTAGTAATAAGTCTACTTACACCCTCTAAAAGTCCAGTTCTGATCTCGGGACCCTTAGTGTCAAGAGCAATAGCTAGAGAGAAAGGCACTCCGAGTTTCTTGCTGTAATTCTTTTCAGCCTCACGGCAGTTTGCAATTGTCTCAGCGTGGTACTCATGAGAACCATGAGAGAAGTTCATACGGGCCACATTCATACCTGTCTCCATCATCTTCTCTAACATCTCAACGCTTCGGGAAGCCGGCCCTAAAAATTCAAAATGTAATCTATAATCTATCTTAATATATATAAATTACGCGTCACGTTGTTTGTCCGCTATGGACTCTTAAACTACTTAACCGATTTCAATCAAATATTCACACATGGTGAAAGGATAGCTTATATCTTAATTTATACCCGAAATATTATTTAATCGCTAATTATTTGTTTATTTTTTGACAGTCACAATCCTAACAGATGGCGCTGTGTTGAAAGTACCAACGTTTCACATAAGCTCCAATTTAATGTCATAAACGCCTAAAAATAATGGTGGTCCCCATGACTGGTGTTCTCCTACCATTTCCCTCGAATAGTTTACTACTATGTAATATAACAATAAACTTAGCCACAGCAACGCTTGGCCGAGTCTGCTAGTATATATATAAAAGAATTGCTGTTCGTTTGTGTCACTAATACTCAAAAATGGCTAGAACAATTTGGTTAATTATGATCTTGAAATATTTGTAGAAGCTTAGGGAAGGAATTAAGGTGGGAACAAAAGTAATTAAATGACTAAAAACGACAGTTGAATTTTCCAATAAAACTTGTCATAGCTGGGCAATATGTGTGGGTATGTGATGTCTTTTGCCTTATTAGAAAAAAAATTGTCACTAGGTTATCATATATGTATTTATAGATGTCATCAGAAATGTGTTTCATAGCTGTAGCATGAGATCCAATAAATTTACAATAAACTTTAAAACAATCTCTTTGGACTGTTTTAAAAATGTTGTATAAGGTTTAAATAAAATATGAAAATACCGGATCATCTAGTTATAAAAAAAAAATTCTGAGTTAAGTACTGATTGCACAAACATAATCCCACAGAAAGGGATAAGTACTGTTTTTGAAATACTTATCTCTCATTGGAAAAGTAAGCAAGCAATTAGAATTTATTTAGATACATTAAATACACATGTCTTAAACATATTTGGTTGCCAGTATAATTTTTAATTCAACTCTTATTTAATTGAGTTGTAAAATATAAGCATTCAATCCTATTTTTGCTTATAAATGTTATGTTGCTACAAAAATAATTGAATTGACCACAATTCTAAACTGACCGATAGTACAAATGATGCCAGACAGGCGAACATAAGAAGCCTTGGAGTCAACGTCTAGGCTGCACATGTGTTGAAGGTGGGACATTGCATCAGAGGCTGCCAGCTGCATGCTTGGCTTCTCACCAGACCCAGTCTGAAAGAGAAAAGTACTAATAATATCCATATTACTTTAAAAAGTGTAACTATATAATAATATGACTGATAAATTTGATTGACTAGATTAATACTTTATTATTATTATACCTAGTAACATTCCACACTGAAATGGCAATTGTAAACAGTGCACATTACTGATCCAGTACTTGAAATATGAGCCGGTGCTATACAATATTAACCTTGAAATCATTAACAGGTTCTAAATGCATCAGATTGTATAGAATACAGGTAACTTGTAGGTATTTTATAATTATAGTTATTAAATTTGACTTTCATTCATATTAAATTACTCCATTTTCAAAACATATTAAGAATATTTTAATAATTTTGCATATGAATTGACGAACCATGTTGCCTAAATGTACTATTATTTAGGCTCAGTATTGAAAATTTTAAGACCCAATCTATATATCATGTTAATATAAGCCATAAGATCATTAATACAACGCAAAAATAGAACTACGTGTTAATACCTCCGTTTTTCCATCGTAAACAGTGCACCAAACCATTTTTACACTACTATTATGGAAAACACTTTTCTGAAATTCAGCAAGAGGTTGAATCGGCTGTGTATATGATCTTGAACTGCCCTTTAGCGTAGAAAACTTCTCTCGGCCACTTTGAAATACAGACTTGCGTATTGAGCATCGAATCGCGGTAGTCGGCGCGCGCATCAATGTGTCGTCAGAACATATATTTGCGCAAACTCGTTTAAATTTTCCCTTTTTAAATCGCAACCCCTTGCCTACAGTGGGGTGCACTTCTTAGAATGGCTTTTCATAGTATTGTTCATTGTAAGTTAATATTTTTAACTTATTTTAACTGGGAGTTTTGTGTTTAAATATAAACTTTTGAAGTGGTGCCAAAACGAGATGTAATTTTGCCAAAACCATTATAGAAGTAGCACCTGATCGATATTTTTATTTAATAATAAATTGTAAATATTAATATAATGTAGTATTTTTTAAAATCTTCACCGATATTAAATAATATTTAAGCAGTTACTGTTGTTAAGTTTACAATATTATTTTATTTTTCAATTCGATATTGAGTATTAAAACTTAATTGTCAAATTAATTAGTTTTCGGTTTCGTTGTCAATAGCAACGCATATAAAATAATGTTAATTTCTCATTTTTTCCTAGCATAGATATAAAACCTTTTGGTCAAATTACGTAAGTATTTGTTTACACGTTTTTGCAAGTATTTTTCTGAAAGTTATGTATTGCAAATTTAAAAAAAAAAGTTTATGTATATAAAAACATATTATCTGTGTTCTTTACCCGCACTGATTCATTTAATTTCAGCGAACATGATAAAATCTCATAAATCCCAATAATACTTCTTATGTACTAGCCTATACTATATAATATAACCATTAAGTACTCTCTCTTCCTGTTAACTCCTGTACAAATCGTATCCTCAACATTAACATGCCTTCTACATTGTCAATATTTGTGTTTTTTTTATGAATCAATATGTAAGTTATTGTCTATCATTTATAGTATTGCACTTCTTGGGCTTACCACATATAATTTTTCCTTACAGTGGTTGGCTTGAATAGATCGCTCGAAAGCAATAATGCCACCCGTCGCCAACCATAATTATTGAAGTGTTTTGATTATTGATCCAATTGTAATGATTTTGTTATGCATAAAAGTGTCAAATAAATCAATGATAGTTTTATTGACTATCTACATAAGTGAAGTTAGAAATAATTCAAAGTTTTTATTTACTGCTTAACATTTATTGCACTAGCCTCCGTTTTATTAACAAAGTGAATTATAATACTGGAATAATAATATTATTAACTGAATTATATTCCAGAAATCAATATTTGTATGTATATAATATATAGAACTAGGAACTAGGTATCTTCATATGGCATACACGTCTACTCAGGTAGTAGGTAGGTACATTATTACGTCACACAGCGGAAGTGTCATTAAAAACTATAACACATAATACTTAAAGTTCTTAAATAATAAATTCAGCAATAAAACTCAAGACTTGAATTAAGAGGTTATAAATTAAATCGTGTAATTTTTAATAAATCAGCTGACAACACACAATGGCGCTTATAATATTAGATACAATAAACGACATCAACATGAGTACCCTAATTGAATCCGACTAAAATTGATTTTGTCGAAAAATATCTGTACATTTTATCATGTATATATTTTAATATTTTGTCATAAAACACTACACTGGCATTACCGGTAAATGCTGTTATTAATTGTCTTCAATCTTGTGCACATCAATTACGAAAACAGAGATTTTATTAAAAATAATGGTGTTAAGATACTTACAAGTGCCATTGTTATAACTTCAAGTAACTAATAATTTTTACTAAATATTGAAAAAAAAACACGTCAGTGATGTTCGGTTGTTTTATAAAGATTCTGATTTCTGAATTCTGATAACCGATTTCTTGGAATACTTTGACAGCAACTAGCAAGTAACTAATGCAATTCAGAGGTCATTGCAATGTCACAGTTATAATAAACTTTTATGTGCTAGCGACATTGATTAACATTAAAAATGCATCGAAACAAATCTTATTTATACAAACGTATTAAATTTGATAGATGTGAAACATATACTTTACATTTTAATCCGCCAATTTAGTTAAAAAGAAGATGAATAGTTTTGATATTTTGACTACAGAAAAATATTTATAAGCTATGTTTTTCATAAAAACAACAGCTGATTTTGACAAGTACTAAATATCTT
The DNA here is from genome assembly GCA_963693345.1 of Pieris melete. Classification (NCBI taxonomy): domain Eukaryota; kingdom Metazoa; phylum Arthropoda; class Insecta; order Lepidoptera; family Pieridae; genus Pieris; species Pieris melete. The sequence continues at coordinate 1,207,877 of CAVNZK010000042.1, read as the reverse complement.
TAGTTTAAAAAAGTATCAAATTTGACCATTAACTGAACAATGTTTAATAACTTGTATTGTTTGTTTTTTAAATTTATATTAAATATTATAGCTGAAATTGTATATAGAAATGATAATACATATTTATATATATCTAATTAAGCACTTAATGGTTAGGTACTTACTTTAAGGTTTCCAGAGCGGACGACAGCTTTCATTTTTTAAAATATTTATCTTGAACACAACATTCAACTGTACTAGTTCTATGTCTCTGACAGGTTTAGTTTAAGTTTGTGGTATCGGCGCGCGATTACCTTATCTTACACAGTACACTGTCAATAAACTTAACCCTTTTGAACCTACATTTGAATTGTTATTGCAGGTTGCTGCTAACCAATGAATTAAAACGTGATCTTTAACAAAGCGTGTGGAGTTAGCAAATGCTATTATTTATTACAATTAAATGTATTTGGCACTTCAATAAAATAGTAACTTTAAATGATTTCGACTTACACTTAACATATTTATTTCACTCTACTAATATGTATCAACTGTTACATCTATCCTGATAAAATTTTTGTAAATGATAGAGGAGATATAACACTATCATATTGATAAAAATATAATTTTGGTGACGTCATTTGTATTTATTATAGGTATATACAAAACAAGAAGCATTTAAAATAATTTTATTAAATTTACAATCAAATAATATTTTCACATAACTATTAGTAAATTAAGATCATTATAAACTACTGACAAGAATTTAACCTTTTAAAGGTTTTGGAATGGCATTTAAAAAAAATATACAGCATGCTTAATATACTGGAGCAAGGCGTTACAAATTTAATATCTAAAAATTATAGGGCATATATAAAACTTATTAAAGTAATTACATAAAATAGAAAGAAGTAAACAGCATAAGTAAAAAGTACAAAATAAAAAATACACTTGGTTTAGGATTCAAATACCGGGTACCACAAAATTCATAATTTTTAAATTGACTAACAACCTATATTAGGTCTTAATAATAAATTCTTCTACTGTATTAAATTCAGCAAAGAGAAGCCCTATTATTTATTTCTATTGAAAAAATAAAGTGTATTTACATTATGAAAATAGCTGCTAAGTTTAAAGCTTACACACTGGGTTTAACTGAGGCTGAAAAAAAATGTCCTTTCTAGCATGTGAAAATAAATCTATACTTTTAACACATTTATAATAGAATTGGTCAATATTTATGTCTATTAACATATTAGAAATGGCTATTACAAAGGGTACCAGAGATACATACATACCAAGTAGAAAAATAGTTTTGTGAATAAGTCAAATTTGTTTTGTTATGAATAAAAATATCATTATAGCTATTAGAAAGCAAGCAACTTATTGTAGCTAGGAATACAACTTTTAATGTATGATTATTATATTATAATAAAATTGACGTTTTGTCATATATATTATTTCAAATCAGTTATTGGGTAGAAATTATTACTGAAAAGAAGTGTTGCTATAATTTGCTATAGTATTCCCAGCTAAAACAAACCTACACATACTAAACATCTAATAATGTGTAGACTCAAAACTTCCACACTAACTGTTCAACCATTTTTTAAATGTAAATGTTTATGTCTTATTTTAGTATATATATGATTGAAGTATTAGTTAGTAATTTGTCACATTATGAATGTACTCTCTATTTCGGGTTGACAATCTTATTGATTGCTGCATATTTAATTTATATAGGAGGGAATGTAACATACACCAGAATATGAAATTTATTTAGAAAAAGAAATATGGTCTCACACTGACAAGATTTTAAGGAATTTTTATTATTTTTCTTCTAATATATAAATATATTTTCTTTAAAGTGCACTTTATATATCTGTGGTAATACTGCAAATTTATATTGTTCTATTTTTGAACTGTAAGTTTTATATACATTGTCTTTGCTAAAAGTTTCTGATATATACATAATATTCTATACATAATTGCATACCAAATACAAGTTTAGGCCATTTTATAAAACAGTGTAACTCTGTAACTATTTTTATATCGCCATTTATCTGAATATACAATAAGATACATTTTATATAGGTAACAATTTCAAGTATTGTCAGTAGAATACAGTGAAATCACCTTTATTTTTTTTTAAACAAATCAAGTTAGTAATATCACGTTGCTACAACCTGCATCTGTCTTTTAAGCAATTATATTTTCTAATTAAAACCACAATTAGATATTTTAATAACACCCCTTATTTATATAAATAGATCGGTATTTATTAAAAAAGTTATCTTTTTCTAAATTAAGTGTATATTACATAAGCATTTTTATTAAGACAGGCAATTAAATAGTTGATAACTATGTTTGCCTTTCCATAATGCAGAAGTCGCTGGTATTTAATAATGCAACATGAAAAGACTGAAAATTATTTAGAAATCACAATTTCTTGTGATTGATTACTCATATCCATAATTGAGTAATCAATCACAACATAATCAGACACAGTCTTAACATGCTACATAATAAAGGGTGTTTTCTATCATTTCCATTAACACACACTGGTACTAGCCCACTTCACTTTTCACATAGAATAGAAGGTATGGTGTAGACCCTGACCCTGTTTTGGGTTCCGGCGAAAGCAGGTCCTCAAACTCCTCATTCGAGATTGGTTTCACCACATCATCATCACAGGAAAGCCACCCAATCTCCGGCCTCTGTCTTGGGACACAGCATTCTTTTGCCGTACAACCAGTTTGTTGGTTCCTGGGTCTGCTAAAGAGGGTCCTCATGAAGCTGCTTCCCGTGTTAGTTGTAGTGTTATCAGTCTCTCTGTCACATTTGAGATCTCCTTGGGAATTGTCTCGTGTGTATGCGACATAGTGTCCACCAGTTAATGTTTGCCCAAAGTGCATTATCACCCCCCATAGGACATACCTAAAAGGTTGCAAATAAGTATAGCTATTAGTATTACCCTATATAATGTGAAGCAATTATATGATTTACACTAATGTAGGTTCTAGGTTCTGTTATTAAAAGACCCCAAGTATAAGATTGTATTTTTTTAGTATCTTTAAATAAGAAAAACTATAAGCAAATGTTTTAAAGTTTATGTTAGTAAACATAAATTAGAACGTAAGTATTTTTTTTAATAGAATATAAATCATAAAATAAGGCTATGGTTGTTATTTTTAGGGTTTTCTACTTAAAGTTCATGTGTAAAACTTTTTTACAGAAATTAGATGAGTTATATGTTAAGTTTAAATTAGCTATACCTATGCGTAGGAGAATTTTCTTGCGGTCGTTTAGAGCAGGGCTCGCAAAAACACGGCATCAACAGCGGGGTGGGGGCATACCGGGTGATCTTCTCCATGCCACCGCTAAAGCGCTTCAGCTGGAGAACTAAGAGTCTCGGAAGACGTGAGTAGGCCACACTTCGTCTAGCTTCATTGTAGCGAAGACAACGCTCGCACCAGTACTGGAGAAAATTTTTGGAAATTTGACATCATCTATGGAATATTTCTGCTCTATCTATTTTTTTAACGAAAACAATTAATGAAAAATAATAACGTTAAATATATTTTTTTTTTGATCTATCGTCTTTAATAACAAATCGGTTAAAGAAGTACTATTTGTGACTTAGGTATAAGACTAGACTTTAAAATAACGTATAGACCCAATTGACACCATAGTTAACAAAGCCTATAAGCAGCTTGTATTCAAAACATGTATCAATAAACATTTTCGTGATGTCAACTGTATGAAAGTGCTATACTATACATATTATGTAAGAACTCTTAAGTATGGTTGCTCGGTTTGGTACACAAAAAAACAATATTGACAAGATTCAAAACTTTATAAAATTCATCTCTGATAAGTCCTTAAATAAATGTAATACCAATATAGACGCGTCTAAACATTTTAAAATTGATACTTTGAACTCTGGAAGAATATAAAAAAATGCTACTACATGATATCATCACAAATAAAATTAATTGCAGCTCACTTCTAGAAAAATTGCACTTCCAAGAACACTTAATTGTGCTTTGTTCATCAGTGTCACGTTCATCACATCTATACCAACTATGAAAAAACTCGATACAAATATCGCGCAACCCGGACTTACGACTGCTATTTAAGCCTGGCCTTGTTTAAGCTATTGCGGAATATGCTTAAAAGAAGAATTACGAATATCCATAGGACTAATTAACCTACATCATATCATAACAACTCTAGCTAAGAGAGCACTCTCAAATACATACATGCGCATACACACACATTCACTCATACTTAATGTATTAGGACATAGTTGTAATACTAAAATTTACTTTTAAAAAAAAAGTTTTAAACATGTACCATGGAATAATTGTTTTCTAGTTGCCCACAACACAGGGACTGCCTTGTGTGGAGACAAGCAATGTATATGAATTTTATCACAACCCTTTGTCGAAAAGTTTCTACAATTTATTATTATTAATATTATCATGAGCATACTCCACATACACTGTGTATCTCACACAACAGCCGATTTAGGAATTACGTAATGATGTCTTCCTTGTTTGATCCATTTGTATATATCATGTATTTTATCTTTGGCTAGAATAATATTGTCTTGGATTGACATAACCTTCACACATTTAAAGAAAAAACTTTTTTTACCGGATTAAAGTTATGTATTACTTATTATAATTTTTTTTTTTTTTATAAAATAGGGGGGCAAACGAGCTGCGGGACGACCAAAAAGGGCAGTCTACGCAGCCCATAGACACCCATTTTTAGTGGGTGCGTTGCCGGCCTTTGAGGGAGGAGTAGGCTCTCTTTTTAAACATTTGAAATTTACAATTATTTAACATAATTTTAAATTTATCCGACGTTTCGCGTGCTTTACAGCGTGCGTGGTCACGGTGACTGAAGACAAAAGGTGTTGAATGTCAAAAAGTATCACAGCTGTAGAGAAAGTTGCATTATCTGTATTTATTTCCCCGGAGTTGGTATCGACGCTTTATTCTTTGGCTACAATTTATGTTAGCTGTAGGATCACGTAATAAATAAATATTTAATCTCTATACATGTATATATAACATTCTCGTGTCAGTCGTTCCCATACTATATATATGCATATTCAGCAAGTCTGCGAATCGGCTATCTTTCAAACGCCTAATTGTTGAGGATTTTTATTTATTTCTGTAAATTTTTATTTTTGAGATACTTTTTTTTGTTTTTATTTTTTATGATACTGCATGCAAAAATACACACAACCCTTAATTTTCACCCCTCTACGATCAACCCCTATTTTTTATTTGTTAATTAAAATCTTATGTCTTGAACTCTGAGGTTTATATAGAGAAAACCTAAAAAAATTCATTCCAGAAAAGCGAACAGTCTCTCGGGTAGCATAGCAAAATGTTCCATTTTGGTATGTACTAAGAAGGTAGGCTTAGTAAAATCACATTTTTTCATTTCAGAGGGTAGCTAGCTACACTATATTATAATTATGTATACCTTATTTTGATCGCGCAAATACTCGCTGGAAAGACAAGCGGCGCGGAAGGGCTCATCGGCGGAATCGTCTTCACCAACTGGAACACAAAGCTCACACACTGCCTGAGCCTTCTCCGTCACAGACTCACATTCCAGGCACATTGTCCGCACTACCATGGTACCTGGAAATTTATAAAAAAGTCAGTCTGTAACACTAGCTTCAGATACTTTTTGTCCACTTGACAAGTCAAGTTAACTTGGCGAGGTTTTGACTGCTTCATACACGTTTAGTAAGTCATGTACACTTTCTATTAAGAGTCTGGCTAATGAAAGAAGATAACGAAAAAGCGCGGTAAATTAAAAAAAAATGGTGCGTGTACTTATGTACGCGCGTAAGAAGTTATACTTCTTTGGCTTTCTTTATTTTTTTTGAAATATTAAATAACTAATAATAGATATTTAGCGTTAATAATTTAAAAATATTTAATATTTAGTAAATTGTTCAATTATTAATTAATATTAATAACAATTATTATTTATTATTTTATTATATTATTAATTTAATATAATAACTAGGTATGTTTCATAACCTTTTAACTAAGCAACAATAGGTCTTTATGAAAAAGCATTGCTAAATTTCTTTGAAAAAATAATTAAAACTGCTTTATTTGTTTAAAAGGTACTACAAATGTCATTATGGTCAAACGTCACGCATATTCTATTTCTTTTTTCGGCGCCCATACTGAATTTTGTGTCACGGTGCGCGCGCATCCTAAAATTTCACTCTCATAAATTTTTCATAACGCGCCTAAAGAAGTATAACTTCAAAAAAAAATTGTATGGTATCCCTAAAAGTTGGTATATTTTGTGGATTAAACTTACTTGATTTTATTTTATTATTTTTTACATTGATAGTAACTGTATTTCTATCAAATTAAATACTATACGTATTTAGTCTTTTACTTTTGATACTTAAAATGACTAGCATGGCATGGAAAACTTAAACTGTATTTATTATAAAACACAACTTTTTTCAGAATAATCAAATCCTGCAAAAGAAACGAAATATTATATCTGTTAACTATTCGGAAAAAATTGATAATAGAAATAGAAAATGAGGAAGTATCAAGACAATAAATCATACTAACCTAAGAAATTAAATGACATTCTGTGTTGCCATCCGAAAGTTTTCAAATAATTCAATTATCTTCTTTCATTAGCTAGACTCTAATCTAATAATACATATTGACATAGAACATTAGGTATCAAATTAAGAAACGCATGAACCGCACTTCGACGTCGTTTTTAAAAATATAATCTATATATACAAAATCATATATAATAATAATCATACAAAATTACATATAATATAAAAATTGTGTCGTAGAAATGATTCGAAATTTTTATATAAAGTATGTACATATATTTTAGTCGTTTAGATAATTTTTTCCCACCTTCAAAGCTTTCCGCGACAAAATCCCAGCCGGGTTGTGACCTCTCATCTCTTTCAGGATCAGAGGGCGAAGGCGGCCGTTCCTCCGTAGGTGAAGTACGTTTATCATTTAATTTCACATCCTTGCGTTTTTTCCACGACTTGCGTAGATTGCCTAATGTTTTTCCACCATCTTCAATGTTTTGGGCCCGACCAAGGCCATTGCTATAAAATTTAGTTACATACAGAAAATCTGAATGAAATGAGATTTTTTAGTTTATTATAATAATGCATAGGAATTCTAAGTGTGAATTACAAAATACATTAAAATTATTTTTGTCAACATCTATATTTCAACTTAGGAAGCGTTCAAGTATTACGTCACGCAATTTTTGGAGATTATTGACCCCCCCCCCCCATGTAACGCACCGTAACATTTTTCCGTACCCAAGTATATTAAAACGTTTCGTGACCACCTAGTGACTCTGTATAAGTTACCATTATGTTTTGTAAAGTACTGGAAAGTCGAAAATAATATTAACAATAACGCGTAATTCAATCCCCGCCCCGCATCGTAACGGTTTTCAAAAGGACCTCCTCCCAAAATTCGTTACGTAATACTTGAACGCTCCCTTAAACTATTGAGACATTTAAATTACTTACCTGTCCCCATTCTCCTGTAACTGAAGCCGCGACGCTCGCGCACTCAAAGCGCGACATGTCTCACGAATATTGTCCAGTATACACACTAATAACTCGTGCGCATCTTGTTGTCTGTTACCTATAATATTAATTAATGCTAAATGAATGAAATGAATACTAAAACACTATATCTATGAGATTTCATATACCTATCAGAGATCTGAAGAATAGACAAAATAATAATGTGTATTCTATATTATTATAGATTATAAATAATTTATAACTTTTGATACATAATATCTAATATAGATATGATTCAGATTTCAGAGACATGTAGCAGGTG